>JAYESA010000018.1:110851882-111451882 GCA_036927795.1 Iris macrosiphon
ATGGATCCAATCACAATACGTTACAAACACGAATATAAGCACACTGAATACGAGCAGTGTGTGAACACGAAGTATACGATAATCAATACTCGATACACATAATAAAATACATGTGAAGGAGTACCCGCTGAATACGGTAGGGGATAACATCCCATGACAGGATCCATTTAGTACCAATCTGTGTAGTCACTGTGTCAGAATCAAGTAAACTATTCTAAAATAAGTGCTATATACACTATCATAAAATAAAAACTAACATGGAGATATACTCAACTCTGGTCCTGAGAAAATGGTATATCTCGGTATTCGAGCTGGTGCCACCTAAAACTATATATGAAAATTATGTCACTAGGGTGTAAGGAAGCAATAAATATGATAAAATGCACTAAGGTATGATTTCTAGGCCATTTCTAAGTCATACTAGTCAAACTAGGTCATACTAGGTCATGCACAAGTCATACCCATGTTTTCAGGTCCAATACTAGTTAATTAGTCCATATTGGTCTCTAGTGGTCACTAACTAGCTAAAACTAGTTTATCTTAGCTATACTAGGTTATTATCTTAGTGTCTAAGTCATACCTTAATTGCTATCAATAACTTATCTTTATCTTACTATGAATACTACTAATTAGTATTAGCTAACTGATACATTACTAACTAACACTCACTAGCTGACACTAATAACTGACCACTTAACTAACCATATATTATCATATTTATATATCTAGTATCTTAGTATACTTATACAAGATACCTATTACTTGATTTTCACCAATACCTTAGTAATACTTACCCTTTACCCTTCTATTAATATCATGTAGACTAATACTTAATATTAGCTTGAACATGCATCAATACCTTAGTATTAACTCTAATCTTACTATCTTGGCAACTAGAGCTAATATTACTCTAATACTAATACATAACTATCTAGTGTCACATACTAACATATATCAACTTACTTAAGAACTAACATCTAGTAATTAAATAATCACCAACCAAATTAGACAACTATCTCACCTTAAGCTAATATATATACACTTAGACTTATCCCTTAACAGTTGAGATACTAGAACCCCTTACTGAACACAGCAGCAGTACCATGGTGTATCTGCCCAAGGGAGTACAGCAGTGCACATTGTGCTCTACTACTATTGCCATTCCTAGAGATGCCCATGAACCCGAGCCTTTGGCTCCCCCATTGCTGAGTCTCTAGCACCCTGAACCTGGCACCTTGTTGTGCAAACACTTGTATAAGTGACTGGGGTTGCTATAATATACATCAATCAGAAATTATACTTTACTACAACTGACAGTGATCCCATTACATGCTCTACACATGGTATCACTGATTATTCACATCAAATCCCTAATTTTCCACTACCCACTGAGTGCAAGAACACTGCCTCATGACCTTACTGGAACACTGCAATACCTTGCTACTGATGCAGTTGCTTTCTCATTTGCAACTGCAGTTGCTGCTATGCCTTATCTCACCCTACTCGAGCCATACACCCCAACTCTCCTAACTCACTGCCCCTTCTTAACTCGGGTATTGATACTGCTTAAGGCTACTCTTCAGTATCAGTCAACTCCTATCTAAGTTAAGACATCTAAGTATAACCCACAACTGCATCTCAAGTCTTTCCTTTATTTCCATTACCTGATACTTGCATCCCCAAATACCCGAGCTATTTGTAACCTATTCTCAAGCCTGCATTTAGTTTTACCTTACTGTAGTGAAACACCTTATGCCACACAATAAACCACAGCCCAACATGCTCAAGCCTATCCAACCCGACTAATACCCATCCATGTACTAAAGTATGACCAATACCAATACTACCTCTGATACCCCCAATCAATACATATACATGAACCCATACCTCAACCTACTGCTACTACCTCAGTCCTCACTCCCCTCAAATTTGAACCAGTCCAATACCCAAGCCTTCAACTTATAGTGCACTGCACCTCCAGTTGTGCCACCCCAAACAATGCAAGACTGCATCTACCTTGCACTAAGATCAGACCCCTCACATACCCTCTTTCAGGTGCACATAGGACCCTCATTGCAAATTTCCTGCAGTGAACACTACAGGTTCTCCAACACAGGCTCACATAAACGCCAAGCATCACTACACTCATATACATTAAGATACACCTATATTTATGTGCACTAGTATCAATTAGTCGAACACCTTTGGTGTATAATTGAGAAACTCATGATACGTGTCCAAATGAAGAACCAAAAACCAAGTTCTTCCACATATATATATATATATATATATATATATATACATATATATATATATATATATATATATATATATATATATATATCCAAATACAACTAAAGTAACTTGCTACAATGAGAAATGAGGAGTAATTTTACCAAACACCCAAAATAGAGCTATGTATCACATGGTATCATAAAATACCATGATACTGCATACTCATATCCATTTGTGGATACGTCTATTTGTGGATACGTGTCTAGTCTTAAAACACTATAACAAACCTATTTGGGTCCTCCAAAACTAATGACAAATACTTGATGTGCCAATCTCATAATTCTCCCAAAATTGACACAAAATACTATGTAAAAATCATAATACACAACCAAAGAGCCTAGAAATTCTTTCTATAGGTAGCCCTATGCCATGGAAGGGTTCCTAATGGTCATATTCATGATTTAGAAGCTAGAAAGAGGGTGAATTCAGATATATACCTATTGGGAGATGGATTCCCAATAAATTGTTCCTATGGACACATTTCAGACACAATCTTCTTGTCACAAGCTTCCTCTTCCAAGTTCTCATTGCAAAACCAAGCTCCAATGCTCCTTGCTTGATAAAATTGAGAGAAAATAAGGGAAATTAGGGTAAATTTGGTGGAGGGATGAAGTGAATTAGGGATCTAGAAAATTGGGGATCTAAAATGAGAGTGCAAATAAAATAGAGAGAGAAAAACTCTCTCCCTATAGTGGACGGCCTAGTGCCTCCTCTTCCAAGCAACTAACAAATATCCAAGTTGCCCCTCTCTAGCTAATTATGAAGAATAATTAAGGATGACTATTTTGAAAAATTTCTACACTAATGCAAATTAGTCTTATCCTCCTAATTAATTAGAGGGAATCGGTCTAATGGGCCTAGTTCATGTTGGGCTCACTAGTTGTCATGACAAGTCTTGTTGGGTTCACTAGTGTCAAGTCTAAATAATAGGCTAGCCCACTAATATAAATAAATAATACCATGCATAATTAAATTAAATAGCACTATGATAATTATTAATAACTAGAAATAAACAGATATTCAAAATAACCAAAATACCCTCATTTGGAAAAGTGGGGGTGACAAACCTACCCTCCTTAGAAAATTTTTATCCTCGAAATTTAAGACACCTAGCTCACTCTCTCTTTGTTCTGGCCAGTCATAACTTTTCCATTACAATCCTCACTATAGTCGCATCCCTAAACTATTCATGGTTATTGTATCCATCTGTCATACTATGGTAGTCTCTATCAAGGGTTTCTACTGACTATACTATATCACAATATTACTAATGCAAACTATAAGATAATAGGTATCCCACCGATCAATAGATAAAAACAAAACTTGCTAACCCAACACTTGTAGCGTTGGTCTCCTCGACCCTCATTGCAAAAACCCTGCCCCGCTGGGGTATCCCCCTCTGCTGGTGCGGGGCAATTTGTTATGCCATCGGTGGCCTGGTCTATATCTCACACCAAGCATCCACTAACATCCACCTAGCGAAGATTATTTAAAATCTAGGGTTACCAAATTCTAGTGGTATATTATGGTTCTAGGCTATAGATACTCTTAACTCACTGGCACACACTACCCAGGATACTATACGAACACTCCTTGAGTACTATCTTCTTTCTCAATTCTTGCAATCACCCAAGAATTGCTTAACCATTCTCTTGCAATGACCATTTGTATTCACTCTTCAATCATGGCTCTATTGGTACACCCTTACCAATCTTGAATACCTCAATAAGATGCCTACTCAAGTCTAGACACTGTCTACATAAGGCCTTAACTCCTATATATAGTATTTATATGATATACTCATACCAGGTTACTCATATTTCAAGTCTACGCCTAGTACACTAGCTACCAGAATGCCTGCTCCCTAACTTCCAAAAGACTTGAAGTACTCCAGATCTTATCACTAAGATACTCCTCCTATCTTGGTATCCAGTGCAAACTCATACCTAGCCATCACCCTAGTATTTCTACCTGTATCTGGTATCAAAATAACATACATAGATATTTCCTAACCATTATGCCACCATGACCTCTCACTGGTATTGTCACATCCCAGTACCGAAATACGGAGATAGATATGGCCAGCTCCCCCGTACAAGGTATAGAACGTCGTACGACGGTCACGACTGTAACTTGACAAGGAGGTGTATACTACAAGCAAGTCAGTTAGGGTCACACAGGATATCTATTGTCTCAATCATTCAAGCAAAAACAGTAAACATATAACATATATGACAAGGAAGTAAGGCATCCCAAATGCCCTGTCACGATATTCAGAGATGACAGAGTATCAAAAGTACAGGACCATGATCAACTGCAGTCTGATTAATTACAATCATATAAAGGAAACTAAATGTCCAGATCTCACGGCTAACAAGTGATAGTGGCTAAACGCCCAAAATAAGTAAAGTGTGCAATAACGAGCAGGGAAGAAGAAACTCACTCATTCCCTTCAACGACCATTCGCCTGGTATACGCCATTGTTCAGGAGGAAGTACGCTTGATCCTCGGGTGCTAGCTCTAAACTTGGACATGCAAAACCAGTAGGGTTAGATCCCAAATAGCAAGTACCACAAGGAAGCACGAATGAAGAAATAAAATTAGGTTTATGAAATGGACACACACACACACACACACACACACATATATATATATATATATATATATATATATATATGTCTCATAGTTTCAGTTCATAGCCTATCGTGACACAATAATCTAACCCTACAACCAAATATATATATATATATATATATATATATATATATATATATATATATATATATATATATATATATATGTCTCATAGTTTTAGTTCATAGCCTATCTTGACACAATAATCTAACCCTACAATCAAACAAGGACAAGGGTTAGACCATCACAGCATGATAGTCCATGTCCCTAGACTATTTGATAACATATACAATACACAAAGAAGCTCAGTTACATAATCGACCAATCACTTATACGGCTTAGTAGATAGAGTCCTGGTTATCCCAGAGATATTATGCATATAGGAATCCTCAGATCGAACCAGGTACTAGCAGGGTTAGCCGAGCCATAAATTGTTGTATATCATATAGTATTGTGCACCGGTCCCTCATAAGGCCACCATGCTAAGATCGCATAAAACACATACTATAGTATAATAGTCGGATATTACCATCCACTGATGATGATTTAAATAATATCCATGGGGACTAGCCTGCACACCCCAATTCAGATGACTGGAGGTGGCTAGTTAGGCCCGATCTCGAGATTTTATTCTCTCCCAATGCTCTACAGGTTAAGTTGCCTAGTTAACCCTATTGTTAACCAGAATCACATAGCATGGTCATATGGTATTTCCCTTATATGATGTACCATAGTACGACCATACTAGATACGAATCCACTTGTCACTTTGCAGTTCAACTTGGATTCACCCCAGCGTGATGCAACAATCAACAGATCCTAGCCACGCTTGGTCATTGACTAACCCTTATGTCCATGCTGGAGGAATTTATTACATCAAATATCACTTAGCACATAGGCACACCTCGGTATAAAATATGTAACATAATCACGTAGAAATACTTAGCATGTAGGAACACATAGCACATAGTAAGTATATCAGCATGAATACAAGTGGTTGGGTCAAGTTACCAATCATTGGTAAATCACATGAGTTCTAGAATATTGTAATACATAGGTCGAGTCAAGCACATAGGTAGTCATAGTCACTTGGTCGCATAGAATCAGGGTCGCATATGACAGGTGCCACATTGGGAGTCAGGCCGCATAGGATCAGTTGCCGCATAGAAAGTTGGGCCGTATAGCCATATAGGTCGCATGGTCGCTGACCGCAGAGGTCGCATAAGATCGAGCCCGCATGACCACATAGGTCGCATGGTCACTGACTGCAGAGGTCGCATGAGCTCCAGGCAGCATGACCACATAAGCTCAGACCGCATGGCCGCATGACCTCAGATCGCATGGCCGCATGAGTTCGTATGAGCTCAAGGCCGCATATGCTCACTTGCCATATATGGGTCAAGGCTGCATGGATCTCTCGGCCGCATGAGATTTCGTCTTCTCCATGCAGCAGTTCGGCTATAGCGAGAACTCCAAAACCAAAAATTTATTTCCTTCATAAAAACTTTATTTTAACTACGAATTGAGTGAACCAAAATCCAAAACCCTCAAAATAAAGTGATCCATCCATCCCAAAAACTATTTTTCAAAAATACTATATTTTAGTAGATCAAAACTATCAAAAACTCAAGGAAGCCATAAAAATCCTAAACTTAGAATGTAGATCTACTCAAATCCATCAATTAAAACCGAAAACCCCAAGTACTAAAAGTGTGTAGAATCATCATGAGCATATAATAGACTAAAAAAATTCAAGAAAAAGCAAGAAATCAAAATCAAGAGATTTTTCCATGTGGTGCAAGATGTACTTGCCTAAATGAAGGAAGAAGAGAAAATGTAGAGAATAAGGGAAGAGAGAGAAAGATGTTGGATTTTATAGTTAGGGTTTGACGTTTAGACCATAGATTCAACTCATAAATGAACCAACCCAACAATTAAACCATGGGTCTAATTGAACCAAAGAATGGACATAAAACTTAATTAATCATGCAAGCAACAGATAATATAAGCAGGAAAACTAATATATTCTAAATACGTAAATCGGGAACGGGGAGTGACATCTCTACCCACCTTAGAAAAATTCCATCCTTGAAATTCAAACCCAAGGCTAGCTAGAGAAATCAGAACAAGCACTACGCTAACTGCAAGCTCATATACACATGTAATCAAATCCAAGCATATAATAAAGAAAAATAGTATCACATAGCATGTGTAAACGAATCACGAGATTCTAGATAGGAAGGCATAAGAACGAATATACCTTCCGTGTCGAACATGTGCGGATACCGAGGCCGGATATCGTCCTCGCGCTCCCACGTCGACTCTCCCAAAGGGTGATGACCCCAAGCAACCCGGACAAGATGAATGGTTCGATTCTTGAGCACCTTCTTCCTTCTGTCCAAAATGGATACGAGTTGCTCCTCGTAAGACAAGTCGGTACCAACGACTAGCTCAAAATGGTCTAGGATATGAATCAGATCTGGGATATACCCACACAATTTTAACATATAAAATATAGCGTGCACCTCATGTAGCGAAGGCGGAAGGGCAAGACAATAAGCAACATAGCCTACCCGCTCGAGAATATCGAATGGACCGACATATCACGGACTAAGCTTCCCGCGAACCCCGAATCTAATGACTCCACGGGTTGGAAAAATCTGCAAGAACACGTGGTCGCCGACAAAAAACTCTAAAGGTCTACGATGTTGATCTACCCAATGTCAATGCCTATCTTGTGCAACCCGGAGTCGCTCTCTGATTTGCTTGACAACTTATACTGTCTGTATGATTATCTCTGATCCTAACATCTTTCGCTCACCTATATCATCCTATTACAATGGTGATCTACACTTTCTCCCATATAATGCTTCGAATTGTGCCATCTGAATACTTGCTTGATAACTGTTGTTGTATTAGAACTCAACGAGATGAAGGTGATCTTCCCAAGATCCTCTAAAATCTAAAGTATAAGCACATAGCATATCTTTCAGGGTCTGGATGGTTCTCTCTAATTGTCCGTCAGTTTGTAGATGGTGAGGGGTACTGAATCTCAACTTGGTGCCCAAACTCTGGTGCAAACTCTTCCAAAAATATGAAGTAAACCGAGTGTATCGATCGGATACAACACTCACTGGGATATCGTGTTGTCTTACTATCTGTCGCATGTACATCTTTGCTAACTGCTCTGTGGATTTTCCTACTCGAAAAGGAAGAAAGTGAACTATTTTCGTAAGCCGATCCACTATTACCCAAACTGCATCATGACCAGTCAGGAACCTTAGTAAACCGGTCACAAAGTCCATCGTGATATTTTTCCACTTCCACTCTGGATAGTAAGTAGATATAATAATCCTACAAATCTTTATTGGTCGGCCTTCACTTGCTGGCATACCAAACATCGTAAAATGAATCGTGCTATCTCCCTCTTCATCCCGTTCCACAAAAAATGTTGCTTTTGATGTCTTGATATAGCTTGGTACCTCCTAGAAAAATTAAATATTGGGAACTTTGTGCCTCAGTCATTACTTCTTGTCGGATATCTCTGCTTGGTACACAAAGACGATTTCCAAACCTAAGAGTTTCATCTTCATAAATCGTCAACTCTTTTCTGAGACGAGACACATATTTCGCACAAAGTTTCTGAACTTTCAGATCCTCTGCCTGAGCTGCCTTAATCCTCTCTATAATAGTAGATTATTCCTGTAAACTAGTCAATACTCCTACGTCTTACGAAAGTACTATCTCGATCCCCATTTCTCAAAGATCTTCTAATATGTGTCGCTGCGATGTCAACATAAATATACTACCTCTTATGCTAAGAGCATATGTTATCACACATTTGTCTTTTCTGGATGGTACTGAAGTTCCAAATCATAGTCCTTTATCAATTCTAGCCACCTCCTATGCCTCATGTTTAAGTCCTTCTGAGTGAATACATACTTTAAGATCTTATGATCCGTAAATATTTTTACCCGATCACCATACAAGTAGTTCCTCCACAGCTTAAGTGCAAATACTACTGCCACCAACTCCAAATCGTGAGTCAGATAATTCTTCTCGTGATCTCTAAGCTGCACGATGCATAAGCTATCACTCTTCCATGTTGCATCAACACACACCCAGTCTTTTGCTTGACGTATCGCAATACACTGTAATCATCCAGAACCTACTGAGAGCGTGAGAATCGGAGCTGAAATCAATCTCTTCTTTAATTCTTTAAATAATGTCTGGCACTCTTCTGACCAATCAAACTTGGCTTCCTTGTGCGTTAATCGAGTCAGCGGTGTTAAAATTCTTGCAAACTCTGCTACGAACCTTCTGTAGTATCCTGCCAATCCCAGAAAACTACGTACTTCAGTTACTATCTTAGGAACTGGCCAACTCTCTACGGCCTCAACCTTCTTCGGATCTACTGCTACTCCTGCCCCAGAGATGATGTGACCCAAAAATGACATGTGATCCAACAAAAACTCATATTTGTTGAGCTTTGCATATAATTGGTGTCCCTCAAAATATGCAAACCTTTTAAAGATGCTCTTCGTGCTCATCTTCTCTACTGGAATAGACTAGAATGCAGTCTATGAAAACCACCATGAACTGATTTAGATATAGCATAAAAATGTAGTTCATCAGATCCATAAATATTGTTGTAGCATTAGTCAGTTCGAATGGCATAACTAAGAATTCATAATGCCCATATCGTGACCTAAATGTTGTCTTGGTTATATCTTTTTACCGAACTCTTACTTGATGATACCATGATCGAAGGTCGATCTTGGAGAAAATATTGGCTTTACTCAGCTGATCAAATAAATTATTGATCATTGGTAATGGATACTTGTTCTTCACTGTTACAACGTTCAATTATCTGTAGTGGATACATAACTGTGGCGAATCATCCTTCTTCTTCACTAGAACCACTGGTGCTCCGCAAGGTGATCCACTGGCTCGAATAAACTTCTTTTGACTTTAGTTCCTCTATATGTTGGTATAGTATGTCTAACTCTGATGGTGCCATTTGGTAAACTTTATAAGATATTGGTCCTGCTCCAGAAACCAACTCTATATAAAACTCAACATCTCTTACTGGGGGGGTAACCTTGGTAGTTCTTCTAAGAAAACATCTAAGTACTCCTTAACTACCTTGGGAAGTTTTTCTTCTGCTATCACTATTGCTGCGATCCTCTCTTCATATTGTTCTCCCACAGATCTGTCAAAGGTGAAACCTTTCGTACCCGGGATACTAAATAATACCTTACCCTTATGACTATCTATCGTAGCATGACTGTCTCTCAGCCAGTCTATGCCCAAGATAACGTTAAAGTTACCCATAGGGAACTCGATCAATCGTGCTGGGAGTGAACGCCCGCACACTACGATCGGACACGCTATACATATCCTACTAACTCCTATGAGCCATTATCAGTGAGTATATTCAAACTCTTTAGCAATGCCTTAAAATCCAATCTAATGCGTGTTACGAATCATGAAGATATAAAAGAATGAGATGGGCCTGATTCAAACAATGCTATAACAGGAAAATATGCGACAAAAATGTTACCTACCACCATGTCGCCCGATGCTAAAGCCTCTTCCAAAGACAAGGTGAATGCCTGCCCTTGGCCCCGTTGTGCCCCTCGCCTTTGTCTCCTTTGGTGACATTGTTGTGGCCTCTGCTGGCCTTGCTGCTGGTTCTGCTGGTGGTGGTACATCTCAGCTTGCGTCAGTAATAGATGTTGAGCTAATGGTTGTACTGTTGTCACTGGCCCTCTTTGTTGCACTGCTCCTGGTGCTGGCAGCGCGCTAGAAATTGCTAAACTGACCCTAATGGCCTCTGCAACATTAGATAATTGATAATCCGATAATCTTGACTGCCACACCTTATACACAAACCATTGGATTCCCTACATATATATCTAGTGTGGACTCATTTTCTATAATAAGTACATCCCGCCTGTGCTCTCTGGCGTTGTTGTTGTTGTCGTGGCTGCTGTCGAGCATGTACTGTCAGTGTCGAAACTGCCGCCCTCTTTGGTGGTGAATCATGGATGTGAACGCCAGGTGATGGTGCTGATGTCCAAGGTACTCCTCCATCTCCTCCTCCACTCTGAGCATGAGACCTCTTCTGACCACCTGTCCTTGCCGATAACCTCTGCATGGTAAGCTCGTGCCTCCGAGCTACTATCAGTACTTCTTTATAAGTCTGGTAGTTGTGCCCCTCTACCAGTTGTAGAATCTCCAGATGAAGTCCTTGCTGGAACCTCATTTCTCTTTTCGACTCTGTAGCCACCATAGTCGGAGCGAATCTACTCAGCCTACAAAACTCGGCTGCATATCCACCCACTATTCTATCGGCCTGCTTGAGACCGATAAATCTCTGTTGGAGCTCATACTGTGATACGAATCCAAAGTACATGGCCCAAAATTAAGCCCTAAAATTGTCCCAAGAGATAGGAAACCTCAAGCCAACCTCTACTGATGCCCACCAGTCACGAGCAAGGTCCTGAAGCTACAGTCGGACCTGGTCAACTTGTTCATCAGCCGGAACCTTCGCCACTGCAAGAATGACTTCGATGTCTTGGAGCCATGAATCTGCCGTGATGGCTTTCTCTGTGCCGTCAAAGTATCTCGGGTTAAGTCGGCAAAATCTAACCAACACCCCCGAATCAGTCCTTCCTCCTCTTTCCAAGGCCGTCTGCAAATCCTGACTCAACAAGATATTCTGCTCTTATTGTTAAAACTGCTGATATTATTGCACTGCTATCTGATGCTGCTGCATAGCCATCATTCCCCGGAGGATCTTGAGTAACGTCGGGGTGTCAAGTACCACTGGTACTGCTGGTACTACTGGGGGTACAGAAATCTCAGGGGCTGGTTGCTCAATATGTCCATCTTCTGGTTCCACTTTGCCAGCTTGTCCAACTACTGGCTCTACTCAAATTTGACTCTGAACAGGTACTTCCTCCCGTTGTAGCCCAGGGAAACCCTATCCTGCCATGCCTGCTGCTCCAGCAACTGAAGAAGCCCTAAAGAAAAGGACAAAAAATATCAAGAACAGGTCGGAAAGGATCAAGGAAATAATTGATTCGATAGTCAAGCAAGTCTTCGAGAAGAACGAATTAAGGATTTCAAAGGCATATGTTTGATTGAGACACATATGATCATAACACCCCACAAGTCTGAAAACACAGACCTGCATGGGCCACCACTAAAATATTGTCATGCCCCAGTACCGGAATACGGAGACGGACATGGCCAGCTCCCCCGTAGAAGGTATAGAACGTCGTACGGCGGTCACGGTTGTAACTAGACAAGGGGTGCGTACTACAAGCAAGTCACTTAGGGTCACACATCACATCTATTCTCTCAATCAGTCAAGCAAGAACACTAAAAATAGAACATATATGACAAGAAAGTAAGGCGTCCCAAATGCCATGCTACGATATTCCGGAAACCAGCTGTGCAAAATAGGAAAGCTGGTAGAGTATCAAAAAGTACATGACTATGATCAGCTGTAGTCTGATTAATTACAATAATGTAAAGAAAACTAAATGTCCAGATCTCACAGCTAACAAGTGCCAGTGTCTAAACGCCCAAAATAAGTAAAGTGTGCAATAACGAACAGGGATAAAAAAACCTACTCGTTCCCTACAACGGCCATCTGCCTGTTGCGTGCCATTGTTCAGGGGGAAGTATGCTTGATCCTCGGGCGCTGGCTCAAAACCTGGCCATACAAAACTAATAGGGTTAGACCCCAAATAGCAAGTACCACAAGGAAGCACGAATGAAGAAATAAAACCAGGTTTATGAAATAGATACACACACACACGCACACACACACACACACACACACACACACACACACACACACACACACATATATATATATATATTCTGTCTTATAGTTTCGGTTCATAGCCTACCGTGACAAAATAATCTAACCCTACAACCAAACAAGGACAAGGGTTAGACCATCACACCATGATAGTCCATGTCCCTATACTATTTGATAGCATGTAGAATACTGAAAAAAGAGAATGATATGTTAAATGCTAAATTTAATCCTCTTACAATTATACACGATGATTTGTCATCAAAATATGATAAACTTATAACCAAATTATCTTATACTCATTTTAAATATACTCATCACCCTAGTATACCACATGATCACTCTCATGCTCATTTTGGTACGTGTGTACATACTAGTACTAGATTTTTTATTACTCTCGTATTTGTCATAAGAGTTTTGCTTGTCCTATTCGTATGAATTTTATTACCACTGCTAAAGTAAATGTTACTTGTGTTCCAAAAGCTAACAAATGTGCATCCAAGGTTATTTAGATACCGAAGTTTTTGTCTAATATTGTAGGTTAAATAATCGGTTAATTACTTATACGGATTATTAGATGGAGTTCGGGTTATCCCAGAGATATTATGCTTATAGAAATCCTCAGATCGAATCAGGTACTAGCAAGGTTAGCCGAGCCATAAATTGCCGCATAGCACATAGTATTGCGCACCGGTCCCTCGTAAGGCCACCGTGCAAAGATCGCATAGAACACATACTATAGTATAATAGTCGGATATTGTTATCCACTAATAATGATTTAAACAATATCCATGGGGACTAGCCTGCACTCCCTAATTCAGATGACTGGAGGTGGCTAGTTAGGCCCGATCTCGAGATTTTATTCCCTCCCAATGCTCTACAAGTTAAGTGGCCTATTTAACCCTATTGTTAACCGGGATCACATGATATGGTCGTATGGTATTCCCTTTATATGATGTACTATAGTACGACCACGTTAGATACAAATCCACTTATCATTTTATAGTTCAACTTGGATTCACCCAGCGTGATGCAACACTAAACAGATCCTAGCCACGCTTGGTCATTGACAAACCCTTTGTGTCCAGGATGGAGGAATTTATTACATCACATGTTGCTTAGCATGTAGGCACACCTCGGTGTGAAATATGTAACATAACCACATAGAAATAATTAGCACGTAGGAACACATAGCACATAGTAAGTGTATCAGCACGGATACAAGTGGTCGGGTCAAGTTACCAATCATCGGTAAATTACATGAGTTCTAGCACATTGCAATACGTAGGTCGAGTCAAGCACATAGGTAGTCATAGTCACTTGGCCGCATAAAATTAGGGTCGCATATGACAGGTGCCACATAGGGAGTCAGGCCGCATAGGATCAGTTGGCGCATAGGAAGTCGAGCCACATAGGTCGCATGGTCACTGACCGTAGAGGTTGCATAAGCTCGAGGATGCAAGACCGCATAGGTCGCATGGTCGCTGACCGCAGAGGTCACATGACTTCGAGGCCACATGACCCCATAGGTCGCATGGTCGCTGATCGTAGAGGTCGCATGAGCTCGAGGCCGCATGAGCTCAGGCCTCATGAGTTCGCATGATCTCAAGGCCACATGTGCTCACTTGCTGCATATGGGTCAAGGCCGCATGGATCTCTCGACCGCATGAGACTTCGTCTTCTCTAGGCAGCAGTTCGGCCATGGCGAGAACTCTATAAACTAAAAATTTATTTTCTTCATAAAAACTTTATTTTAACTCTAAATTGAGTGAACCAAAAGCCAAAATGCTCGAAATAAAGTGCTCCATCCATCCTAAATACTATTTTTTGAAAATAATATGTTTTAGTAGATCAAAACCACCAAAAACTCAAAGAACCCATAAAAATTCTAAACTTAGAATGTAGATCTACTCAAATCCATCCATTAAAACCAAAAATCCCAAGTACTAAAAGTGTTTAGAATCATCATGAGCATATAATAGACTTATAAAATATAAGAAAAAAAAAGAAATCAAAATCAAGAGATTTCTCCATGTGGTACAATGTGTACTTGCCTAAATGAACTAAGAAGAGAAAATGGAAAGAATGAGGGAAGAAAGAGAAAGATGTTGGGTTTTATAGTTTGGGTTTAAGGTTTAGACCATGGGTTCAACTCATGAATAAACTAATCCAACAATTAAACCATGGGTCTAATTGAACCAAAGATTGGGTCTAGTCTCTATGACATGCAACCTAATTAATCATTCAAGCAACAGATAATATAAGCAGGGAAACTAATATGTTCCTAATACGTAAATCGGGAACAGGGAGTGACAGGTATCCTTATCTCCATCATACTTCTCCCTGATATATACAACTTATATACCCAAGAACTAGTAAGGTACTATACCTACTGATCTTACTTCTATATAGGTTATCCTTCTTATTCACTGTCAGAACACTTGTACTCTTACTCTCAACTACCCCTTCATCTATATTAACTGATGCACCCATCTAATATCATCATACAAGATATTTACTGATACTAACACAATACTCAACTTAACCCTGATATACCGTAAATACTGGTATGCTCTAATCACTCTTGATGCTGAAATACTAACCTAACTATAAATAATATATCACTTAATGTTCTAGGACACTAACTTCTTAATACTTATCACACACTACTACCACTCTTGACACTAGCTTGCTAACTAGGTCACCCCATCACACTCACTAGAACTCATGATCATATGCATCTAATGCACTAGCTGTTTTACTTCTATAATACACATGTTTCTCTTCACTCTCATAGGCAGACACATGATTCCATATTTCCATTGGTATATATCTTCTTCCATACCTTTTATACTTGATCCTACAGACTGATACACTAATCAGGGGTACACTAACATATTTTTATGACCAATCTTAATACTTCTCAACCCATGACACACTAATAGAATTCCTAATACTCAGACCCCCACTTTTTGATACTTATGGAACTCCCACACTGGTATTTTACTTTACCATCTTTCATTCACTCATATCTACCCACATCAATGCCCAACACATAGCACAAGTCTCATTACTAACACAACTTATTCTAACACTGTCATACTCTCCTATACTTATGGGTATCATTCTATTATGACACACTGACAAATACCTCTCCTAAATACACATTCTCCTCCTTCTGACATAACTAAGTATCAAGCACCAATAGAATAGTAAGGCTCAAACAATTTTATGATACTCCATTGTCATTTAGCTCACTCAATATCTATCTAAAATATGCATGATGACACTGATACCAACTCCCAAAATCATAACTGATATTCTACTCTCCCTTCTACCATTGGTACCAATTCTAACTATGCTGACACCTACCATTGAACTATTAATACAAGGGTACTGTTCTATGAGTTATCTCTAGAATGATACCTATAGCTCATATGCTTAACCAAAAACCATCCACAGACTCACAAACTATATTCTAAATAATTATCATTAATACTTGAGGACATGATCCTAATTGCAAGTCACCAAACTATTACACTATCCAAGAAACCTCAAGAACTAATAAAATGAAGCTCTGTACGGTACTGAACTAGAGATACTAAAGATATATTCCTAAATTAGCAGGGATGACGGAACAAATCTCAATGAATCAAGGTTGAAGGATAGAGACGATATATTAAGAACCAATTTAAGATACAATATGATAATCATACACGTCTATCCAAAGTTATGTTACTCAAAATTCTCGCCACGCCAGTAAGCATAAATGCGATATACAATTGAATCTATATCTTAGGTACACACCTCTAGAATCATGGTATCTAAAAATTTTACCATGCCGCTAGCTTGGCTGCGAAAACTTTAAATTCTATAACCAAGCGAAGTATATCCAAAACCACACCAGCTAGTATGACGACGATAAACTCTAGGCTCCATAACCAAGGAAAACAGTTTACTATCCACTTAAAAATGTGTCATCAGATTATACCTTAATTCAGGCCATAAAATTTATCTCGATACAAGAATCAAAGTCACAACGAACATCAAAAATTAAATTCAACAACGAACGAGTGAGAGTGAGCAGAATAAGTGGAAACATATTTCGAAATAGAGTTTATATTATTATTCTCAAGGGTCATCCCAGGAATCTCTCATGGAATCCTAATTTATGATTGAGTATTCTCTCTTATCCCGGTATCATATATCATATCGCAAGCTGGCAGTAGTACAACTAAGCCGTTGCACTAACATGACATCACACCATTGTGAAGCCGGACCTACATGGGCCACTATAAAAATGTGTCACGACCCACACCCGGTGTAGGAGCACAAGTATGTGGGTACGTCAAGCCTATGTTGCAGTATCGGTGGTAGAACGCTGTCTAGATTAACAATATTATTTAACAACTCACACAATATAATGTACCTGTCATGCTATCTCAACTCTAAATAGAGGACAATGATATATGATAGCGATAATTAATACTCAATCACAATATAAAACTAGAGAAAGATATGGCACGATATGGAATAGAAGAAAAGGAATACAAAGTCAAAATACATCACAAGTCTGAGTCCCAAAAGTCTAATCTCAACACAAGGATCTAAAATATAGTACATGTCATAAAGTCTAGCTAAGATCAAATACAACATCATAATGAATGATCTAAAACTCTCTAACTGATGGTGCTATATCAAGAGGCTCTACAGTGCAATCTCAACAGCCTCGCCATGATGTGGCCCGTAATAGGTGGGACACATCTCCTCTAACCACTCATCTGAAAAATATATCCAGTCAGGATTGAAGAAAAATACAAAACTCTGAAAGCAGTTCCAAATATATGGTAGAGTATATATGACAAATAATAGAATAGAATACAAGATAACTAGCAACAGGGAAATAAAATGAACTAGAGTGAACATGTGAAGTACTAGAATAAAAGAACAGACAATATAGAATAACTGCAAGTAATGAAAAATAGATAAACTAGCTAATATGCCATAGAGTACAAATTCGTTATGTGATCGGTTTGGGTTGAACACGAATACAATATGGTAACTCGATTACACGTGTGATATATAATCAAAATATACACGAATACACTTGGGTTTGATAACATAACCAACTCCTACTCTCCCGTCCCCAACCAATACTCATAGATCCAATCACGATAAGTTACGAACACGAATATAAGTACACTGAATACGAGCAATGTGTGAATACGAAGTACACGATAATCAATACCCAATACATACGATAAAATACATGTAAAGGAGTACCCGCTGAACACGGTAGGGGATAACATCCCATGACAGGATCCATTTAGTACCAGTCCGTATAGTCACTATGTCAGAATCAAGTAAACAGTTCTAGAACAAGTGATATATATACTATCATGAAATAAAAACTAACCAGGAGATGTACTAGCCTCTGGTATTGAGCAAATAGTATATCTCGGTATCCAAGCTGGTACCACCCAAACCTATATATAAAAATTATGTCACTAGGGTGTAAGGAAGCAATAAATATGATAAAATGCACTAGGGTATGATTTTTAGGCCATTTCTAAGTCACACTAGTCACACAAGTCAAACTAGGTTATACTAGGTCATGCATAAGTCATACCCATGTTTCCAGTTCCAATACTAGTTAATTAGTCCATATTGGTCTCTAGTAGTCACTAACTAGCTAAAACTAGTTTATCTTAGCTATACTAGGTTATTACCTTAGAGTCCAAGTCATACCTTAATTGTTATCAAATACTTATCTTTATCTTACTATGAATACAACTAATTAGTATTAGCTAACTGATACATTACTAATTCACACTCACTAACTGACACTAATAACTGGCCACTTAACTAACTATATACTATCGTATTTATATATTTAGTATCTTAGTATACTTATACAAGATACCTATTACTTGATTTTTACCAATACCTAAGTAATACTTACCCTTTACCCTTCTATTAATATCAAGTAGACTAATACTTAATATTAGCTTGAACATGCATTAATACCTTAATATTAACTCTAATCTTACTATCTTGGCAACTAGAGCTAATATTACTCTAATACTAATACATAACTGTCTAGTATCACATACTAACATATATCAACTTACTTAAGAACTAATATCTAGTAATTAAATAATCACCATCCAAATTAGACAACTATCTCACCTCAAGCTAACATATATACACTTAGACTTATCCCTTAACACTTGAGATACCCTAACCCCTTTCTGAATACAGCAGCAGTACCATGGTGTATCTGCCCATGGGAGTACAACAGTGCACATTTGTTACGACCTGCACCGGCTTTTCGGATACGTGCATGTGGCCAAGCCCAGCCTACGCCGCAACATCGACGGTAGTACGCTGTCTATGATAAAAATGATATATCAATCCAAATAGATAATATTTAATAACAAATTCAAATCTATTGCTCATTCATAATATTTACATAGTTTTACAAGATTTTTAATACAATTAAATCATAACTCAGAAACAAACCCACTAAACATCAAATCCAAAGAAGTTGCTAAACTATATAAATTCTAATATTGGCCTCCAAAAGTATCTCGATCTCTAACAAAATCTAATGAGCAAGATAACAGGTCACCTAAAAATTGTTTACCCAGTCAGGATGGAACGAGTATAACCCAATAGCAGTTCCAGTTAATTGACAAGTACTATGAATAGTAAATAGTTATAAAATACTTGATGAGCATATAATAATGGAATATGGTACATTATAGAGGAACATGTAAATTAAGAAATAATGAAAGACAAGAAAGAAGAACAGAGAAGCATGTAAAGACAGACAGATATGTGAACTAGAAAACCTGTCATGCAATTGTACAATCAGCAAGTATAGATTAATCCAGAATGACTGTATCTAACTAGTGTTTTGAAATACCAAGTTGACATGTGAACGGCTAGGGGATAATATCCAACAAACCACATGTGTCATGCGTGGCTGTTATTATTCTAGTAAGACCATAGGATGGAAAGGGAATATTCACGCGTCTCCTTGGTATTTTCTCGCCCGACGAGTACTCATGGATCCAAGTCCAGACATGAATAATCTAAACAGTCCAGAAGATATCAACAGGCCAAAAAATACATTAGTCCAGAAAAAAGTCAATATGCCTGAAAATATGAAACTCACAAAAATGAATCCATACAATACCAATTTGTGTATCCATTGTGTCAGGAATCAGGTAAAACACTACTATAAATATTATCATAAAAAATATCAAATAATGAAAACTATCAGAGAATGTACTCGTCTGTGGTCCCTAGTTGTGGTTGGATCCGGTCCCAATTCAGAGTCCAAATCCTACGTATGATATGTTACCATGTCAAGAGATAATTTATTTTAATTTATTTAATTCTGGAAAATTTACTCTAAAATCCTATTTTGACTTTATTATTCTGATTTTTAGGTTAATTCCTAAATTTTTTCCAAAGAATCCGATTTTATCAACTCGAGACTCATGACACGCAAATTGAGATAATCCGTTGACCAAAAAGTCAACCAATAAAAACTCAACTTTTATGCATGATTTCCTATAGATTTCAGTGTTACAAACATGTTAGAATTTACGGCTTATCCAGATTCAAATTTATTTGAAAACTATTGCACATAAAAAATCGTATTGTGCAACGGTGGTTAATTACTAACCTAGAAGTTCTACAGAATTAATAGTATAAAAATAATTTTAATTCAATTCTAATAAAAATATATGTTAAACTTTGTCATGTCAGCTTTCTAAAACTTCAAACGTTTCATTATTCTGATTCCTAGTTCTCCTAAAATTGCAAAAATACCGAGACACGTCTATTTTTGGACATGCTGTGCTCTACGAATTTCTAGAATTTAATATTCAAATTTTGTGAAATAATTTATATATTCAGAAAACTAATCTCAATACGATTCCAATGCAAGAAACTGGGCCGCATTTGGAGTCCGGATCTATGCGTAATAATTTCTGGAAGATCGAAGAATCCTATATGATAATCCCCCAACCCCTTCTCTCTTTCTAAAATTAATCGGCTAATTAAGGTTATTATAATATATATATATATATATATATATATATATATATATATATATAGATGTTGGTATGCGGTTGATAAAAAAAGGATAGGTAAGATACGTGTTAGAATATGGTAGGGTGGTTTGTTTATATTATTTGTTTTTTATTTGACTTTATCAAAACATTATTTAAGTCATTTTAAATCTAAATAACTCAAAATAAATATTAAAATTAATCATAAAAATCTGAAAAAAATTAAAATATATATATTTTGAACCCCATACCCTACAAAAATACTCGGGATAGTTTTATGTTCAAAGGTTTCCTGCTATAATTAGGAGAATCTCTAAAAAATAGTTTTACCTATTTAACTAAAATTAATTATTAGAAATATTCCAAAATTTCTTAAAAAAATTCAGAAAATATATAATAATATTATAAATCTTAGAAAATTACTTGGGTCCATTCTATGTTCCTTGGCTTTCACAATAATTACTAAAATACTCAAAAAAAAAACCAAAAAATTCTATAAAATATATTTGATCATTTATAACCTAAAATAAAAGTTTGGAAGATTTTCAATTATGTTTGATACTAAAATAAATTCTTGAAAGCCCTAAAAAATTAGTGTTACTACCAAAAATTGTGAAAAAATTCCAATAGTCCCAAATTAACCTAATAACAAAATTTAAGCTAGAATTTTCGAATACGAAGGTTACAAGTCTACCCCCTTAAAAAAATTATGTCCTCAAAATTTAAAATCATAAATAGTTTTTTTTTACCATCAAAATTTAAATTTAACAAACCATAGAATCATGAAGTAAATTCATATTTTTATTTCACAATTTTTTTTTAAATTCTAAAAACAACATATTCCTAAAAATCTTCAAATTTAAAATCAATTTCATTATTATCACAATCTCCTCCAAAATTTTAAGTTAATAACTAAATACATACAAAAATATAATATCCAATCCTCTAATTCAAATCCAATCAATGCATATTTATAAAATTTAAAATCTAATGCCAAAAATTTGTAATCAAACATAAATCCATTAATGATCTTACTCCTCGATTCTTTTTTTACTCAATACTCAAACAATATAATACTTACAAAATCTTCAAATGCAACATTCAAAATATAAATTTTAAATTTATATCTTGTAGTCAAATAAATATAATGATAATCTTCTTAAATTCCTTAAAATTTAATGACAAATCCCATCATATCATAATCTTTATAAAAATCTATGATTTAACTCATCAATTCTGCCATATTAAATTCTCAACTCTTTATTTAAATTAATATTTATCCTCAAAATTTAAAATCCTTAATAAAAAAATTTCTGCCACCCTCAAATTTAAAATAATATAATCATGAAGTCAAACAACTATTGTTATTTAACAAAGTCCTTAAAAGTTAACTTTATCATCACAACTTAAAATTTTAAAGTAAATCTTCGAAATTTGAATTTATCTTCAAAATTTAAATCCAATAGAATTTTTCTCTTAAATCAGATTCACAAGTCATAATCTTAAATACAATCTAACATTATTTTCTTAAAATTTAAATCTCATTTATAACTGTCTTCAAAAATTTAATAATTAAATCCTTCAAATTTTATCTGATATCAAAACTTAAAATTTAAATCCAATCTTGAAGTTAAATTTTTTTTTTATTCCAGCCTTAAAAATTGGAATCTCATATTATATTCATTTCTCACAATAATTTGATTTGTGCCCATAGCCATAATTTATTTTGTCCTCAGTGCTATTACGTATACAAATTCTCGTTATTTAAATTAATGATCATACTCAGAACATCGATTAATAATTCAATCATAAAAATTTAAATTTAATCTTCAAAGTAAATCCTACTAATTTATATTTCATGAATAAATTTAAAAAATTCAAAGTCTCATCCTCAAAATTTGAATTCCAAATCTACTCCATCAATCATCTCTCTCTCAAAAAAAATTAAATTTTGAATTCAAATTAAGTCCTTAAAAGTCGAATTAAACAAGGTATAAAATCAATCTTTGTATTGTTATTCTTTTAGTTTAACTCAACCCATAAACCAAATCTCAATATTATATTGAACTCCTAACACTCAAATTCTCAACATTATCCTTGAATTCCTCGAATTATATCTCAAAACTTTCAAGATTATCCTCAATTTCAAGAACTTTCAACATTATCCACAATTTATTTTTTTTAATAATCAAATATGACAACTTCTATACACCTTATAATTTTATTCTTAAAATAAATTCCTCAAATTTTAACTCTTTGAAAAATAAAATAAAATGTATCATACTTTCCTAAAACTAAAAAATTCAATTAATAAAATAAAATTTTAATTACTTCAAGAAATCTTTATAGATATGACTATATTTTTTGAATTGGATTTTAATCCTAAAATTTTTTCAAATACATAAAATCTCAACTCCTCAAAATTCTGAAAACTTAAAATTTAATTTTAAAATTTCAAAATATAAAGTTTAAATCCACATTTTATATGCCAATAGCTCTAATGTTAATCCTTTTAAATTCCTCAAAATCATAAATTAAATAACCAATACTCTAAAATTTTAAATCAAATCTTCAAAATTTAAATTCTTCAAACTTAAACTTAAATCCACTATAACAATCTACAAAAATCTAAAATTCAATAAATCTCCAACTTCTTATCTTTATCATCAATTATGTTGAAAACTATTTTTTTCTAAAACTAGAATTTAATCTTATTTTAGCAAGAAAATTATAATCATCAAACTAGATAGAAATTTAAACCTCAGAGCAAATAATAATAATAATAATTTTTATCTTCAATAATTGATTAACCCTAAAGAAATAATTTGCCAATCGAGAATTATACCCCCACCTTTGGTCACTCCTACTTATCAAAATACCAAAATATATAACACTTAATTTTCTCAAATTCATCTACTAGAGTTTACCTCAAAATTCAATATTTATACCTACCTTAATCAAGTAGCCTTTGTAACAACTTAACTAACCAAGAAATAAAATTTAAATAAGGTCTTCCTATTGTATACATAGTCCTAGTCATTCTCCTAAATTTAAATCAATCTTAAGTTTTGAATGAGCACTTTCTCCTAAAATCTTATTACTAGTCGCAGGCTTGCAGTAGTACGACTAACTTAAGTACTACCACGAATTCACACTATTTGTGAAACCGGACCTGTATGGGACACCATAAAAACTTGTCACGACCCGCACCCGCTTTTCTGATACGAGCATGTGGCCAAGCCCAGCCTACACCGCAATATCGGCGATAGTACGTTGTTTATAAAAATAATGGTCCATCAATCCAAATAGATAATATTTAATAACAAATTCAAATCTATTGCTCATTCACAATATTTATATAGTTTTACAAGATTCTTAATTTATAATTAAATCATAACTCGGGAAAAAATCCGCTAAACATCAAATCCAAAGAAGTAGCTAAACTATCTAAATTCTAATATTGGCCACCAAAAGCATCTCGATCTCCAACAAAATCCAATGAGCAAGATAGCAGGTCACCTAAAAATTGTTTACCCAGTCAGGATAGAACGAGTACAACCCAATAGCAGTTCCAGTTAATTGACAAGTACTATGAACAGTAAATAGTTATAAAATACTTGATGAGCATATAATAATGGAATAGGGTACATTATAGAGGAACATATAAATAAAGAAATAATGAAAGACAAGAAAGAAGAACAGAGAAGCATATAAAGACAGACATATATATGAACTAGAAAATATGTCATACAAGTGTACAATCAGCAAGTATAGATTAATCCAGAATGACTATATCTAACTAGTATTTTAAAATATCAAGTTGACAGGTGAACGACTAGGGGATAATATTTGGCAAACCACACGTGTCATTCGTGGCTACTATTATTCCAATAAGACCATGGGATGGAAAGGGAATGTTCACGCGTCTCCTCGATATTTCCTCGCCCGACTAGTCCTCATGGATCCAAGTCCAGACACGAATAATCTCAACAGTCCAGAAGATGTCAACAGGCCAGAAAATACATTAGTCCAGTAATTCATTAGTCCAAAAAAAGTCAATAGGCCTGAAAATACGAAACTCACGAAAATAAATCCATACAAAACCAATCCATTTATCCATCGTGTCAGGAATCAGGTAAAACACTACTATAAATATGTATCATATAAAATATCAAATAACATAAACTATCAGAGAATGTACTCGCCTGTGGTCCTTAGCTGTGGTTGGATCAGGTACCAATTCAGAGTCCAAATCCTACGTATAATATGTTACCATGTCAAGAGATAATTTATTTTAATTTATTTAATTCTAG
This sequence comes from Iris macrosiphon, assembly GCA_036927795.1. Classification (NCBI taxonomy): domain Eukaryota; kingdom Viridiplantae; phylum Streptophyta; class Magnoliopsida; order Asparagales; family Iridaceae; genus Iris; species Iris macrosiphon. The sequence goes on from JAYESA010000018.1 coordinate 110,877,042, forward strand.
AAAAATTACTATAAAATCCTATTTTAATTTTAATTTTCTGATTTTTAGGTTAATTCCTAAATTTTGTCTAAAAAATCCGATTTTATCAACTCAAGACTCATGACACGCAAATCGAGGCAATCCGTTGACCAAAAAGTCAACTGATAAAAACTCAACTTTCATGCATGATTTTCTGTAGATTTTAGTTTCACAAACATGCTAAAATTTATGGCTAATCTGGATTCAAATTCATTTGGAAACTATTGCACATCCAAAATCGTATTGTGCAACGGTGGTTGATTGCTAACCTAGAAGTTCTACAGAATTAATAGTATATAAATAATTTGAATTAAATTCAGAGAGAACATATGTTAAACTTTGTCTTGTCAGCTTTCCGAAACTTCAAACTGTTCATAATTCTGATTCCTGGTTCTCCCAAAATCGTAAAAATACTGAGACGCATCTATTTTCGAATATATTGTGCTCTACTAATTTTTTAGAATTTAATATTCATAATTTTGTGAAATAATTTATGTATTCAAAAAACTAACCTCGATACAGTTCCCATGCAAGAAATGGGGCCATATTTGGAGTCCAGAGCTATGAGTAATGGTTTCTGGAAGATCGAAGAACCCTAGATGACAATCCCCCAACCCCTTCTCTCTCTCTAAATTAATCGGCTAATTAAGGTTATTATAATATATATATATATATATATATATATATATATATATATATATATATATAAATAGATGTTGGTATGCGGTTGATAGAAAAGGGATAGGCTGGATACGTGTCAGAATATGGTTGGGTGGTTTGTTTATATTATTTATTTTTTATTTGCCTTTATCAAAATATTATTTAAGTTATTTTAAATCTAAATAAATCAAAATAAATATTAAAATTAATCATAAAAATTGAAAAAATTACAAAAAATATATTTTGAACCCACAAACTCTAGAAAAATACTTGGGATAGTTTTATGTTCATAGGTTTCCTGCTATAATTAAGAGAATCTCTAAAAAATAGTTTTACCTATTTAACCTAAAATAGTTATCAAAAATATTCCAAAAATTCTGAAAAAATTGAAAAATATATAATAATATTATAAACCCTTAAAAATTACTTGAGTCCATTATATGTTTCTTGGCTTTCACAATAAATTCTAGAAATCCTAGAAATTAGTTATTAGCCTAAATAACTCCCAATAAATACAAGAATACTCAAAAAAAATCCAGAAACTTCTATAAAATATATTTGATCATTTAGAACCTAAAATAAAAGTTTGGGACATTTTTTAATTATGTTTGACACTAAAATAAATTCTTGAAAGTCCTAGAAAATTAGTGTTACTAGTTTTTAATTAACCAAAAATTATGGAAAAATTTCAATAGCCCCAAATTAACCTAATAACAAAATTTAAGCTAGAATTTTTGGATACGGAGGTTATAACATTGTGCTTTACTGATGTTGCAATTTCTGGAGATGCCTATGAACCCGAGCCTTTGGCTCCCCCGTTGTTGAGTCTCTAGAACCCTGGACCTGGCACCTTGCTGTGCAAACACTTATACAAGTGACTGGGGTTGCTGCAATGTACTTCAATATGAACTTATACTCCACTGCAACTGACAATGCTCCCATTACATGCTCTACACATGGTATCACTGACCATTCACCTCAAATCTCTAATTTGCTACTGCCCACTGAGTGCAAGAACACTGCCTCATGACCTTACTGGAATACTATAATACCTTGCTACTGATCCAGTTGCTTTCTCATTTGGAACTGCAGTTGTTGCTATGCCTTATCTTACCCTACTCAAACTACACACCCCAACTCTTCTAACTCACTGCCCTTTCTTAAATCGGGTATTGATACCGCTCATGGCCACTGTTCAGTATCAGTCAACTCCTATCTAAGTTAAGATATCTAAGTATAACCCATAACTACATCTCAAGTCTTCCCTTTATTTCTATTACCTGATACTTGCATCCCTAAATACCCGAGCTATCTGCAACCTATACTCAAGCCTGCATCCAGTTTTATCTTACTGCAGTGAAACACCTTATGACACACAATAAATCATAACCAAACATGCTCAAGCCTATCCAACCCGACTAATACCCATCCCTGTACTATAGTATGACTAACACCAACACTACCTCTGATACACCCCATTCAATACACATACATGAACCCCTACCTCAACCTGCTGCTACTACCTCAGTCCTCACTCCCCTCAAATCTGAACCAGTCTAATACTAAAGACTTCAACTTATAGTGCACTGCACCTCCAGATGTGCCACCCCAAATAGTGCAAGATTGTATCTCCCTTGCACTGAGATCAGACCCTCACATGCCCTCTTTCAGGTGCACATAGGACCCTCATTGCAAATTTATTGCAGTGTTCTAACACAGGCTCCCCTCTCTAACTTGATGCTTCAACCAACACACAGACACCAAGCATCACTACACTCATATACATTAAGATACACATATACATTTATGTGCACTAGTGTCAATTAGTCGAATACCTATGGTGTATAATTGAAAAACTTATGATACGTGTCCAAATGAAGAACCAAAATCCAAGTTCTTCTTCCACACACACACACACACACACACACACACACACACACACACACACACATATATATATATATCAATTATATCCTAATACAACTAAAGTAACTTGCTACAATGAGAAATAAGGAGTAATTTCACCAAACACCCAAAATAGAGCTATGTATCACACGGTATCATAAAATACCATGATACGGCCTACTCATTTCCATTTGTAGACATGTATATAACCCCAAAACACTCTAGAAAACCTATTTTGGTCCTCCAAACCTAATGACAAATATTTGATGTGCCAATCTCGTAATTCTCCCAAAATTGACACAAAATACTATGTAGAAATCATAATACACTACCAAAGAGCCTAGAACATCTTTTTATAGGTAGCCCTATGTCATGGGAGGGTTCTAAATGGTCAAATGCATGATTTATAAGCTAGGAAGAGGGTGAATTCATATCTATACCTATTGGGAGATGAATTCTCAATGAATTATTCCTAAGGACACGATCCAGACATGATCTCCATGCCACAAGCTTCCTCTTTCAAGTGCTTCTTGCAAAACCAAGCTCCAATGCTTCTTGTTTGATGAAATTGAGAGGGAATGAGAAAAATTAGGGTGAATTTGGTGGAGGGATGTAGGGAATTCGGGATCTAGAAAATTGGGGATCTAAAATGAGAGTGCATATGAAATAGAGAGAGAAAAACTCTCTCCCTATAGTGGCCGGCCTAGTGCCTCCTCCTCTAAGCAACTAACAAATATCCAAGTTGCCCCTCTCTAGCTAATTATGAAGAATGATTAAGGATGGCTATTTTGAAAATAATTTATACTAATACAAATTAGTCTAATCCTCCTAATTAGTTAGAGGGAATAGGTCTATTGGGCCTAGTTCATGTTGGGCTCACTAGTTGTCATGACAAGTCTTGTTGGGTTCACTAGTATCAAGTCTAAATAATAGGCTAGCCCACTACTATAAATAAATAATACCAAGAAAAATTAAATTAAATAGCACTATGATAATTATGAATCACTAGAAATAAATTGATATTCAAAATGACCAAAACACCTTCATTTAGAAAAGTGGGGGTGACAAGCTCAACACGTACTCGGTGGCTAAATGCCAACAAAAGCAGAATGTACATCAGAGTGGGGAAGTAAGAAAATCCACTCAAGCGGTCTGGTGCTTCTGGTGGCCACCATCCTCAGGAAAGTGCAGAAGATCCTCCGGTACTGCTTTCGAATCTGGCCATGCAAAACCAGTGGGGTCAAACTCCCAAATAACAAGTACCACAAAGGATGCCAATCTAGGAACTTAAACCAACAATAGAGTAATAAGTGCAGAAAAATAAAGGTGTGATCATGTAAAACCTAGACTAACCATCATCCATAAGTTACGGCAAACATATAAGTACAGTTTGATACTTTAACTAACTAGGGTTATCACAATCCTAATTAATAGCAATTATAATGCAATGCGATACTATAGTTCCTTCTGATCGAATGCCCCTGCAGTCCGTCCGGGATATCCATACGCACAAACCAGCACCGGATACTCCTCAAGATACTCCACAATATAAACTACTAGATACTCCTCAAGATAACTGTATGGATAACCGGGACTGCATGCTATCTAGGAAAATCTCTAGCCATGTACTAAGTTAATCTCTAGTTATTAACCCCTAGCATTTTCTTGTATGAATCCAGGTGTGACATTCCATATAATCCATCCTAGACATGATACAACAAAACAAGTTCTACTAGTAATATAAACAAGTTTAATATACATTGCACAAATGGACTCATGTAAGCCATGACAACAACTATGCCACGTAAAACCAAGTTAAGCCAGATAAAGCCAAGTGAAGCCATGTCAATCCAGGTAAACCCAGGTAAAGCCAAATAAAATCAGGTAAAGCCATGTACAACCATGTGAATCCATGTCCAACCAGATAAAACCAAGTGAAACCAAATCAAGCCATGTCCGATGAAGCCATGTAAAGTCATGCCAAGTCAAGTCAAGTCAATCATGTCATTACGTGTAGCCAGACAAAGCCGGGTAAAATCGAGTAAAGCCAAGTTAAGTCAAGTCATCTTAAGCCATATAAGTTTATGTCCAAATCTGGTCAAGTCATTGTGTGTGCAAGCAAAATCCAGAAGTATCAAAATAAAATCACGAAAAACCAAATTTTTTTAGAGAAAGTGCACGATCGGTATACCGTCGGTACAGTCCAGTACACCGTCGGTATACCGGTCCAGAGATAAAAACAATATAGCAAGTTTTAGATTCCAACAAATCGGTATACACTACAACGGTCGATTTATTAACGTATGCTCAAGGAAAGCAGTAAACTTGACGATTTTAGACATACGTCAAAAGAATACCCTTTTTTCAATTAAGTATCAAAATTTGACCATATTCCTTGACAGTTTTAGACGAAGCATCAAAAAAACCCATTACATTACTTGACGATTTATTGATAACCGTCAAGTAAAGACATGTGTGTGAAAATTGTCGCACATATTTTACTGCCATTTTTGTAAAAAAAAATTAAAAAATTACTTGATGGTTCTAACAAAATTTGGGGATTGATGACTTTTTATACTTCATATCTCCATTCCCCTGATCCTTAATATTCCCTAACACCACCAACCCTCTTCTCCTCCTTCTTTCCAAATCTCTCTTCTCCAAAAATTTTGCCCTCCTCATCCATCAGTTAGAGCAGCGCCATCATGATCTCTACCTCGGTGCCTTATGCCATCGTGACTTGTCTTCGACCCAGCCTTCCTCCAAGCAGCGTAGCAAGACCTGTACCATTCTGTCGCCATCGTTGTCCTCCCGAACGCCGAGATGAGCCATCGCTTCCCCGGATGATGCCGCTACACGAATCTCGATCTTCAGCCTCCTCGTCATATCGTCCTTCTTCCTGGTGGTCGATCCACTGAGTCTCCGCCCGGATCCAGCAGATCCGCCATCGTCCGGGCTCCGATCCCAGTGAGCTAGCGCGTCTCCAACTCCCCTCGGTAAGATACCGAACACTTTCTCTATTTTCCTTTCTCTCCTTCACTTTTGACTTAGGAAATAAGGTGCTTCTCTCTGTGAGTGGTAAAAGTTCTGTAGAGATCTGCATGCTAGGTTTCACGAACACGGAACTGATTTTGGATTAGTGTGGTTCGGGGTGTCCGTGTCGTGTCTGTGTTCGTAAAAAACATAAGAGGAAACAACACGATAATGGCTATAATTACTCAGTTTCAACCCATCTACCGCATGTTCGTATAAAAGCATAAGAGGAAACTGAATATTTAAAATGCCAATTGTATGATAATCATCTTGCATAATAGCCAAAACATTATTTAAAATATTGGGTTCATTGTTTCCCATTCTATAATTGTCATGTATGTGAAGTTTCATTACTTTCTATTCAATTTATCTTTTATTTGTACGTAATTTATGTTTGATGTAAAGTGCAAACTTTCTTTACCAGTATAAAGGAATGTTTCATGAACTAAGAACCTGAAGATTAATTTTGGCTCTGTAGGTGTTAAGTCTGATGTTTATCTAGAATGTAGTATTTTTTAATATTATATTTCGAGGAGAAATATTCATGTGAAGTTGATATATCCTTGTAACTATGTTGCAGCAAGCACAATGACCAATTTTGCTTCCCATTACCCAGAAGCCGATTGGGCACAGGATGGGGGTGAGCCATGTCTGCCAGCTTCATGATCTTGGCTGCAATGTAATTCAGACCTACAACCGAAAGTTATCTCGATGTATGAATTCTTAGTTATAATTTTATTATACTTATTATAATATACCTTTGAGATTTCTCCTATAATAACTTAAGCCTACATGTAGAAAGATTTTATTTGGACTAATATATGTATATGGTATATATGTAGTGTGTTGTCCAGGAAGAATCTTACAGGAAATATTCTCTTCGAACTGACGAAGTTAACAGGCTTGGTTGTTATAAGATTCAAAGATCTTTCTTGCTTTTTTTTTTAGATACTTCTGATGTATTTCCTCATTATGCATTGAGTTTTACCTTTTTGACATGAAAAATATACTTTGGGTCTTTTGTTTATGCAGACTACTAGATGATAACTCACTTACGGGTGCTATACCTGATTTTAGTGGATGTTCCAATATGGAGCTTATGTGAGATTACAACTTTCAAGGTTTAGAAATTGCTCACTTGTTGTCAAAGTGATATATTTTGTCTTATTGCAGCCATCTTGAGAACAATGACTTGACTGGTGAGGTGCCTTCATCTTTGGCAAACCTACCGAGTCTAAAGGAACTGTAAGTTTAGCATGCTCAATTCTACATGATAGTAGAAAGAATATTATTTAGTTTTGTAGATGAAGTTACAGAGTCTCATCTAAAAAAATTTATAAGTAGAAAATTCATACTTAATCTTTATGCTCAAGGAATCAATTTATTCTCAATTCTGGTGCTAAATGTTAATTCTTCTTTTCTGTTTTCTGGTGCATCTCAAAAGACTAATTCTCTTTCCGTTGCATACTAATTGTTGCAGGTACTTGCAGAATAGTCTATTGTCTGGATCAATACCACAGGGTCTCCTCAATAAAAAAATTATTTTCAAGTGAGTATCACTTTTATCTTCATTGATAAAATTATGATGCTTGGAATTTGAGGAATGAGTTGTTCCTAGTTGTTAGCTAAACTTACAAAAGGCTTGTATGAGAATTTTAGTTTTTAATATTATTAATGTGATTTGATTATTTATCAAATCTCCCCCTGTAAACTCCCTCACCCAAAATAGGTATTTTATGTATATTTTATATTATTATATTTATTATAGATGTTGAATTTATTTAGAATATTCTCTTAGTTAATTAGAAAATAATTTTTTTTAGTATATTTACTTATATAAATATTTATTTAGAATTATTTTAGTCTATTTTAGATTATTGGAATTTTTTCATAATTTTTAGTTAATTAAAAACTAGTAACACTAATTTTCTAGAACTTTGAAGAATTTATTTTATGTTCAAACTTAAATAAAAATATCCCAAACTTTTATTTTAGGTTCTAAATAATAAAATATATTTTCTATAATTTTTTGGGAATTTTCTGATTATTTTTAGCATTTATTTTGAGTTAATTATCAAAAACTGAATTAAAAACTATTTTTTGAAAAAGAAAACCCAAAAAGAAATTATTTCTGCCGAGTCAGCAAACAGGGGGCCCACCTGTCAGCCTCCCGCAGCAAACAGTGCCGGGCCCGCCTGTCAGTGACTGCGGGGCGGGCAGCGTTGGATGGCTGCCACGTGTCAAGATCTGAGCCGCGACTGCTTTCTCTCTCCTCTCTATATATATTAGTTTAAGTTTATTTCTAGGGTTTTTCTTCAGCCGAATTTTGGAGAATTGCCATCTAGGATTCTTTCATCTTCCAGAAGCCATTGCGCATAGCTCCGGACTCCAAATGAGGCCTAGTTTTTTGTGTTAGAAATATATTGAGGTTAGATTTCTGATTATATAATTTGTTTTATGAAATTATTATTATTAAATTCTGGAAAATTCGTAGAACACAGCATGTCCGAAAATAGACGTGTTTTGATGTTTTCGTGATTCCGGGAGAACCAGGAATCAGAATCACGAACCGTTTAAAGTTTCGGAAAGCTAATGTCGAGATCATTGACATATGTTTTTCTCAGAATTTAATTTGAAGTATTTTTATATTGTTAATTCTGTAGAACTTCTAGGGTAAAATTTAACCATCGGTGCACGATACGAAACTTGTATGTGCCATAATTTCCAAACGAATTTGAATTCGGACGAGCCGTAAATTCCAGCATATTTTTGACGCTGAAATCTACAGGAAATCATGCATAAAAGTCGAGTTTGTGTTGGTTGACTTTTCGGTCAACAGATCGCCTCGATTTGCGTGCCATGAGTCTCGAGTCGATAAAATTCAATTCCTTTGGACAAAATTTAGGCATTAACCTAAAAATCAGAATAATAAGATTAAAATAGGATTTTAGAGTAATTATTACAGAATTAAATAAATTAAAATAAATTATCTTTTGACGTGATGAATTTGTAATACATAGGCTATTTGGACTGTGACTTGGACTCTGATTCATACCAGCAGCAGACCCCAGGCAAAATACCTTGCCAAATTGTTTACAGTACTTTGCATGCTATTTATATTTCTGTTTATTTATTTTATTTTTGTATAGTTCTTGCATGTGTAGTTTTTCTCCAGTTATTACTATGTATTAGATATGTTGACACACACATGGCACCTAGTATCATAGAGGACAATCATTAGGCGTATGGGCTTTTAACCACTCTGGTAACACCGTAGTCACTAGCACGCACTATGGTGGGTCGTGTCCGATGGTCGCTACCCCCGAGGTATGTCGATTGATGGAGTCCGAGAGTCGCTACCCCCGAGGTATGACGGCTGATGATGTCCACTGACGAGCGTGAGGTTGTGAGGATTAGATCGAGTAGCCTATCCTTGCCCATACGTCGAAAAGTTGTTCTCATTTGCATTCATATAGATTATCTTGTACAGCGTACTTATTTATTTTCAAATTATATGCATGTCTACTGTATTCAAGTTGGCTCGTATTTTCTGTATCTTGTTACGTCCCTCTGAGGACCTGGTCCGCTGCCAGGTGTACCTGTTCTTGAGTATTTGCAGGAGCGCAGATTTGGATGGCTATAGATGCTTCATGGACGTCTTCTCTCGAGCCGTGATTGATAGCTAGTACTTATATTGTTTAATGGTGTTGTACTTATATTGTATTTACTTTCTCATTTGAGTTGGTAGTGGATTTGTTTTCATCCAACTATCATCCTTAGATACTCCTTATTGAGATCTAGTTTCATAGACATTGGTTATTTTATTCATATTTGATTTTCGTGGATGAGATCTAGATTATACCCTGTGACTTGTGATATATGTTTATACCACTTGTGGATTTGATATTCATATTATAGCGTACGTGTGGATTTGGTTTCCATATATAGGAGTTGCCATATCCATGCGGCTGGCATGCTTACGTGTCCTAGTCCTACGTATTTTTGGGACTGGGGCGTGACATGTTTTTGTGGTGGCCCATGCAGGTCGAGAGCATATTGTCTCGGTTACGTTACTGTGCCGAACAAGCCTGCACCTAGGAATAGAGTAAGGATCTCATCCATAATTGACTATGATTCGCTCTCCTTCCAATCCATTCCATCTGGATAATTGCATCCTGCTTGATTCATGTACTTCCCTAATAATTCTTTGAGTATAGCCTCCTGCTAGAATATAGGAACCCATGTTATTAGGATAATGATTATGGTAGCACACCTTTTAAGAATACAACGGGAATATAGACACACCACTAAGTTTAGAATATTTAGTGAACCCTAGAATTTCTTTTCTATAGATTTGTTTACCATTACCCCTTGATGTATTATGAAGACTTGAGAGTAGTATAGACACTACTAGAGTTAGTTAGAAGTTTTACCATAATGTTTGAACCTAGTATAGAGGATACCCTAATAAGTACCAAGACCCCTTCTCGTAGACCTTAACATGAGTTTTTACGGTATGCTTAAGACAATTATAGTATTAGTTTATTATTATAAGTTGGGTAATATACCTCACAACCTAGCATCACATAGTCTTTTGCCCTATTATTGAAATGTAACTGAATGACATTTGTCGTATGCTAGCGTAAGACGACAGTGTTTATTCAGACTATAGGACTTAGAGGCTCATACCCCAATTTAGTGGACTAACGACTTAGACAGGGAGTTAGTATGACAACTGTAGAGATTGTAGGGTCTTTTATTATTATTGCTTATGTTGTTTTTGCTTCTGCGAACTTGAATTAATTTGTACCTTCTTTCATCATAATCCAGCGTACTTATATTTTCTGTACTACCTTGATTTATGCTGTTATTATAGCCTAGTTTTTACAAGCTTATGCTTTTATCGAGCTTGCTCATGGCATATGTATTATTGGGTGCACACAATAATACAATTGCCTAATCAGAATCGGTGTATTAAGGTCTAGCTAACCTTAGTGCGCTTGGTTCGCTCTTCGCATGACTACTTTACGTGGATTGAGATATATGGTAGTAGACGGATATACTTGCCCCTAGACATGTCTGACATATCGTATCGGTTATATAACTGTACTGATACGTGCATGTAAATAGGAAGTTACCAAAAATAGGATTTCAATCCACAACTGTCCTGACAACTCTCTTTTTGAATTCCTTAATCTCTTTGAATCTCGTACTCGTATTCTGTCACCTTCACCTTGAATTCTTTATTATTGCTCTCCGTCTTCCCCTATTTCGGAAAGACGAAACCTCGTGCTGGTATAAGTTGACACTGATAGTACTAGATATACCCCATAAGGCTAATCACATGACTTAGTGATACTTTTTTATAATTGATTAAGGGTATATCATAGGTGATATATTTGGTGTTAAAACTTTGATAATTGAATAGCATGAGTAAATAAATTAAAGAATATTTTTCTTAAAGTATATAGCCTTCTGTGATAGATGGATAAATTCTAAGTTGGGTAGCAGTGCATTGGCAACTCGAGAGAAATTTCTTTTAGATTGTGATCGAGTAAGATTAGATTGGGAGAGGTTCAAGCCATTTAATTTTGAGAATTTTAGAAGAATGACTAAGATGATGAGGATTAATGAATTTCAAAAATCTTGATATTGAGGACCCAATATTTATACCTTAAGTACATAATTTAAAATTTTGAGTATTGAAGGTAAAATCATCAATTTGAATTTGAAGGATAAATATATAATTTCAGACTTGAACATTGGTAGACTGCATTTAAATTATTTTTTAATTTGATAATTTTAAAAAAAAAATTGATGATTGGACTACCTATTTGAAATATTGAGGATGTGAATAGAATTTAAAAAGTTAAAAAAAAAATTTATAAGTGAAAATAGGAATAATATTGGACTCGAATTACTTCTAGAGGAGATTATGATACTTGGAGATCGTGAGGTAAATTTGATATGGGTTATTTAAATATTGAAGATATTATATGGATTCAATTTAAATTTGGATATTGATGAGTTGGAAAAGTGAGAAGAGATTACAATAGGTTGAATTTTGATTTGAACAATGATTATCTTAATTTTGAAATGATCGCGATAGATTTGAATAGATTTTGTTATTTAAATTTTTGGAAGAGATTGCGATTGACGTACCGTATGTATGAATGTGAAGGATTTAACAAATTATGCCTTATTTTAATTTCGAGGACGAAATTGTTTTAAGTTGGGTAGATTGTAAACTCCCTCACCCAAAATAGATATTTTATGTATATTTTATATTATTATATTTATTATAGATGTTGAATTTATTTAGAATATTCTCTTAGTTAATTAGAAAATAATTTTTTTTAGTATATTTACTTATATAAATATTTATTTAGAATTATTTTAGTCTATTTTAGATTATTGGAATTTTTTCATAATTTTTAGTTAATTAAAAACTAGTAACACTAATTTTCTAGAACTTTGAAGAATTTATTTTATGTTCAAACTTAAATAAAAATATCCCAAACTTTTATTTTAGGTTCTAAATAATAAAATATATTTTCTATAATTTTTTGGGAATTTTCTGATTATTTTTAGCATTTATTTTGAGTTAATTATCAAAAACTGAATTAAAAACTATTTTCTGAAAAAGAAAACCCAAAAAGAAATTATTTCTGCCGAGTCAGCAAACAAGGGGCCCACTTGTCAGCCTCCCGCAGCAAACAGTGCCGGGCCCGCCTGTCAGTGACTGCGGGGCGGGCAGCGTTGGATGGCTGCCACGTGTCAAGATCTGAGCCGCGACTGCTTTCTCTCTCCTCTATATATATATTAGTTTAAGTTTATTTCTAGGGTTTTTCTTCAGCCGAATTTTGGAGAATTGCCATCTAGGATTTCTTCATCTTCCAGAAGCCATTGCGCATAGCTCCGGACTCCAAATGAGGCCTAGTTTTTTGTGTTAGAAAGATATTGAGGTTAGCTTTCTGATTATATAATTTGTTTTATGAAATTATTATTATTAAATTCTGGAAAATTCGTAGAACACAGCATGTCCGAAAATAGACGTGTTTCGATGTTTTCGTGATTCCGGGAGAACCAAGAATCAGAATCACGAACCGTTTAAAGTTTCAGAAAGCTAATGTCGAGATCATTGACATATGTTTTTCTTAGAATTTATTTTGAAGTATTTTTATATTGTTAATTCTGTAGAACTTCTAGGGTAAAATTTAACCATCCGTGCACGATACGAAACTTGTATGTGCCATAATTTCCAAACGAATTTGAATTCGGACGAGCCATAAATTCTAGCATATTTTTGACGCTGAAATCTACAGGAAATCATGCATAAAAGTCGAGTTTGTGTCGGTTGACTTTTCGGTCAACAGATCGCCTCGATTTGCGTGCCATGAGTCTCGAGTCGATAAAATTCAATTCTTTTGGACAAAATTTAGGCATTAACCTAAAAATCAGAATAATAAGATTAAAATAGGATTTTAGAGTAATTATTACATAATTAAATAAATTAAAATAAATTATCTTTTGACGTGATGAATTTGTAATACATAGGCTATTTGGACTGTGACTTGGACTCTGATTCATACCAGCAGCAGGACCCCAGGCAAGATACCTTGCCAAATTATTTACAGTACTTTGCATGCTATTTATATTTCTGTTTATTTATTTTATTTTTGTATAGTTCTTGCATGTGTAGTTTTTCTCCAGTTATTACTATGTATTAGATATGTTGACACACACATGGCACCTAGTATCATAGAGGACAATCATTAGGCGTATGGGCTTTTAACCAATCTGGTAACACCGTAGTCACTAGCACGCACTATGGTGGGTCGTGTCCGATAGTCGCTACCCCCGAGGTATGTCGATTGATGGAGTCCGAGAGTCGCTACCCCCGAGGTATGACGGCTGATGATGTCCACTGACGAGCGTGAGGTTGTGAGGATTAGATCGAGTAGCCTATCCTTGCCCATACGTCGAAAAGTTATCCTTATTTGCATTCATATAGATTATCTTGTACAGCGTACTTATTTATTTTCAAATTATATGCATGTCTACTGTATTCAAGTTGGCTCGTATTTTCTGTATCTTGTTACGTCCCTCTGAGGACCTGGTCCGCTGCCAGGTGTACCTATTCTTGAGTATTTGCAGGAGCGCAGATTTGGATGGCTATAGATGCTTCGTGAACGTCTTCTCTCGAGCCGTGATTGATAGCTGGTACTTATATTGTTTAATGATGTTGTACTTATATTGTATTTACTTTCTCATTTGAGTTGGTAGTGGATTTGTTTTCATCCAACTATCATCCTTAGATACTCCTTATTGAGATCTAGTTTCATAGACATTGGTTATTTTATTCATATTTAATTTTCGTGGATGAGATCTAGATTATACCCTGTGACTTGTGATATATGTTTATACCACTTGTGGATTTGATATTCATATTATAGCGTACGTGTGGATTTGGTTTCCATATATTGGAGTTGCCATATCCATGCGGCTGGCATGCTTACGTGTCCTAGTCCTACGTATTTTTGGGACTGGGGCGTGACATGTTTTTGTGGTGGCCCATGCAGGTCGAGAGCATATTGTCTCGGTTACGTTACTGTGCCGAACAAGCCTGCACCTAGGAATAGAGTAAGGAATATTTTGGGGCCGACTTGCTTTGTATGAGGCCATTAGGGAATATTTTGGCATAATTCAGATGTTAATTGGACAAGGCTTATTCTACTTATAGTTATCAACACTCAAGTTGCTTAAAGTATTGCTACATCATTAGTGGTAGCAACATCTTTTTTATAACAAATACGGTTATGTTACATATAGGACACTTTTTATACTAAAATTTTGTCATGTTCATCCATGTATATATTTTGGAGAGTTGGCATGCAAAACATCCATGTCCATTTCAAAGTGTGTTAGTTGTGTCCTTGTCAACTAATCAGAAAAGACCAAATAATTAGGCATGATGTCCTGCAAATCAACCACACTCGCATATTGATGCTAGGAAATGAACAGGAGGGAGGGTAACTGTCACGCCCCAGTCCCAAAATACGTAGGACTAGGACACGTAAGCATGCCAGCCGCATGTATATGGCAACTCCAATATATGGAAACCATAACACACGCGTACACTGTATTATGAATATCAAATCCACAAGTGGTATAAACCATCATAAATCACAGGGTATAATCTAATCTCATCCACATAAATCAAATAAAAGTAAATAACCAATATCTATGGGCTAGATCTCAATAATAAGTATCTAAAGATGACAGTCAGATGGAAATAAATCTACTGCCGAACTAGAATATAAAATAATAAGATAATACAATATAAGTACAACAACTATCAACCACTGAGACTCGAAGAGAAGACCTGCTCGAAATATAAGTAACCAGTCCGGATCTGCACTCCTGCAAATACTCATGAACATCTATACCTGAAAAAGGACCAGGTCCTCAGAGGGACATAACAAGATACATAGAAGTATGCCATAAAGTAAATACTGAATAAATAAAAGGGGTGCGCTAACCATCTAAGTGAAATACAATTTGAGGACAACTTTGAGTATATAGGAAAGTGTAGGCTAGACATATGCTGACGTAATTCACCAATCGTGACAACTGGCTAGTATATGCCACATATGCCCCCCATACCAGGGTGCTGTAATATAATAACGTCCATACCGATCTGAAGAACGGGGAATCTGCATAGTATAACATCCATACCGCTCGAAGAACGGAGAATCTGCATAGTATAACGTCCATATAGTTCCATCGAACGGGGAATCTGAATAAAGGAAGTGGGTATCCCATACGCCTACTGGTCGTCCTCCCCGCCCAATGACCTATGCATGTCATATCCACAATACGCCTTAGCTACTACGTCGAGGCATCATAACTCTGGCTCATAGTCTATCGTTAGAACAATAGCCCAACCTTAAAACCAAACAAGGACAAGGATTGGACCTTCGTACCATAATAGTCTATGCTCCGACTACTAATAACTGCTAAGTCTTCTATAATGCATCGCTAATAGCAGTTATTTCCTATCCGTCGCACGCCTATACATACAGGTGGCCAACCACATACGCAAGTCCGTGCCCTATATAAGACTCACAACACGTGTAAGAAATGTGTCAAGGCCTGGGGAGTCATACCGATAACTCCATAATTTTAGGTGGGTCCACTAGACACTAGGTCAGACACAAGTCCTAACGTCAACGCATTTGGGGACTGTACTCGAGTCTCTCTCGGACGCAAAAAGTTATATAATCTTAAATAATAAACATGCAACTAAATATATAACTGAATTTAAACAGTACAACAAGGCAAGGTATACTTGCCTGGCAAGAAAGCTGCGAAGTACCCATAACCTGCTCCTAAAGTCGCGCAGAACGATCCAATGGTCCTCGGGGTACACGTACGGGAATGACGGTGATGATGGTAAAGTTGACGATGATGACAATGACGATGACGCCGATGATGATGGTGATGCTCATGATGGTGATTACATGGTGGTGATTACATGATGGTGACGACGAGGATGATGATGGGGGTGATAGTGATAACGAGGACGGTGATGTGGACAATGGTGATGACGAGGATGATGATGTGGACAATGATGATGTGGGTGATAGTGATGACGAGGACGGTGATGTGGACAATGGTGATAACGGGGACAATGATGTGGACAATGGTGATGACGAGGACGATGATGTGGACAATAATGATATGGGCGATAGTGATGACGAGGACGGTGATGTGGACAATGGTGATGACGAGGACGATAATGTGGACAATGATAATGTGTGGATTTAGGTTAAGGTGATGGCGAGGATGATTGTGATGATGATGAGGATAAGTATTGATAATGATGATACTGGTGCTGGCTGCTGACTGCTAATCGGAGTCCGGCGGCTCTGGCGAAGGGGAGGAGGAAGTCAGGGAGAGGAAGAAGGCTCGGGGTCGTTGTTGGCCGAAGGTTTCCTGTCGGAGTCCAGCCAGGGGGAGGTCCGGCAAGGAGGGGGATCGAACAGGGAGAAGAAGGAGGAGGAGTTCGTGTTAATGGTGCAGCGGTGCACAGCGACTCCGACGAGGAAGAGGTACCGGTGGGGGTGGCAAGGTGGTTCAGGGAAGGAGAGAAGATGAGAGAATTGGTGGTGGAGGTCGTATGGAAGCGGGAGGTCCGGCGGGGTGGCTGCTCAGGGAAGAGGGAAGAGGAGGAGATCAGGGAGAGGTCGGGGCAGCTCGTGGTCCGGTCGATGACAGCGGGGTCGAGCTCCAGCTGCTCGGGGAGGAGGAAGAAGCAGTCGATGAGGGAGAGAGGGATGGCAATGGTGGTGGTGTTTGTTCTGGTCATGACGAGGGTGGCCGGATGGGTCAGGCGAGTCGATGGCAGCGGGTCTGGCCTGTCCAGTCTTGCTCCGGCGGTCTCCGGTGTTGTGCAGGCAGGCTGCGGCAAAGTGCAGCGGATGAGAGCCTACTCCGACGACGGGGACTGGCCAAGGACGGGTTGCTCTGGCGAGATCTCCGGTCAGTTGGACGGGGAAGAAGAGGGATAGTAGGTTGGGGTGAGGATGGGAGTCGGCTAGATGTATATGGTTTTAGGAATAGAAAAAAATAAAGAAGAGAAAGAAAGAGGTTGTATTTATATTCATGTGTAAACTAGGGTTTGTGTTGACCAAGTAGTTGGGCTTGGTCAACACCCTCTTGGGTTGGGCCTTGGGCTCACATGGGGATGTTTGGAGGGCCATAATTGCATTGTTTAAATGCAATGATAGGTTTAAAATAAAGGAGGCAATGTTACGCTTTGCACATTCCGAAAATTATGTAAAAAATTCTATGAAGGGGAAAATTGGATTTCTTCGTGTATTATCCAATGGTGTGGACACCTCAATGCGCTCTTTGCATAAAAGTGCCCAACAATTGGGAAATTGCACCAAGACGGAATTTGGATTAAATTAATTAACATTAGTGTGCATGATGTTCTAGAATTAGTTAGAAGTACATGGGGATAAAATTAGGTGGGACACAAGTGTCATGGACGTAGAGGATTAAGTGTAGAATTTATCATAAATTAGGTTGTATGAAATGGGTCAGGATTGTGTCTCCAATTTTGATTGGAACGCACAAGGATACAAAGTCGAAATTATTTATAGAATTAAATATAAAAGTCTGCGACGAATATTGTGAGACTAAAATGTAGCACAAGAGAGCATAATTATAAGTTACACCAGGGTCAGAATGGTAGGCGGTCACTTCTAGGACAAGGTTTTAAAGTTTGCAGGAAGGCAACGGCTAGTGAGGTGCTCCAATTATCGAAGCAATGGTTAGGCGCATTAAGTGATATAATATCGTATAATTACATAAAATGCTATGTCCTATTTCCAACCATATACAAACTAGCCCTAATTTTACTATCTAAGCCAAATAGGCCAAATTTTGGGTGAGGGAGTTTACAATCTACCCAACTTAAAATAATTTCGTCCTAAAATTAAAATAAGGCATAGTTTGTTATTCCCTCACGTACATAAGGTAAGTCAATCGCAATCTCTTTGCGATTGTTAAATTCCCAATCAAATCTATCGTAATTACTTCAAAATTATGATAATCATTGTTCAATTCAAAATCCAATCTAATCTAATCTCTTCTCACTTTTTCAAGTCATCAACATCTAAATTTAAATTAAATCCATATAACTTCAATATTTAACTAACCCACATCGATTTTTATATCACGATCTCCAACTATCATAACCTCCGTTAGAAAAATAATTCTAATCAAATATTACTTCTTTTTTCAACTTGTGAATTTTGTACTCTTTAAATTTTACTTTTAATTTACATCCTCAATATTTTAAATGGTTAATCCAACAATAAATTTTTAATTTTTAATTCAATCATCAAATTTGGAATTTAATTCGTCCATGTTCATGTTTAGAGTTCTATTTATTTTTCTCAAGATTTAAATCGATGATTCAACCTTCAATACTCTAAATTTAAATCCTTCTCAAATTATAAATATTTGGTTTGCCATATCATAGTTTTTAAAATTCCTTAATCCTTATCACCTTAATCATTCTTCTAAAATTCTAAAATTTTAATGACTTGAGCCTCTCAATCTTATTTTACTCGATCATAATCTAAAAGAAATTTCTCTCAAGTTGACAATGCAACTTCTACCCAACTTAGAATTTACCCACCTATCGTAATAGGCTATACATCTAAGAGAATATTCCTCAATTTGTCTAATCATGTTATTCAATCCTTAAAACTCTAACACCAAAAACATCACATATGATATGCCCTTGATTACAAAAGAGAGTCACCAAATAATGCGGTTGGCCTATGGGGTATATCTAGTACTCTCTGTATATCATACTTATACTAAGCACGAGGTTTTGTCTTTTCGAAATAAGGAACGACGAAAACCAATAATAAAGAATTCAAGGTGGGGGTAATAGAATACAAGTATGGGGATCAAGGCATTTTAAAGAATTCAATAGGAATTGTCAAGGCAGTTGTGGATTGAAATACTATTTTGGTAATTCCTATTCACATACTAGTATTAGTACAGTTATGTAACTGATACGATATGCTCAGACACCTCTAGAGGGCAAGTACATTCGTCTACTAGTCACTCTATATCTCAATCCACGTAAAGTAGTTATGCGAAGGGCAAATCAAGCACACTAAGGTTAGCTAGACCTTAATACACTTATTCTAAAATATATTAGTGTGTATACCCAATAATACATGTATCGTGATTAAGCTCGATAAAAGAGTAAGCTTGCAAAACTAAGCTATAATAGCGGTATAAGTCAAGGTAGTACAGCAAATATAAATACGTTGGATTATGATAAAAAGAGGTATAATATAATTCAAGTTCACACAAAGATAAGACTCTGCAATCTCTACAGTTGTAGTACAAACTCCTTGTCTAAGTCGCTAATCGACCAAACAGGGGTATGGGCCTCTAAGTTCTACAGTCTTAAAAAATACTATTATCTTATGCTAGTATATAGTTAATATCATTCAGTTACACTTCAACAATGAGTCAAGAGGACTATATAACACTAGGTTATGAGTCATACTACCCAACTTAAAATAATTAAACTAATACTGTGACAGTCTCAAGGGGAATCTACAAAATAACCTTATTCTGGTAAATAAAGTAGAACTCTTATTAGGGTATATGAGGAACATATCTTAGTACTTATTAGGGTCTCCTATTGAATCATGTAGGTAATGGTCATCTTAAATCTGAATCATAGTGCTCATAGAACATGTGTCAATAGTAAGAATGGAAAAGTTACTGTCCTTCAAGGGAAAAGAGGATATAACCTATATTGAGGTGGGGTACAGGTTACGTGGTTTAAAACTAAGAATAATCAGATCACACTCTAAGGAAACAACTCAAACTATTAAGTTCTAACTACCAAGCACATAATTCAAGGTTCAAGATTACAACTATAATCCTAGCAAACTATATATCCTTACATAAGATAAAATTACTTGGCCTACAATCAGAAATGTTAGATGGCACGAATTGAAAGATGAAGAATAGAAGAACATAATTAGTTGTCGCACAATTAGCGAACGTTAAGGTTGCAGAGGAATAAGATTTGAATTGAAAAATAGAGGGACTCTAGATAATATTATGGTTTTCTAAGGGGAAGGTGGTACGCTAATATCTGTGTTCGAGGTTTGATCTAGGAAAATATTTTATTCATTCCTCTTGGCTTCCTAAGTTACTGTTCTGCTAATATCAAGACAATAAGCAAAAATTTTAGTTCTATAATACGATCTCAGTATAAAAGCTAAGTTAATCCTAATATTTAACCTTGAATTTTTATTGGTTCCTTAATACTAGGGTCAAACACTATGGTCAAATTTCAAAATAATCCTAGTAGTGTTTATACTACTCTCAAGTCATTCATACACCTATCAAGGGATAATGGTAAATTAATCTATGGTAAGGGGCGCTAGGTTTCATTAAGTATTCTAACACAGTGATGTGTCATTATCCTAGTTGTACTCTTAATAGGAAGGTTACATTACTTATTATCTAACAACAGGGACTTCTATATTCTAGGAGAATGATATACTCAAGGAACTATTAGGGAAGCACATGAATCAAGCAGGATGCAATTATTTAAATAAAACAGACTGGAAGAAAGATAAGTCATAATCAATTATGGATGAGATCCTATACTCTAATCCTGGGTGCAGGCTTGCTCGGTACAGTAACGTAACCGAGACAATATGCTCTTGACCTGCATGGGCCACCACTAAAAATATGTCACGCCCCAGTCCCAAAATACGTAGGATTAGGATACGTAAGCATGCCAGTCGCATGTATATGGCAACTCCAATATATGGAAACCATAACACACGCGTACGCTGTATTATGAATATCAAATCCACAAGTGGTATAAACCATCATAAATTATAGGGTATAATCTAATCTCATCCACATAAATCAAATAAAAGTAAATAACCAATATCTATGGGCTAGATCTCAATAATAAGTATCTAAAGATGACAGTCGGATGGAAACAAATCCACTGCCGAACTAGAATATAAAATAACAAGATAATACAATATAACTACAACAACTATCAATCACTGAGACTCAAAGAGAAGACCTGCTCGAAATGTAAGTAACTAGTCCGGATCTGCGTTCTTGCGAATACTCATGAACATCTACACCTGGAAAGGGACCAGGTCCTCAGAGGGACATAACAAGATACATAGAAGCATGTCATAAAGTAAATACTAAATAAATAAAAGGGGTGCGCTAACCATCTAAGTAAAATATAATTTGAGGACAACTTTGAGTGTATGGGAAATTATAGGCTAGACATATGCTGACATAATTCACCAATCGTGATAACTGGCTAGTATATGCCACATATGCCCCCCATACCAGGGCGCTGTAATATAATAACGTCCATACCGCTCCGAAGAACAGGGAATCTGCATAGTATAACGTCCATATCGCTCCGAAGAATGGAGAATCTGCATAGTATAACATCCATACCATTCCGTCGAACGAGGAATCTGAATAAAGGAAGTGGGTGTCCCATACGCCTACTAGTCGTCCTCTCCGCCAATTGACCTATGCATGTCGTATCCACAACACGCCTTAGCTACTATGCCTAGGCATCGTAACTCTGGCTCATAGTCTATCGTTAGAACAATAGCCCAACATTACAACCAAACAAGGACAATGATTGGACCATCGTACCACAATAGTCTATGCTCCGACTACTAATAACTGCTATGTCTTCTATAATGCATCGCTAATAGCAGTTATTTCCTATCCGTCGCACGCCTATACGTACAGGTGGCCAACCACATACGCAAGTCCGTGCCCTACATAAGACTCATAATACGTGTAAGAAATATGTCAAGGCCTGGGGAGTCATACCGATAACTCCATAACTTTAGGTGGGTCCACTAGACACTAGGTCAGATATAAGTCCTAACGTCAACGCATTCGTTGACTACACCCGAGTCTCTCTCGGATGCGCACAGTTATATAATCTAAAATAATAAACATGCAACTAAATATATAACTGAATTTAAACAGTACAACAAGGCAAGGTATACTTACCTGGCAAGAAAGCTGTGAAGTACCCATAACCTGCTCCTGAAGTCGCAAAAAACGATCCAATGGTCCTCGGGATACGCGCACGGGAATGACGGTGATGACGGTGAAGTTGACTACGATGACAATGACGATGATGGTGATGCTCATGATGGTGATTACATGATGGTGACGCCGAGGATAATGATGTGGGTGATAGTGATGACGAGGATGGTAATGTGGACAATGGTGATGACGAGGACAATGATGTGGACAATGATGATATGGGTGATAGTGATGACGAGGACGGTAATGTGGACAATGGTGATGACGAGGACGATAATGTGGACAATGATGATGTGTGGATTTAGGTTAAGGTGATGGTGAGGATGATTATGTGATGATGATGAGGATAAGTGTTGATGATGATGATACTCGTGCTGGCTACTAACTGCTGACCGGAGTCCGGAGGCTCCGACGAAGGGGAGGAGGAAGTCAGGAAGAGCAAGGAGGCTCGGGGTTGTTGCTGGCCGAAGGTTTCCTGCCAGAGTCCGGCCAGGGGGAGGTTCAGCAAGGAGGGGTATCGAACAGGGAGAGGAAGGAGGAGGAGTTCGTGTTAATGGTGCAGCGGTGCACATCGACTCCGGCGAGGAAGAGGTGTACGGTGGGGGTGGCAAGGTGGTTCAGGGAAGGAGAGAAGTGGAGAGAATCGTTGGTGGAGGTCGTGTGGAAGAGGGAGGTCCAGCAGGGTGGCTGCTCAGGGAAGAGGGAAGAGGAGGAGATCGGGGAGAGGTCGGGGCTGCTCGTGGTCCGGTCGACGACAGTGGGGTCGAGCTCCGGCTGCTCGGGGGGGGGGGGGAAGAAGCAGTCGACGAAGGAGAGGGGGATGGCAATGGTGGTGGTGGTTGTTCTGGTTGTGATGAGGGTGGTCGGATGGGTCAGGCGAGTCGAAGGCAGCGGGTTTGGCCGATCCAGTCGTGCTCCGGCGGTCTCCGGTGCTGTGCAGGTGGGCTGCGGTGAAGTACAGCGGAGGAGAGCCTACTCAGGCGAGGGGGACTGGCCAGGGACGGGTTGCTCCGGCGAGATCTCCGGTCAGTTGGCCGGGGAAGAAGAGGGATAGTAGGTTGGGGTGAGGATGGGAGTCGGCTAGATGTATATGTTTTTAGGAATAGAAAAAAATAAAGAAGAGAAAGAAAGAGGTTGTATTTATATTCATGTGTAAACTAGGGTTTGTGTTGACCTAGTAGTTGGGCTTGGAAAACACCCTCTTGGGTTGGGCCTTGGGCTCACATGGGGATGTTTGGAGGGCCATAATTGCATTATTTAAATGCAATGATAGGTTTAAAATAAAGGGGGCGATATTGCGCGTTGCACATTCCAAAAATTATGTAAAAATTTCTATGAAGGGGAAAGTTGGATTTCTTTATGTATTGTCCAATGGTGTGGAGACCTCAATATACTCTTTGCATAAAAGTGCCCAATAATTAGGAAATTGCACCAAGACGAAATTTGAATTAAATTAATTAAAATTAGTGCGCATGATGTTCTAGAATTAATTAGAAGTACATGGGGATAAAATTAGGTGGGACACAAGTGTCATGGACGTAGAGGATTAAGTGTAGAATTTTATCCTAAATTAGGTTGTATAAAATGGGTCAGGATTGTGTCTCCAATTTCGATTGGAACGCACAAGGATACAAAGTCAGAATTATTTATAGAATTAAATATAAACGTCCGCGATGAATATTGTGCGACTAAAATATAGAACAAGAAAGTATAATTATAAGTTACAACAGGGTCAGAATGGTAGACGATCACTTCTAGGACAAGGTTGTGAAGTTTGCAGGAAGGCAACGACTAGTGAGGTGCTCCAATTATCGAAACAACGGTAAGGCGCACTAAGTGATATAATATCGTATAATTACATAAAATACCGTGTCCTATTTCCAACCATATACAAACTAGCCCTAATTTCACTATCTAAGCCAAGTAGGCCAAATTTTGGGTGAGGGGGTTTACAGTAACAAGGAAGGATTGTCGTATCTGCAAGTTGAAATCATTATGTGACTAACCCATGGGATAGGGTAGCTACAATAGCATAATATTCTAGTAAGAGACTAAATTACTCTAAAATGGTCTATTACTTTTTTACATAAGCTAAGATAGTACTGCGAAATAAAGAGTGTTTTGACTGTGCTAACTAATACTAACAAACTACCTAGGACACAAAAATCATGACAGACAATAGACTATACTAGTATACACCACATACACTACAAACTACCTAGAACACACCAAAATAAAATTTGGTATGTGTTGTCGTGTCCCTATCATACCTTATATACATTTTGGTGCACAAGAACAAGGTGACATCGTCAAGTTTTTTTATTTTGGTGGTCATAGGATTGAGAAGTATTAACTATATTGTTAACTTGATAATTGAATAATAGTCATGGTTTTATGGCTAATTCTTCTTGTTCATCTTAGTAATAAAGTTTGAGAGAGTGAAAGTATGTGATAGGAAAAGAATAGGAGAGCGGGGGTGTATAAATAGGGTATGATACTTGAAAACTAAACTTTGTTCAGCACAAGACAATGGATTAAAATTAAACCAAGTACTTGAAAACTGAACTTGAAAAGTAGTTGAAAATGGAAAAAAAGTTTGATACTTGAAAACTGAACTTGAAACTTAAAAATTGAAAATTGAAAACAATCTGATAGTTGAAAACTGTTAAGTACTGATAATACATAACTCCTGTTGATTCGTATTTTTTTTCTAGATTAGGTGCTCTTGCTGGAAAATGAAGGCTGTGTGAGGGAGGAATGTGCTTCAGGTTCAGTGTTATATAATTAGGCATGGTGGTCATGTATTTTGTTGGAAAATGGAGGATGTAGTTGTATAAATAGGTTATGGATGTTTAAGATAGTACACAAATCATATATTTTGGTTATTTGGACTTGGTTGGATGTGGTGTTCAAATGCTTATTTGTTGATATATAAATTATGTACTATAGTTCTATGATGTTTGTGATATTCTGGACTATATTGATATTTATGTGGGAAGCATATAATAAATAATTATAAATATAATTTTTTTAACAAAAAATTAACTTTTCTTGACGGGTTTTTTAGGTGAAGAAATGGCTTTCTTGGCGGTCATTACCTGTCATCTAGGCCACAGTCAAGAAAAGTTGATATATACCTTGACGGTTTTTTATTATATTTTTTTGACGGCTAAAAACCGTCAAGATAGTTTTATTACTTGACCGTTTAAAACCATCAAGATAATAAAACCAGGAACCGTCAAGAAAAGTAGCAACTTTTCTTGACTGTGGCCTAGATGACGGATCCAAAACCGTCAAGAAAACCCTTTATTGACGGGGAAAAATTGTCAAGAAAAGCTACCATCGGTATACTGTAGTATACTGTCGGTATGTCGGCCAAGACAAATATCCTGAAGTCGGTTAACAATATTGTCAAAGATCGGTATACCGTCCATATACTGTAGTTCACCATCAGTATGCCGATAGGTTTTATAAAAAATATCTAAAAATCCAAGTCGGTCGAAATCGGTATATCGTCGGTTTACTGTAGTATATTGTCGGTATGCCGGTTTCCAAGAATAAACATGGTTAAGTCAAGTTTGATTTTCGTGACCCAAATTAAACCCCAAAAATTACCAGAACCAAGTCTAACACGAAGTCAAGTCTAGAGTAAATCTTATATCACAATATAGACTAAACCTTACGGTCACAACTCCGGTACCGTTTTCGTTACTGAGTTACCAAAAAGAGATGGAACAAGATTTACCAGAAATCAAAATTGAGATGGTTATTAGGCTAGAAATCACGATAAAAACAATAATAGTAAAGCAAGTCTAAGCTAAAAAGCAATAACCAAAGCTCCAGGAAGTAAAATGACAAAAAGTATAAGAAGTTCACAAAATCGACAAGGTGTACTTGCCTAAAGCGAGCTCCCAGCCTAAACCTTCTAATTAATCTACCACCACAAAGGGGTTCAGAAACTACACTGCAGGTCTCAAGACCAAGCTCTGAGCTTGAGAGAGAAAATAAGAAGAGAAGAGAGAAAGAGAAATAAAGCAATAAAATAACTCAAGTACTATTTATAGAGAAATATCTCGAAAATATCTCGAAAAGTGAAATAAAGATCTGTCGGGCAGTATATTGTCGGTATACTGTAGTATACCTTCGGTATACCAGTCAGGTAGTAAAGTTTCAATGTTGAGAATTTTTAAGTTTCCTCGAGATCCAATAAAATATAATAAATAGCACATAAATACGTATCTACATAAAATACGAATACTGTGAGACGAGTCTCACAACTCTCACCTCCTTAGAAAAATTTTGTCCTCAGAATTTTTATAAGGATCCAAACTCAACTAACAAGAAAATCCAAGAAAGCAAGCACGAAACTAAAAACAAACAGGAAACTCATATGAGCATAAAATTTCCTGGGCAAAAATATGAAATCAGAAAAGAAAACAATAACAGATATGAAAGATAAGTTAACAATCAATTATATGCTCAAGCTAAGATAGGACACGGGTATATGAACAAGTATACCTCCCAAGTCGAAGAAAAATGGATAATGAGTACGCATATCGTCCTCGTGCTCCCATGTTGACTCGCCTAGTGTGTGATGCCCCCAAGTAATACAAACTAACCTGATAGTCCGGTTCTTGAGAACCTTCTCCCTCTGGTCCAAAATAGACACGGAGCTCTCCTCATATGATAGGTCGATACCAACGACTAACTCAGAATGATCCAGGATATAGCTCGGGTCTAGAATATACTGGCGCAACTGAGATACGTAAAAAATGGCATATACCTCATTAAGCAATGGTGGAAGAACTAGACGATATGATACGTCCCTAACTCACTCGAGAATATTGAATGGGCCTATATATATGGGACTAAGCTTTTTTCCTACTCTAAATCTGATAAATTCAAGGCTAAGTAAAATCCTCAGAAATATATGGTCACCGACAAAGAACTCAAGATGATGATGGTGCTGATCCGCCCAATGACGCTGGTGATCCTGAGCCACTCTGAGATGCTCTCTGATTTGCCTGATCACTCCAACCGACTGAGTAATCCTCTCTGGACCAAGCATCTGTCTCTCGCCAATGTTATCCCAAACTAACGGTGATATGCATCTCCTACCATACAAAGCCTTGAAGGGTGCCATCTGAATGCTCGCCTGAAAGCTGTTGTTATAGGAGAACTCTACTAAATGCAAGTGATCCTCCCAAGATCCACCAAACTCAAGTATACAAACTTGAAGCATATCCTCCAAAGTCAGAATAGTATGCTCTGACTTGTCTTTCGTCTACGGATGGTAGGCTGAACTGAACTTCAACCTAGTACCCATACTCTGTTATAGGCTCTGCCAAAAGTGAGACATAAACTGTGAATATCTATCAGAAACTATACTAATTGGTATACCATACAATCTGATTATCTGTCTCATGTATATCTCAGTTAGCTTCTCTGTAGAATGGCCTAATCTGAAAGGAAGAAAGTGAGTAACCTTCATGAGTTAATCCACTATAACCCATATAGAATCTTTGCCATACGGGGATTTATGAAGAATGGTCACAAAGTCCACAGTAATATGGTCTTACTTCCACTCTAAAATCGGTAAAGGCTGAAATAGTCTGGCCGATCTCTGAAGCTCAGCCTTGACCTGCTGACAAACTAAACACCAAAAAATGAACTGAGTTATCTTCCTCTTCATACAATTCTACTAGAAATGCTAACGAATATCCCGACACATCTCTGTCCCTCCTGGATGTACAAAGAACTATGGGCCTCTGACATAATCTTCTGCCAGATATCTCCTCTCGACACACAAAGTCGACTCCCAAACCTGAGAGTCCCATCCTCGTAAATGTTCAACTCTAGTTTGTGTCCTGACTCATACTCTGCTATGAGCGGCTAAAGTATGGCATCACCAGTCTGCTCTGCTCTGATCCTTTCAACTATAGAAGATTGAACCTACAGACTCGCCATAAAATCGATATCACCAGGTAATACTACCTCGATACCCATCTCCTACAGATTCTACAAAATATGGTGCTGCTTTGTCAAGAAGTAAGCTTCTCTTGTCCTGCTCAAGGCGTCTGTTACGATATTGGCCTTCCCTGGATGGTACTGAAGGTCAAGATCGTAGTACGATAATAACTCCAGCCACCACCTCTGATGCATGTTGAGTTCCTTATGTGTGAACACATACCTCAAGATCTTGTGGTCTGTAAAGATCTCCACTCGATCACCATATAAGTAACACCTCTAGATCTTAAGTAAAAATACTACTGCTGCCAACTCAAGATCATGCGTCGGATAACTCTTCTCATGGTCTTGAAGCTACCGAGATGCATAAGCTAACACTCTGCCATGCTGCATAAGGATACACCCTAGTCCCACTCCTGAAGTATCACAATACACTGAGAACCCACATGGTCCCACTGGAAGTGTCAGAATAGGATCCAAAATTAAACTCCGCTTGAGCTTCTCAAAATAAGTCTGACAAGCATCTGACCACTCAAAGCGCACATCCTTACACGTCAGCCATGTCAAGGGTGCAGAGATCCTAGCAAAGTCTCCCATAAATCGTATGTAGTAGCCTGCTAGACCCAGGAAACTATACACATTTGAAGCTGTACGGGGTACAGGCCAACTCTAAATAACCTCTACCTTCTTGGGATCCACCTCGACTCCTCCACCAGAAATAATATGTCCTAAGAATGAGATACGATCAAGCCAGAACTCACACTTGTTGAACTTCGTGTACAATTGCTGCTCTCGAAGAATCTGAAGAACTATACAAAGATGCTGCTCATGCTCATCCTTACTCTTAATATAGACCAAGATATCATCAATAAACATTATCACAAACTGGTCTAGGTAAGACATAAAGATGCTATTCATGAGAGACATGAATATAGCTGGTGCATTGGTCGCTCCAAATGGCATAACTAGGAACTCCCAATGACCATATCTAGATCTGAATGTCATCTTGGGTATGTCCTGCTCACTCTGATATGATGAAACCCAGACCGTAAATCGATCTTAGAAAATATAGTTGTCCCACTGAGCTGATCAAACAAGTCATCTATCCTGGATAAGGGATACTTGTTCTTAATGATTGCCACATTTAGTGTTCTATAAGCAATAACTAAACGCGATGAACCATCCTCTTTTTAACAAGAAGTAATGAGGCTCCCCAAGGCGATACACTAGGTCTAATGAATCCCTTGGCTATCAACTCATCAATCATCTGGTACAAGATCTCCAACTCAGATGGTGATATCCTATAAACCCTCTTTGATACTGGCTCTGCTCCCAGAATCAAATTAATATAGAACTCTATGTCTCTAACTGGTGGTACACCTGGTAGCTCGTCGAGAAATATGTCAGGAAACTCACAAACTACAGTGGGAAACTCTGCCTCCTCGGCCTCCGCCATCATCAGTGTAACCTCCGGTGAATCTACTACACCTCTCAAGAATGAGAACTCCTCCCCACCCGGTACACGAAAGATAAACTTGCCACTATGGCAATCTATCATCGCGTGTTTAGCACTCAACCAATCCATCCCAATAACGATATCATAATCGCCCATAGGAAACTCTATCAGCCTCGCTAGAAACTCTCCCCCTCGTACTATAACTCTACACAAGGGATATACTCTATCTACTCCCACGATACCGTTACCAGTAAGTATATTCAATATTACAGGTAAGGACACGGACTCCAATCAAACTAGTGTCGCAAAGCGTATAGATATAAATAAATAGGATACACCAGAATCAAACAAACCTAAAGCTGAATGAAAGTGGACAAGAATGGTACCTAATACCATCTCTTATGCTGCCAAAGCCTCCTCCATTGATAGAAAGAAGGCTAAACCAGCCCTCTGGGTGCTGGTCTCCTATATTATTGACCTCTAGGTCTCGCCTGTGCCTGGGCCTACGCATACTGCTGCGACCTCTGCTGGAATGCCTGAGCCTGTGTAGGCAAAGGCCTGTGAACTTGCTGCTGCTGCACTTGTGCTGTTGTCCTGTACTGCGGCGCTGCTGGCCGAACTACTGACTAGGCCGATGATAATCCAGACGGGTTCCTCCTAGGATATGCATGGACCATATGATATGATGCCCCATACTCCAAGCATAATTCCTGTACCCAGAGGCACTCTGATACTATATGCCCAGGTTTCCCGCAATGGAAACAACTACGGGAATAAGAAGAAGATGACTGCCTATGCTAAGGAAATGTATGGGAAGACTGCTGAGAAGATATTGTCCTCCTCGAGGATCCAATTGTCAGGGCTTGAACTGTTGGAGCTGGTGTTGATGACTGGAATGCTGATTCTACTGAAACATTACGCCTCTTCTAGCTCCCAACTCGATATGTAATCCTCTGCGATGTGTACTTATACCTCCTGGCTGCCCGCATCACAGCGTCAAAGGTCTAAAACTCATGCTGCTATACTGACAAGATAATCTCTAAATAGAGTCCCTGCTGGAACTTCCTCGCCCTCTCCAACTCAGTCACTACCAAAGTGGGAGCAAACTGACTAAGTCTCACAAACCCCATCGCGTAACGATCGACGGTCTTGCTCTCCTGCCTGAGATTATTAAACCTCTGCTGAAGCTCGTAATGCGCCACCGGGTCAAAATATCTCGCCTGAACCCTCCCAGTAAAAACTATCCATGGAATTGGTGTTGTGAGAGAAACCTCTTGCGCTGCCCACCAGTCACGCACTACCAAAATATGATGACATAACAACATTTTTAGCGACTTATCATAAAACGTCGCTAATATTAAAGACTTGAGAGACTCCAAAATTAAACGCCGATATACGTCACTGTTGGTGACACATAGCGACGTTTAGCGACTGTACTTCAGTTTTTTAAAAGAGTAGTTGCTATAAGTTTCTTCAAGGTCACTAAACGTCACTGAGTTTTTTTATTTAGCGATATTTTTATCGACTTTTTTTAGCGACATTTTTAGCGACGTCGCTAACGTCGCAAACTTTTTAATTAGCGATGTTTAGCGATGTCTATTTATGACGTCGCTAATTTTTTTAATTAGCAATATTTAGCAACGTCTATTGATAACGTCGCTAAAAATTTAATATAGGTTTCAGGATTTTATTTCCCCCCATTCTGTCGAACTCCTCCCTAAAATTTTGAAAACCCCCTTTCTTCCCTCCACCCCTCCAGCGAAGTACCCCCCCTCTGGCGTCCTCCTCCTCCCCCCGTCCCTACCTGTAAACCCCCTCACAAAAATTAGACCTACTTAGCTTAGATAGAGAAACTAGGGCTAGTTGAATCCAATTAGAAATAGAACACGGCATTTTTATTTAATTATATAATATTTATATCACTTAGCGTACCTTACCGTTGCTTCAATAATTGGAGCACTACACTAACCATTTCCTTCCTATAAATTTCACATCCTTGTCCTAGACATGCCCGTCTTCTATCCTGACCTTTGTGTAACTTATAATTATGCTCTTTGTGCTATATTTTAGTTGCACAACATTCGTCATGGAAGTTTATATTTAATTCTAAATAAATACAACTTTGTATCCTTGTGTGTTCCAATCAAAATTGAAGACACAATCTTGACCCATTTTATGCGACCCAATTTATGATAATATTCTATTCTGGGTCCTCTATGTCCATGACACTTGTGTCCCACCTAATTTTAGCCCCATGTACGCCTAATTAATTCAAGAACACCTTGCTCATTAATTTTAATTAATTTACTCTATTTCTATCTTTGTGCAATTTTCCCAATTGTTGGGTATTTTTATGCAAAAATGCAATAATGTGTCCATACCATTGGATATGACACATGAAGAAACCCATTTTTCTCTTCACATAAATTTTCTCTATGAATTTCGGAATATGCAACGCGCAACATCGCCCCCTCATTTAACCTAGCCTTGCATTTTAAACAATGTAAATTATAGCCCTCCAAACATCTTTATGTGAGGCCAAGGCCCAACCCCAAGAGGATGTTGACCAAGCCCACCTACCTAGGTCAACCCCAACCCTAAATTCTACATGTATAAATGTCACTTTTTCCTTTTATTTTTACCAAAACCAAAACCGAAAGAAACTACCCAGCCGACATCCCTACCCCGACCTCCTGTTCACCTTCTTCCTTACCCTATCCACCGTCGACCGAAGCCAGCCCCGTCGGATCGAATCTCTCCATCGTGAACCTCGCATCCCTCCGCCAGGACCGCCGTGCCCTCGCCTGACTCCTCAGCCACTGAACCGAACCGCCTCCAACTTCTTCACGTCCTTCCCGATCTCCTCCTCTCCCTCCGGTCACCCTCCCCGTCGACGACCTCGCTGCCATCCCGACGACTACAACAACTGAACCCGCTGCCGTCGACCAGAGACTCCTCCGCCTAAGCCGATGATACCGCAGCAGAACTTCCTCGATCTCCTTCCCTCGCCTGAACCCGGAGCACCCCGCCTGCTGACTCCCTGAGCGACTGAACGACCACCAACAGCCTCGCTGGACTCCCCTATCACCACCACCATTAACACCGTCCTCCACCGAGCCTCCTCTTCTCCTTCCTCCCTGAGAACCTCCTCCCCCGACCGAGCAACCACCCCACATCCGTTGTTCGTCACCCTCTCCACCACCACTGTCCTTCATCCTCCTCCTCCTCCTCCTTGACCGGACCTCCCCCTGGCCGGAGCAGCATCACCACCCCATCATCACTATCATCGCCATCACTCCATCATCACCATCAATCATCATTATCATCAAATATCATAATCATCATCATCTCATCAACATCATTATCATTATCATCATCACCCTATCATCACCTCATCATGATCATCCACATCATCACCCCTATCATCATTCTTCTCATCACCATCAACCCAATCATCTTCCTCGTCATTATCATCATCCCAGTTATCATCATCATCACACTCATCCCCATCATCACTATTCATTATCACCTTCATTTCCATCGTCATCATCGTATTCATCGTGCACCCGTCACCCTCGCCAAAGATGACCTGCAGCAGTCACCCCAGATTCCCGTGCTTGTGCACTCTAACCCCGAGGTTCGAACCTGTCCCTCTCCTTTCATATTGTGTATGCATGTTTGTGTAAATAACATCTAGGTTAGAATCTTGGGTTAGATAGTTGGTTGATTTCAGACTGTGACAGTGAACCCAATAACCTGTGTGCGTATACGTACGCGTATTAGAATTAAAGTAATATATATATATATATATATATATATATATATATATATATATATATATATTTGGATGTATTATATAAGTAATTATATACTAAATAATAATTGTGAATATATGTAACTATATTGTACGACCCTAGGACACTGTGGACTATCCCGTATTTACCTTGACCATGTGGATCCTAAGAACTTGCAAGTTGACCGCCTTGTGTATATTAACATACTGGCTTAGACACATGCTATTTGACTGTCTGATTTTGATATAGCATTTAATATAGGACATCCGCATAATTAAACGCGTAATTTACCTTGTTAATTGACCAGTGTCACCCTAGTGTACCCTCTGAGTCCAGTATATTATGGTTGTGTATGTGCTAGTGTAATGACTAATGTTGTATTGTATTGTATTGTATTGTATTGTATTGTATTATATTATATGTATAGAGGACCTATTGGATTGTTCTGCGCGACTTCAGGAGCTGGTTATTGGTACTACGCAGCTTTCTTGCCAGGCAAGTATACCTTGCCATTGTACTGTTATTCATATTCCATATGTTGCAGGCATCTTTACTTCTGTTATTTAGTTTATATATTTTAAACTACTATATAAACTGCGCGTCCAAAGAAACTTGGGTGCAAACGATGGTATTGTCGTGATCTACTTATGTATATGCATTGACCTTGTTTATGAGACTGCCCCATTATCATGAAGCATCATTAGGTTTCATTGGCCATGACACAGCTGTTATACGAGTATGAGTCTCATATAGATCACGAACTTGCGTGCAGAGTTTGGCCTCATGTACATATGGGCCGTGCGTTAGGGATAACTTCTGTTAGAAACTTTGCATGCTAGTAGACCTGGCAATTATTAGAGGTATTATCGTATCATGGATATAACATACTTAGAGCATGAGTGGGGAGAACAACAAGTAAGGCATTTGGGCTCCTTTGCATTTTCATTTTTATAACCCGGACGCTCCACCAGAGATACGGGCGGTGATGACCCCTATATTACTGGCGATGTCTGCCGTTCAAAAGATGGCATGCTTTATAGGCCCCTGATTCTCCGAAAGAATTATGTCAATCCTATTTATGGCTAGATAGCCCACTTGTTAGAAAGTTGTTCTTAAACTGCATTCACTTAGACGGTTAGGCAACCCCATTGGATATTTATTTTAGTACTTTATTGGCATGCTTCTATGTATCTTGTTATGTCCCTCTGAGGACCTGGTCCCTTTCCAGGTGTAAATGTTCATGAGTATTCGCAGGAGCGCAGATCCGAACTGGTTACTTATATTTCAAGGAGGTCTTCTCTTCGAGTTTCAGTGATAGTTAGTTGTGGTATTTATATTGTGTTTGTTTTTATATTCTAGTTCGGCAGTGGATTTGTCTCCATCCGACTGTCATCCTTAGATACTTTATATTGAGATTTAGTTACTTGGTTATTGGTTATTTATTTCTACTGAATTTTATGGATGAGATTTAGATTATACCCTGTGACTTATAATAGTTTTTAACACTTGTAAATTATTGTTCATAATACAGCGTACGCATGTGTTATAGTTTCCATATATTGGGGTTCCTATATACATGCGGCTGACATGCTTACGTGTTCTAGTCCTACGTATTTTGAGACTGGGCGTGACATGTTTTTAGTGGTGGCCCATGCAGGTCGAGAGCATATTGTCTCGGTTACGTTACTGTACCGAGCAAGCCTGCACCTATGAATAAAGTATAAGATCTCATCCATATTTGACTATGACTCATCTTTCCTTCCAATCCATTCTATTTAGATAAATGCATCATGCTTGATTCATGTGCTTCCCTAATAGTTCCTTGAGTATAGCTTCTCCTAGAATATAGGAATCCTTGTTGCTAGGATGATAATTAGGGTAACATTCCTATTAAGAATACAACTAGGGCATTGACACATCACTAAGTTTAGAATACCTAATGAACCCTAGCATCCCTTACCTATAGATTGATTGACCATTACCCCTTGATATAGATATGAAGGACTTGAGAGTAGTATAGACACTACTAGAGTTAGTTAGAAATTTGACCGTGGTATTTGACCCTAGTATTGAGGAACCAATAGAAATCCAAGATTGAATATTAGGACTGAACCTAACTTTCATAGTGAGATAGTATTAGAGAACTATAAATTTAGCTTTTGTCTTAATAGTAGCAAACAGTACCTTAGGAAGCCAAGAGTAATGAATATAACATTTTTCTTGAGCATACCTCGAACACAGAGATTAGTAAACCACCTTCCCCTTAGAAAACCATGATATTAGCTAGAGTCTTTATATTTAAATTCAAATCTTGTCCCCCTGAAAAATTAGCGCTCGCCATTTGTGTGATGACTGATTATGCTTTTCTCTTCTTTTCTTTCAACTCGTGCCACCTGACATTTCTGATTGTAGGCCAAGTGATTTTTATGTTAAGGATATATAGTGTGGTAGGATTATAGTTTGCTAATCTTAAATTTTAAAATTATGTGCTTAGTAGTTAGAACTTGATAGTTGAGCTATTCATTTAGATTATAATTTTATGGTTATACCTTAGTTTAAATCGCGCAATTTGCATCCATAACTCAATATAGGTTATATCATCTTTTACTTGAGAGCCAGTAACTTTTTCATTCTTAATATTGACACTTTTGTTCTATAAGAACTATGATTAAGACTTAAGATGACTATTACCTATATAATGCAATACGATACCCTAATAAGTACTAAGATCCTTTCCTCGTATAGCCCAATAAGAGTTCTACTTTATTTACAAGAACTATATTATTTTGTAGGATCCCCTTAAGATCGTCACAGTATTAGTTAATTATGTTAAGTTGGGTAGTGTGCCTCACAACATAGTATCACATAGTCCTTTTGACCCATTATTAAAGTATAACTGAATGACATTAATTGTATACTAGCATAAGACGATAGTGTTTATCTGGACTGTAAGAACTTAGAGGTCCATACCCCTATTTGGTCAACTAGCGACTTAGACAAGGAGTTAGTATGACAATTGTAGAGATTGTAGAGTCTTATCTTTTTCTTCTTCTTCTTCTTCTTTTTTTGTGAACTTGAATCATTGTCTACCTTCTCTCATCATAATCCAGCGTACTTATATTTTTGTACTACCTTAACTTATGCTGCTATTTTATAGACTAGTTTTGCAAACTTATTCTTTTATCGAGCTTGATCATGATATATGTATTATTGGGGACGCCTACTAATACATTATCTAATCAGAATCTGTGTATTAAGGTCTAGCTAACCTTAGTACATTTGGTTCGCCCTTCGTAATACTATTTTACGTAGATTGAGATATATAGTTGACTAGTAGACGAATATACTTGCCCTCTAGATATGTCAGAGCACATCATATCAAGTACATAACTGTACTGATGTGAGCATGTGAATAGGAATTTACCAAATAGGATTTTAATCCACAACTGTCTTGATAATTCCTTTTGAATTCTCTAACCGCCTTGATCCCCATACTTGTATTCTATTACCTCCCCCTTGAACTCCTTATTATTGTTTTTTGTCTTTCCTTACTTCGAAAAGATGAAACCTCATGCTTGGAATAATTTGATACATTGATAGTACTAGATATACCCGATAGGTCAACCACATTATTTGATGACTATCTTTGGTAATTAAGGGCATATCATATATGATATATTTGGTGTTAAAACTTATGAGGATTGAATAATATGATTAAATAAATTGAGGAATAGTTTTCTTAAATGTATAAGCCTTGTGTGATATATGGGTAAATTCTAAGTTGGGTAGAAATTGCATTATTAAACTTGAGGTGAATCCTTTTAGATTGTGACCAAGTAAGATTAGATAAAAGAAACCATGCCTTATTTTAATTTCGAGGACGAAATTATTTTAAGTTGGGTAGATTGTAAACCCCCTCACCAAAATTAGACCTACTTGGCTTAGATAGAGAAACTAGGGCTAGTTGAATCCAATTAGAAATAGAACATGGCATTTTTAATTAATTATACAATATTTATATCACTTAGTGTACATTACCGTTGCTTCAATAATTGGAGCACTACACTAGCCGTTTTCTTCCTACAAATTTTATATCATTGTCCTAGACATGCCCGCCTTCTATCCTGATTTTTGTGTAACTTATAATTATGCTCTCTTGTGCTATATTTTAGTCGCACAATATTCATCGCGGACGTTTATATTTAATTCTAAATAAATACAACTTTGTATCCTTGTGCGTTCCAATCAAAATTGGAGACACAATCTTGACCCGTTTCGTACGACCCAATTTATAATAATATTCTATTCTGAGCCCTCTATGTCCATGGTACTTGTGTCCCACCTAATTTTAGTCCCATGTACTCCT
The DNA here is from genome assembly GCA_036927795.1 of Iris macrosiphon. Taxonomy (NCBI): domain Eukaryota; kingdom Viridiplantae; phylum Streptophyta; class Magnoliopsida; order Asparagales; family Iridaceae; genus Iris; species Iris macrosiphon. The sequence continues at coordinate 110,914,909 of JAYESA010000018.1, forward strand.
AATTAATTCAAGAACACCTTGCGCATTAATTTTAATTAATTTAACCTATTTTCTATCTTTGTGCAAATTTTCTAATTATTGGGCATTTTTATGCAAAAATGTAATAAGGTGTCCACACCATTGGATATGACACATGAAGAAACCCATTTTTCCCTTCACATAATTTTTTTCCATGAATTTCGGAATGTACAACGCGCAACATCGCCCCCTCATTTAACCTAGCCTTGTATTTTAAACAATATAAATTATAGCCCTCCAAACATCTCCATGTGAGGCCAAGGCCCAACCCCAAGAGGATGTTGACCAAGCCCACCTACCTAGGTCAACCCAAACCCTAAATTTTACATGTATAAATGTTACTTTTTTCTTTTATTTTTACCAAAACCAAAACCCAAAGAAACTACCCAGCCGACATCCTTACCCCGACCTCCTGTTAACCTTCTTCCTTACCCTGTCCACCGCCGACCGGAGCCAGCTCCGCCGAACCAAACCTCTCCACCGTGAACCTAGCTATCCCTCCGCCTGGACCGTCGTGCCCCCGCCTGACTCCTCAGCCACTGAACCGAACCGCCTCCGACTTCTTTACATCCTCCCCGATCTCCTCCTCTCCCTCCGGTCACCTTCCCCGTCGACGACCCCGCTACCATCCCGACGACTACAATAACTGAACCCGCTGCCGTCGACTAGAGACTCCTCCGCATAAGTCGACGACACCACAGCAAATCTTCCTCGACCTCCTTCCCTCGCCTGAACCCGGAGCACCCCGCCTGCCGACTCTCTGACCGACTGAACGACCACCAACAGCCTCGTCGGATTACCCTATCACCACCACCATTAACACCAGCCTCCACCGAGCCTCCTCTTCTCCTTCCTCCCTGAGAACCTCCTCCCCCGATCGAGCAACCACCCCACATCCGTTGTCCACCACCCTCTTCACCACCACTGTCCTTCATCCTTCTCCTTCTCATCCTTGGCCGGACCTCCCCCTGGCCGGAGCAGCATCACCACCCCATCATCACCATTATCATTATCACTCCATCATCACCATTAATCATCATTATCATCAAACATCATAATCATTATCATCTAATCAATATCATTATCATTATCATTATCACCCCATCATCACCTCATCATGATCATCCACATCATCACCATCACCCCTATCATCATCCTCGTCATCACCATCAACCCAGTCATCTTCTCCGTCATCATCATCACACTCATCCCCATCATCACCATTCATTATCACCATCATTTCCATCGTCATTATCGTATTCATCGTGGACCCGTCACCCTCGTCGAAGACTACCTGCAGCAGTCACCCCCGATTCCCATGCATGTGCACGCTAACCCCGAGGTTCGAACCTGTCCCTCTCCTTTCATATTGTGTATGCGTGTTTGTGTAAATAATATCTAGGTTATCATCTTGGGTTAGATAGTTGGTTGATTTTAGACTGTGACAGTGAAACCAATGACTTGTGTGCGTATACGCATGCATATTATAATTAAAGTGATATATATATATATATATATATATATATATATATATATATATATATATATATATATATATATTTGGATGTATTATATAAGTAATTATATGCTAAATAATAATTGTGACTATATATGTAACTATATTGTACGACCCAAGGACACTGTGGACTATCCTATATTTACCTTGACCATGTGGACCCTAAGAACTTGCAAGTTGACCACCTTGTGTATATTAATGTACTGGCTTAGATACATGCTAGTTGACTGTCTGATTTTGATATAGCATTTAATATAGGACACCCGCATAATTAAACGCGCAATTTACTTTGTTAATTGACCAGTGTCACCCCTAGTGTACCCTCTGAGTCTAGTGTATTATGGTTGTGTATGTGCTAGTGTAATAACTAATATTGTATTGTATTATATTATATGTATAGAGGAGCTATTGGATTGTTCTGCGCGACTTCAGGAGCAGGTTATTGGTACTACGTAGCTTTCTTGTCATGCAAGTATACCTTGCCATTGTATTATTAGTCATATTCCATATGTTGCAGGCATCTTTACTTCTGTCATTTAGTTCATATATTTTAAACTGCTATATTAACTGCGCATCCAAGGAAACTTGGGTACAAACGACGGTGTTGTTGTGATTTATTTTTATTATGTTTATGCATTGACCTTTTTTATGAGATTGCCCCATTATCATGAAGCATCATTAGGTTTCATTGGCCGTGACACAGCTGATACACGAGTGTGAGTCCCATATAGATCACGGACTTGCGTGAAGGGTTTGGCCTCTTGTACGTATGGGCCGTACGTTAGGGATAACTACTGTTAGAATCTTTGCATGCTAGTAGACCTGGCAGTTATTAGAGGTATTATCGTGTCATGGATGTGACATGCTTAGAGCATGGGGTGGGAAGAACAATAAGTAAGGCATTTGGGCTCCTTTGTACTTTCTTTTTCGTAACCTGGATGCTCCACCGGAGATACGGGCGGTGAGGACCCCTATATTACTGGCGGCCTCTGCCGTTCAAAAGACAGCATGATTTGTAGGCCCCTGATTCTCCGAGAGAATCATGCCAATCCTATTTATGGCCAGATAGCCCACTTGTTAGAAAGTTGTTCTAAAACTGTATTCACTTAGACGGTTAGGCGATCCCATTAGATATTTATTTTAGTACTTTATTGGCACACTTCTATGTATCTTGTTATGTCCCTCTGAGGACCTGGTCCCTTTCCAGGTGTAGATGTTCATGAGTATTTGTAGGAGCGCAGATCCGGACTGTTTACTTATATTTTAAGGAGGTCTTCTCTTCGAGTTTCAGTGATAGTTAGTTGTGGTACTTATATTGTTTTTGTTTTTATATTATAGATTTGTCTCCATCCGACTGTCATCCTTAGATACTTCATATTGAGATTTAGTTACTAGGTTATTAGTTATTTATTTCTACTAATTTTTGTGGATGAGATTTAGATTATACCCTGTGACTTGTAATAGTTTTTACCACTTATGAATTATTGTTCATAATACAGCGTACGCATGTGTTATGGTTTCCATATATTGGAGTTGCCATATACATGCGGCTGGCATGCTTATGTGTTCTAGTCCTATATATTTTGGGACTGGGGCGTGACACTACCCCCCCCGGCTCTACCACAGCCCCCCTACTCTGGCTCACCACCCCCCGAGCGCCCCCCCTCCCGCATGGTTCCTCCCTTCTGGCGTGGCTCCTCCCTCCAACGACCTTGGACTTCTCTTCCTCCTCCTCTAGGTAAACCCTAACCCTATATCTCTCTCTCATACATATACATATACGATATAAGACTGACACGATACGACACACACACACTGACACATATATGACACACACATTGTCTCGTAGACCTAAAACTCTCGCAGCCTCTCTCTGTCTATCTCTCTCTCTCTCTCTCTCTCTCTCTCTCTCTCTCTCTCTCTTGCATGCTCTCTCTCGTAGACATCTCTCGATCTAGAGCTTCCCTTCTTGGTATTTCTCTCTTGGGCATTTCTTTCTCCCGCAGACATCTCTCGATCGAGATCTTCCCTCTCTATCATGAACTTAGAAGGTCCTTTTCGCTCACCATTTCTTGTCCTAATATTTTTCGTAGTTGATTTTGTGAGGGAATTGATTGTCTCTGCTTCAAATTAGGGTTAGATTTTGTTAGGGTTTTTGTCTCTTTTGTTAGGGTTTGATTTGGGATAATATTTTAGTTGAAAATGGGGCTTGGTGTTCAAATCCTCTATTTAGGGCTTGATAAATATAGAAAATAAAAAAATTGGCAGTATTTTTTATTTTTTTCATTTATTATTGTGTTTACTGTATTTTTTTAGTATCCATGTCCATATCGTGTCGTAAACCTTAGATTCACTAAAGATACTATATTTTTGGAGTGTACGTGTCTGATACTATATTCACTAAAGATTTTGGATTATACGTGTCCGATACTTAGTTAAGCAATTGAGGAAATATGCAAAGTACAAGTCGGATACTCTCAGAAGTTCCTCTTCCTACTTGGCCATTGTTGTGCCACACAATAATATTAACTCCTTGACAGTTTCTACTAATCAAGTCGAGGTCATGACATTGGAGGAAGGTGAGAGCATAAACTCTGTATGTGTTGGTAGTCCTCTAGGGGGTGCCAACATAGTCTATTGGTGATAAGTAGTGCCTATAATTATTAACAATATGTTTTCATATTGGATTGAAACAAAAAAAGTTAGTAGCTCTTCTGTATAAGTTAGTGACTTTCACTTGAATTTTTTGCCGATCATACCAAATCAATATTTTTCTCGCTGCGAAAAGCTTTCAGAATCCTCCAGCACATGATGGAAGCTTCCCGTTAAAACCCTGGGGGATTCTGCCAAGGTTTAAAGTATCGCTGACACCGATACGTATGGTCGTTTACAGTATCATTGACACTGACACCTAACATAACTCATCTCCAAGATACACTTAGGACACCAAAATAGATGTTAGTATTTTGTGTATTATCATATTTGTTGTTGTGTTTTTGTCGTGTCAGAACATGACACCGACACCGTCTGTATCATTGTGTCATATACTTAGTTTGATGGTTTATTAAAACTAACTGTATATTTCTTATTGATGTATCATTAGTACTTCCCTAACAGAGAAGCATGTCAGATGTAATTGATTAAAAATGGCTAAACCTTTCCAAGGTCTGAAACCCTAATTTACACTTTCTTTGATTTGTGATTTGTTATGTTTTCAAAATATTCCACGACTTTAATTTTGTATTGTGTTCGGGAAGCAGCTTGATGGGATACAGTACTTGTCATCTCTCGATCTTCCCTGTGTTTACGAGATTTAAACAAAGAGGTTTATACGCAACCTTTGCTTGCAAACTTAAAAAAAAGAGTACAATTAATCCTATACGAGGATGTTGAGTACAATAAATGATTCTGGGGAAGTATTACTATAGGAGTCTGATCTGCGGTCGATCACTTTGTCCCTTGGACTACATGATGATGAAGAAGTGCGGTAGAAGAAGAAGAAGCTTCAAAGGTTGCAAGTGGGATTGAATTCTCGTTGCCGAAGTTGTCAACCAACACCCTCTGTCTGTGCTCTCTCTCTCTCTCTCTCTCTGATCTCTGATTAAGCCCTCTCTAGTCTCTGTATGTGTGTGTGTGTGTGTCTGTCCTTGTCCTCTGTGACCAGGGGTCTCTATTTATAGAGATCCATGAAATAACTGTCTAGGTTGGCGTAAAAGGCCAAATTGTGAAGATAGTTGCATCTTTTAGACAGCGGTTATGACAACTGCTACCCACGTTCCCACGGTCTTCTAAATTTGCGTATGACACATGTCCCATTACAAGGTAACGCGTATAACTGCTTCTTGAAGATCATGCATGCAAGCCACGTAGGTAACTGCCCCTGCATAAATATGGTTGGCATAAAAGCCAAATAACTGTCTTATCGGCGTAAAAGCCAAACTCTGTGTAAAACTTGATGATGAATGAATAATAGATAACCAGCATAAAATAGCCAATTATCCGTCACGACTGAGGTCTTGAGCATATTCTGGGCTAAATAGCCTTATCACGTACCTTTGCAGATGTAGCCGAGTTGGCGTATTTCGAGGAGATAACATAAGGCTTACTCCTTATAGTTAAAAATAGCCTGGTTGGCATAAAATGTAATGATGGTGATGTGAACGTATTAGTCCCAGTCTTAGCTTTCCCAGTCATGACAAATGTTTTAAAAAATAGAACGAAATCTCGTGCATTAAATATAGAGATATGCCTTAATCTCGTGTATTAAATGCCAAGATTTGCCTCGAGCTCTATAAGAGAAGCAGCTTTTGACGTGGCATCTGATTTCGTCTTATCTTGAGCGTAAAACTCATTTCTGCCCATATAGAATCGGCAGCGTATTCTTTGAATGCGTAAAAATAACTTGTATCAAGAATATGTCGCTAAACGACAACCTGGGTCTCTGTGCAAAATTATCATCACAGCCGTCCTCTCGATCATCGTGCAGTACTTTTGTCAAGAGTCAGGTTCACTGCTTGGTCTGACAAATTCATCCAAGTAATACGAAGAGTTCCTCGTACAACTTTAAGCTACATTAAAGACAAACGTATTTTAAACTTTACGTTGGAAGGTAAAACAACCTTTTTATGCCAAAACAGCCTTGAAGCGCTGCTTTACGCGGGCAGCTCTGACGCTCTACTTTACGCCAAACAGCTCTGAAGTCCTGTTTTACGCGGACAGCTCTGACGCTCTATTTTATGCGGACTTCATGTATGTTGGGGGTTTTTACTGTATAATACGCGTACAATTCTCCAGCGTATTTCATGCTTCTACAAGACCCCCTTCAAAGATTTCAAATTCCTCGTAATTTAAAATACATTGAATGAAACATAAATTGGTCAAATTTGACTCATTTTTCGAGGCTGATTTTTTGGGGATATTTAAGAAGTTGTTGGGATTTGTATGTTCTATTCTGCCTATATAAGGGCAAGCAAGTGAACTTGTTTTTCCATACTTCCTTCACCTCAAAGATGGCTGCTGAGATTTATTGGGCTGAACTGAGAAAGAAGAAGATTATGCCCTTCCAGCATACAAGGAGCCGTAAAAAGAGACATCTTCGAGCAAATATTCTCTGCAACGATAGACCATGGAAGGATATCATAGCTTCCTTTACTCGAGATAATCAGCGACTTTATATGGCGATTCGTCAATGGAAGAGGAAGGGTCCCATTAGACCACACAGCTTGCTAGCTGTATTTTTCCCTGTTGTGAAGCTGGACCCTGGTGGGCAGCTTGGCCGTGTCTGCCAGTATTGTGTTGGGTTTGAATCCCTAACACAAATCTGAGCATGGCCGTCGATGACGTATGGAGGGGGGCTTGAATAATTTAAACAGGCCCAGTTTTGTATCCTCCCTCCGTTCACCATTTTCATGGCCCCCGGCCGAAGAAGTATTGTAGAAGAAGAAATAAAGATCTTCATCAGATGAGAACCTAGCATAATAGATTCCCATCGTGATCTTGAATATTAATGAAAAATCCTTTGTAAAATAGATTTCCATCATATGTAATCATGATTAATAAACTTGTCTTCTTTTACGCACTATTGATTTGCCATATTGCTGTGAGAAAGTCTGATAATATGCAGCTACAATACGCTTGAGTAGTTTTTACGTAGACTCTGATAAATATGCAACCAGTCACGTTCCAACTTTTACGCATAAAGGAAGATGTGTAAAAAACCCTTTAGCATTGGATTGTCTTGAAAATCCAATCGTCATGCTATTTTTGATGAGGAGTCGCATAGAATTTTGAACCGTCATTTATTCTTCGAAGAACATCTTGTTCAGAATATCATCTTCGAAAATGGCTTCTCGAAAGATTCTTCGAGACAGGGCAAGAAATGTCCGCCCCAAACAGGCCATCCCTGAACTAGATATAAAAGATTCTGGCTAGACTTCGAATGAACTATCAATGGCCCAAAAAGTTATCTCCAATAAAGATAGATATTTTCAGGGAACTCCTTGGCCCTTCGTCTGATGAAGTCCTCTCGACTAAAAAAGAGAAGAAAACGCTGATGAGAAGAGCATTTCCTGCACAAACTCTTGTGACTGGCTTTTTCAAGCATAAAACACAAATTATCAAGATATACGCGTATTCTGCTGACTGATCTTGTCCCGTATAATTTAAGATGCACGTAAAATTATAGATCCGTAGCATTTAAGCATAAAATCATAGATCTGTTGCTTTTGATCGTAAAATCGTAGATCTGTAGCTTCTGAGCGTAAAATCGTAGATCTGTAGCTTCTGAGCGTAAAATCATAGACCTGTAGCTTCTGAGTGTAAAATCGTAGATCTGTAGCCTCTGAGCATAAAATCATAGATCTGTAGTTTCTGAGCATAAAATCGTAGATCTGTAGCTTCTGAGCGTAAAATCGTAAATCTGTAGCTTCTGAGCGTAAAATCATGGATCCTTGCTCTGCGCATAAAATCTGAGCATAAAATCAGGGATCCGTTACGCAGCATGACTATCTGTCTTTCTTTTCAAATTATCTACTAACGGGTCCCAAATCATAACTGATTATGATAAGATCGGATTTGGTTAAGGATTCGAAGAGTTACTTGAACTCTATAAATAGACCTAGATCGTGAGAGAGAGAAACCCTTCATCTCTTTCTGAAAAACCTTTCGTCTCTCACTGAAAAAGAACTCAGATTCGCCATGGCACCAAAACAGACCTCCACCGCTAAGGGAAAGAAAGCCGCTTCATCATCTCGCTCCTCTGCTCCGGCACGAGCGATTCCTGCTAGGCCGAGCGAGCCTCGTTCCGAATGAAGTACTCCGCCGTCTAGCTGTGCACCGGGCATCACAGGTAAAACTTTAAGAAATAAAAAACCCTTCGCATACGTCTTGCATCTATGCGCAAGGTTATCTTTTGTGCTAAGAGTCTCTTCGAGGAAGATGACGCACAGAGATGTTTTATCAATACGCCCATATTTTAATGTGTCAGCGTAAAACTCCATATTTTGCAATCTGGTGTAAAAACTCAGACTGTCAAATTTGACGTATACTGTAAACCTTGCGTTTTACGCACTGGAAGTAAATTCTAGCGTAAAACTCCATATTTTGCAGTCTGGCGTAAAAACTCAGACTGTCAAGTTTTGGCGTATACTGCAAGAATATAACACTTTACGTTTTACGCGCTGAAAGTAAATTCCAGCGTAAAACTGACTTATTCTCTAGCTTTTTGCAGTGGACCTACAGATCCCCCTCTGGCCGAAATAATGGGCTCTACTGCTGGAATATTAAATTCCAACTATTTTGAGGACTTGTCCCATGTGACTTTTTCCATCTCTGGAAACGAGTATCCTCAAGAAAGGGGAAGTCTGATCTCGGCCCAAGGAGAAAGAATGTTGCTGAGTATGATCAGTGGGGAACCCCTGACGTACATAGACAGTACTGAGTATAAGAAACTAGCTTTCTTATTTGGGGATGTTATTGATAAGCAATCCCAGACCAAACCCAAGAAGGAAGATTGGGTATTTTCTGCTGAGGGCACGGTTATGTACCTGCCAAAGATGTCCAGAGATTACCCTATTTTTGCATTCTTCTATGCCACACATCCCAGAAAGATGGCATGGACTCTGACTCCTGATCTTCATGACCAGCCAGGGAAGATCTTTTATAAGAAAGGATTAAACCAAGGATCCTTTGTAAGCAGTCCCTCAGGCCCTGTTATGCCCTTCAGAGGACTACTACCAGGCAGCGTCCCTAGCGAAGACTCTTCACTGATCCACTTAATTCAAATGGCGACTTTCTGCAATGAGTTTATGGGCCCGGGAGGAGTATATCCCAGGGTTAACCCTCGCACCAGTGGATGGCTTAGCCCCCAGAATCTTCGATGGGCCAGTTTAACTACATGGGCCCTGAAGCACTTTCAGATGGAGCTGGAAAGTATCAACTTGTTTGAGGCTGTGAGTGCTACTAGTGTTGGGCTGCCTATCAACCCTAACTTGTTCTTAGCTTTGATGGAGTGATATAACTCGCTAATTGGGACTTTTGCCACTCCGATAGGTGAGTTAGGCCTGGCACTTCATGAGATGGTAGACATCTCAAAGCTTCCAATGGGAGACACACCCTATGAAGAGTACGTTCCCACAAACAGGGAGCTGAAGGATACCAACCCTCGGACAGTGGCAGTATACCAAGAGTTGATGAGTCACTATCTTGCATGCACCACCTTCTACGGAGACCCCTTTGATTTAGCCCATATTAACAAATGGGTATCCTACCTCTTCTTCTATCAGGCTAGAGATGCCAGGCAGGACAAGGTTGTAGATAGCAAAGACAAACCTTTGAACCCTCTGAGATTTCTTAATGCCAACACCATCGATGATCTTATTGAAGATGCAGGGGCTCCAGATTGTATTATCAATGAAGAGATAGGGGGTTATCCTGCAGGAACCAAAGCCTACAGTTATATGAGGCATTGTCGAAAGCCTCTGTCAAGAGAAGCTCAACTGGCTGGCTTCCTTTCTATTTGGCTATGCCGATGGGTGGTGCCTGGTATTGCGTCGGCAGATCGTATTCATCGCAATACCCTATGGCCCGCAGTGCGTTTGGTGTTTGGGGCGAGATTGGGCCTACTTTCTGCCATGGTATACAGGATACAAGCTGGCCTGAGGGCTATTACTGATGGGCTGCTGGCCGATACTATACAGCGTGAAAGATATCCCAGAGTGGAATTGCCATTCTTATATCTGATGGGATGGTTAATCCTTCACAACACCAGAGTGATGTCTCCCGGATCTGCCAGTGGTTCGGGCAATAACTTCCTGTTGAATTATAGGAATTCTTCTTGGAATGTGGCTAGCGTCATAGATTATCGACTAGCACTAAATTTTGCCCATAGTTGAAAATTCTTCTGCACCGTCCCCCCCGTACATATCAATCAACAGGGGACTAAACTTCAGGATGCAGGTCAGGGGAAGACTATTCTTTCTCCTGAAGCCTTTTACTGGTTGGTCTGCATTAGACCTTCCCACCTGCTGTACAGAAGTGAGGACCACTGCTACTTGGAGCCTTATCTGCCTAGCCGTTTCGTCAGGCAATTTAGGTATAATCAGTTGCACGTAGAAAATCCTATTACCAGCTTCAAATTCAAAGGTGGGCTTATTGATGGAGCTAGAGGATGGCGGTATTTCATCATGGGTTGTACTGGAGCAACCTTTGCTGTGCCTGCGACTTCTCTCTCCATGGAGTTGCGTATTCTTTATTCATACGCACAGTTTTATGTGTCCATCAATACCTTCCATCGTGATTTTGATGTATATAGAAGTTTTAGAATGCCCTCCCATAAATCCACTGGAAGAGAGGAGATACCATTTGTCTCCTCTGATGAAGGTGATGAAACTACTGGTGCAGATGACTATTAGGTAATTTTACCGAGAGGCGTGATAGCTCTGCCAGCAGAGCCTCTCATTATTTCCAATAAACGAAAGGCTTCTACTCAGAAAGAGGCTCCCCCCTGTAAACCCCTTGATTTTTCTGAAAATTTTAAAATCAATTTTCCTAATTTTTTTGGAATTTTTTGGGATTTTTAACCAATTAAAAATAAGGTATTTTAGAATTAAATAATTTTTAAATAATTTTAAAAAATATTAAAATATTATTAAAATAATTTTTTTGGATGTAAAATGAAAAATTAGACATAAGGTAATTTTTTAGGAATTTATTGGACCCCAAAAATATTTTTAAAGACCTAAAAACTAAGTTTTAATTAACCCAAAATAAACCCTAGAAATAAACCCGCTTTATTGGTGAACCGAACCATGCTAAACCAAACCGAAGCGAACCCAATTCTTAGCGGTCGGGTCGGATCCGAACTGAACCCGACCCGGACCCGTTAACCCGTTAGAACTCCCAACCCCTCTTCTCCCCGACCCCGCAGCTTCCCGACGACCGTTCCATCTGCCTTGGCCGTCGGCGACCCCTCGGTTCGCCTTCCCTGCAACCGCCTCCGTTCAGATCCCCCGCAGCCAGCTGTCGCTTCGCCTCCGTAATGCCCAGCACCGCCAACCCTTCATCTTCTCTAACCCGCCGCCCATTTAGCTCGCCACCAGCCGGCCCTGCCCCTTCTACTTCCAGCAACGGCAGCCGCCGCATCACCTAACCCTCGCCTCTATATAAACCCCCGAACCGACGAGCCCTCCGCGGCCACTGCCCTAGCTCCGTCGCCCTCTCCTCGCCGACCTTCGCCTTCCCCAGTGAATAACCTCGAGAGCCTCCGCCCGCTCCGTCGATCTCCCCGCAGCATTTCAGCACCCCGAGCCCCGGCCGCCTCTAGCAGAGCCCCGGCCAGCCCCGCCTGAGCTGTCCGCGGCCGTCCTCCGCATCACTCCCAACCCCATCTTCTCCGGTCTCCATGCCTCCCCGCAGCCTCCACCTTTCTCCTCTGCCCAGCCCAGCAGCAGCAGCAGCTCCGGCCGAGCTTCCCCGACCCCGGCCGCCTCGATTAGCGTCGCCCTGACTCTACCTCACCGCCGATGACCCGCCAGAGCCCGCTCCACCTCCGCCAGCACGACGCCCTCCTCCAGCGAAGCTCTGGGGCCCCATCCGCCACAGTACGAACCCTAGCTGTGTTTCCTCGTGTCGCGTCGCCTCGCGGACACGAGGAATCCCGTATTTTCGTCCTCTTTGGAGCCCTGTTCAGGTAGACTTTTCTCTCTCCTGGCTGCCCTATTTTCTGTTCCGTCTGTTGTGACGCATTGACTGTGTAACTCTCTTGATGCCCGTACAACCTGCTCGGTGTGTCGCGTCCTGTGGCGATCGCGAACTGCGATCCAAAAATAGAGAAATTAATACCCTATTTTCTCCGGAACTGAGTGCGCCCCGCCAAACGGGACGACTTGGTCGCGTGCGGTCTTCATCGAAAGGTATGTGCCGTTAATACTAACGTGTGGAATATCGCATAAATAGATTTGGATGTGCGTGCACACCGGAATCAACGCGTATCCGTCGACAACGTCCCGTATAGGCCCTGTTCTATAACTCGTTGTAACTTTGTGTATACATGTAGGATCGAAACAAAACTTGTGCCATCTGACTCATAGCAATACGCTGGTCCTGTGATCCAAGTTTGGTTCGATTCTGAGAACGTTGACAAAATCGCATATCGTGGGCCCCGTGGCTCTACTTGACGGGCGATTTTGTGATCGGCTCATCGGAATCCAATTCTGAAAGTTCCGTTGTGTTCATATTATCGTTCTGGACTTATTGACACTAAGTTTGACAAATTTGGAGGCCATTGTTTCTGACAGGTTTTTGGTACGAAGCAGCCCACATGTGACCCCGCTTTGACCAGAAACTGTTATTTTTGCCCCTATGTCCAAATTGGACTCAAGGACAGGCGTTTCTAGCTATTTGATATTTTTTGAATCTGATGGTGATGTTTATTTCAGCAACCAGAGGAGTAACTACAAATCCCACAGATATCAGAGCTATAGTTGGAGTCATAACACCAGGCAAGTGTACCTTGCCAACCTTGCAGTTTTGTTACTTATTTTTTTGACTTAATTAATTGTTGTACATGCTTAACCTAGGACCGTGTGACTTTACTTGGCGTCCGATTAATATTCGGGTGCCAAAACCGTACGCGGAGTTGTGTAACGTCACCTAGAGATGGATATCGAGACCCTTTACATTCTCGTGCTTGCATTATCAAGTACGTTATAACCCAGGACACCTGATACTATTCATGAGACATAATCTTCCTGAGATATTCATGGTGATTCTGTGTAGGGTACAGATTTCATGATATATACTTTATTTATATGCTTAGATCTTATTTTAACTTGCTGCATTAGATATGATCTTGCGTGTCATGGACATGAGACGTGTGATTACATTGGGTGGAGAAAGATTTACCATACAAAAGGCTGATTATATATATATATATATATATATATATATATATATATATATATATATATATATATATATATTACTTTACTGGAAGTGCCTTAGACTCTGACATAGAGCTTTGGTACCGTACTGGCCCTTCGAGAGAATACTACTATGGGTTTCTCCGACACAGATCCTATAGTAGTCTTAGCCCGAGTATGATAAAAACTCTCACTTGCATATCACTTAGCTGATTATATAGTTTACCCTTTTATTTTATTTATTGCTGCACTGTATTTATTTTGGCATGAGTTATTTTGTACCTTGCTAAGTCCCCTGAGGACCTGGATCCAGATTATGTCCCCAGGATTGGCAGACGAGATCTATCCCGAGGTATACGGCACCAGAGCATTAGCAGGAGCAGAAGCAGGAACAGGTGCATACGTTAGAGCAGAACCAGGAACCGAGGATGAGGTGATTGCAAAGGATTTCTCCTGAGTATATGTTTCTTCTATGCTCAGTCTTGATGCAATTAAACTCTTTTAAATTCTTGTTTAATGAACAATTGTACCAGAATCATTATCGGGTTGTTCCCCGAGTTTATATTTTATTGAGATTGATCTTGCTTTATGATTCTGATATTATTGTATTCATTCTATGGATGAGATTAATAGACCCTTATTGTTGTTTTACAGCTTAAGTACGCCCCGATGGATCCATTAAATTGGGTTTGTCCATTGGTGTGTGCTACTGGCCATTGCCATGTGTCTAGTCCCTCGATATTTTGGGACTGGGGCGTAACATAGTTTTTGTGGTGGCCCATGCAGGTCAACGACTAAATTGCTTCGGTTTTAACTTAGGGATCGAGCAAGCCTGCAGTAAGAATAGGATAAGTTATAGGATCTCATCCACTTGCTTGAATCGTTCTTGACATCTATATCGGATTCGAATTTATTTCTTGACTTGCATCCTGCCTTGATTCTTGTGCACCTCTTATTGTTTATTTTGGTTGCAGAGTAATGGATCCTCGAGCAAACGATGAGACTCCTGCAAGATCACCACGAGAAGTTATGGTAACCAACGAAGAGGAAGTAACACCAGTAGGAGAAGGTCAATCTGGTCAACATCATAGTCAAGCAAATTAGCATATCTCGAGAAACCAGCAAGATGACACTTCGTCGCAGTTCACTCCACTAATGCCCGTATTCTCATTAGGGAAAGCTATGGACGGGCAACAGATGTTTCAAATGTACTACATGATGATGCAAGCTTATCAGAAGGTTCGGCAAAGCCAAACGGAGGAGTTCATTTACAAACTCAGCTCAGAGCTACGAAAGTTAATCAGCTCCGTTGCAACGGACGTTCTTACTGCAGCACGGGCCATAGAGTGCATCACCCGGATAGAGTCCAGCCAGAAGCGGCCGCATGCACCAGACCAAGCACAGCAGAAAAGAGTTGCAAAGCGACCCCAGAAGAATCCACCACAGGGAGCAGCACCCAGAGCCTCATTCCTTCCTACTTGTTACTATTGTGGCAAGGTAGGCCATATTGAGAGATAGTGCAGACGCAAGTTGAGACTGTGCTTGATTTGCGGATCCAGCAAATATTTAGCCAGAAGTTGCACGATGCATCGAGGAGAAGCACCAATGGTTAACCAACAAGCTTTACCAGTACCAAGGCCAGCCTATCCAGCATTGGGAGCACCACAAACGAGAGTTGAAGGAGTCCTACCACCACCTCCAGGAGGGTATCAGCTGAGGCCACCTTTGATATCCCAGGCACTACTCTTCCAGCAGGCTCAGCAGCAGCAGAGGAATCGACTGCAAGGACGCGGACAAGCTTTCACGATGACCTTGGAGAACGCGCAGACTCTTGGAGTAGCTAATGCACGTAAGTTTTCATAGCTATCTCGTCTAGTATTGCTTTAGCTCGTGCCTATTGGTTCGTGACCTTAGCCTTAACCTGGAAATTTTAAACCTGCTAATAATTGATAACTTAGTGATAACCTAGTATTTTTTATAAGTGATAACCTAGTTTTTCTAAAACTGTAGTTTTCTAGATTTCCTTTATTCTGGAAATTGCATAACTTCAATTTCTTAGGGAAGTGATTCCCTATGTGTTTTCTTAAACCCTCATCCTTAATCATGATGTGCTTCAAACAATGTTTGTAACCGTGTCATCTCTGTTGACCGGTTATTCTTTGATTGCGAGGACGCACTCCTCTTAAGGGGGGTAGATTGTAAATCCCATGATTTTTCTGAAAATTTTAAAATTAATTTTCCTAAATTTTTTGGAATTTTCTGGGATTTTTAACCAGTTAAAAATAAGGTATTTTGGAATTAAATAATTTTTAAATGATTTTAAACAATATTAAAATATTATAAAAATAATATTTTTTGGTGTAAAATAAAAAATAAGACATAGGATAATTTTTCGAGAATTTATTGAACCCCGAAAATATTTTTAAAGACCTAAAAACTAAGTTTTAATTAACCCAAAATAAACCCTAGAAATAAACCCAGTTTATTGGTGAACCGAACCATGCTAAACCAAACCGAACACAACCCAATTCTTAGCGGGTCGGGTCGGATCCGAACTGAACCCGACCCGGACCCGTTAACCTGTCAGAACTCCCAACCCCTCTTCTCCCCGATCCCGCAGCTTTCCGGCCACCGTTCCCGCTGCCTTGGCCGCCGGCGACCCCTCCGTTCGCCTTCCCTGCAACCGCCTCCATTCAGATCCCTCGCAGCCGGCTGCCGCTTCGCCTCCGCAGTGCCCAACACCGCCAACTTTCATTTTCCCTAACCCGTCGCCCGTTCAGCCCGCCACCGGCCGGCCCTGCCCCTTCTCCTTCCAGCAACGACAGCCGCCGCATCACC
The DNA here is from genome assembly GCA_036927795.1 of Iris macrosiphon. Classification (NCBI taxonomy): domain Eukaryota; kingdom Viridiplantae; phylum Streptophyta; class Magnoliopsida; order Asparagales; family Iridaceae; genus Iris; species Iris macrosiphon. The sequence continues at coordinate 110,931,199 of JAYESA010000018.1, forward strand.
TCACCCTCGCCTCTATATAAACCCCCGAACCAACGAGCCTTCCGCTGCCACTACCGTAGCTCCGTCGCCCTCTCCTCGCCGAACTCCGCCTCCCCCAGTGAACAGCCTCGAGAGCCTCCGCCCGCTCCGTCGATCTCCCCGCAGCGTTTCAGCACCCAGAGCCCCGGCCGCCTCCAGCAGAACCCCAGCCAGCCCCGTCTGAGCCGTCCCCGACCATCCTCTGCCTCATTCCCAGCCCCATCTTCTCCGGTCGCCATACCTCCCCGTAGCCTCCGTCTTTCTCCTCTGCCCAGCCCAGCAGCAACAGCAGCTCCGGCCGAGCTTCCCCGACCCCGGCTGCCTCGATTAGCGCCGCCCTGACTCCACCTCACCGTCGATGACCCGCCAGAGCCTGCTCTGCCTCCGCCAACACGATACCCCTCCTCCGGCGAAGCTCCGGCGCCCCAGCCGCCGCAGTACGAACCCTAGCTGTGTCGTCTCGTGTCGCGTTGCCTCGCGGACACGAGGAATCCCGTATTTTTTGTCCTCTTTGGAGCCCTGTTCAGGTAGACTTTTCTCTCTCCTCGCTGCCCCATTTTTTGTTTCGTCTATTGTGACGCATAGACTGCATAACCCTCTCGATGCCAATATAACCCGCTCGGTGTGTCACGTCCTGTGGCGATCGCGAACTGCGATCCAAAAACAGGGAAATTAATACCCTATTTTCTTGCCAAACGGGATGACTTGGTCGCATACGGTCTTTACCGAAATGTGCGCGCTGTTAATACTGCCTAGTGGAATGTCGCGGAAATTGATTTGGATGTGCGTGCACACCGAAATTAACGCATATCCGTATTTGCCCGTTTCCATAACTCATTATAACTTTGTGTACACTCGTCGGATCGAAACGAAACATACGCCATCGGACTCGTAGCAATATGCTGGTTCTGTGACCCAAGTTTGGTTCGATTCTGAGAACGTTGACAAAATTGCGTATCGTGGGCCCCGCGGCTCTACTTGACGGGCAATTTTGTGATCGGCTCACCGGAATTCAATTCTGGAAGTTCCATTGGGTTCGTATCATCGTACTGGACTTGTTGATACTATGTTTGACGAATTTGGAGGCCATTGTTTCTGATACATTTTCGGTGCAAAGCAGCCCACTTGTGGACCCCGCTTTGACCAAAAACTGTCATTTTTGTCCCTGTGTCCAAATTAGACTCAAGGACATGCATTTCTAGCTATTTGATATTTTTTGAATCTAATGGTAATGTTTATTTCAGCAACCGGAGGAGTATCTGCAAATACCACAGATACCAGAGCTACAGTTGGAGTCAGAACATCATGCAAGTGTACCTTGCCAACCTTGCAGTTTTGTTACGTATTTTTTTGACTTAATTAATTGTTGTACATGCTTAACCTAGGACCGTGTGACTTTACTTAGCATCCGATTAATATTCGGGTGCCAACACTGTACGCGGAGTTGTGTAACGTCACCTAGAGATGGATATCGAGACCATTTACATTCTCGTGCTTTCATTATCAAGTACGTTATAACCCAAGACACCTGACACTATTTATGAGACAGAATCTTCCTGAGATATTCATGGTGATTCTATATAGGATACAGATTTCATGACATATACTTTATTCATATGCTTAGATCTTATTTTGACTTGTTGTATTAGATATGATCTTGCGTGTCATGGACATGAGACGTGTGATTACATTGGGTAGGGAGAGATTTACCATACAAAAGGCTGATTATATATATATATATATATATATTACTTTACTGGAAGTGCCTTAGACTCTGACACAGAGCTTTGGTACCGTACTGGCCCTTCGAGAGAATACTACTATGGGTTTCTTCGACACAGATCCTATAGTAGTCTCAGCCCGAGTATGATTAAAACTCTCACTTGCTTATCACTTATCTGGTTATATAGTTTACCCTATTATTTTATTTATTGCTGTACTGCATTTATTTTGGCATGAGTTATTTTGTACCTTGCTATGTCCCCTGAGGACCTGGATCCGGATTATATCCCTAGGATTAGCAGACGAGATCTATCCCAAGGTATACGGGACCAAAGCATTAGCACGAGCAAAAGCAGGAACAAGTGCATACGTTGGAGCAGAACCAGGAACCAAGGACGAGGTGATTGCAGAGGATTTCTCCTGAGTAAATGTTTCTTCTATGCTCAGTCTTGATGCAATTAAACTCTTTTAAATTCTTGTTTAATGAACAATTGTACCAGAATCATTATTGGGTTGTTCTCCGAGTTTATATTTTATTGAGATTGATCTTGCTTTATGATTCTGATATTGTTGTATTCATTCTGTGGATGAGATTAATAGGCCCTTATTGTTGTTTTACAGCTTAAGTACGTCCCGATGGATCCATTAAATTGGGTTTGTCCATCGGTGTGTGCTACTGGCCATTGTCACGTGTCTAGTCCCTCGATATTATAGGACTGGGGCATGACACCCCCGCAAGAAGAAGCAGACTACCAGAGGTCCTAAAAAGACTTCCACCAAGGGGGCCTCTTCCAGGAGTGAGCCTATTGTTTCCCCTGTTGGGGATGATTCTTTGATTAGGGGTCCTTCGCCTTTTAAAGAATGAGCCTCTACAGTCCCAACTGAAAGTGCTGGAGATTCTTTGGCCGTGACTGCTGCCGCTACCACCGTTACTGGTGATGCTTCTATATCGTCTTCGAGGCCGCGCTCAATAATAATAGTATACCTTTACCCAGACAAATAATGGGGCCAGCCCCTCCTTCATCTGTAAGTATTTTAAGCGAGATTCCACCCGATGAACCTCGAGTAGATCTGGGTGATGATTGGGATGACTACCCACAATCGTTAGTTGGTGCATCCTCCTCACCAGGTATGATAGCTTGTTTAGCATCATTAAGAAATGATTTAGCTATACAGGCTATAGACGCAATATACATACCATCGGCCATGGGTAAATATTGTCTTCACGCTTTTTTCAGGAAAATTTAACATCAAATTGATATTAACTTTCACTTATCTTAGTTTCAGGCAATGACTTTTCTGGGGAGGGCGGAGCTGAGACAACCATTGATTTTGTTGCGGATCCAGCTAATGAAATGGCGGTGACCACCGTCGAAGAAGAATACTTTGAAACCGTTGATCTTTCATCCGCAACATTCTCAGATACAATCCCGCCAGCAGTAGTTCAAATAATATCGGAGGTGGATGAAACCACCATCTCGACTGTGCCTCCTTCGTCGAGCGTGCCAGCAACTTCAACTATTGTTGGTGTCTCTTCTTTTGTCGCGCCATCTGCTGATGCAACGACTGTGGCAACATCCTCTACAGTCATTCCAGGAGAGAGATTTGCTGATGTTGCGGCCACTCCCAGCATCCATTCGAGCTTTGCTATGCTAGTTGAACAATACACTAGCATATTCTACCTCACTTTGAAAGAATTGATATCCATGGTGCTGGAGAAGAATCTAGGCTTTGATGCTCTGAAGATGTCCTCCAATCTCACTATAGCGCAGATTAGAAATTTCAATGACACTAAAAGAGCTGATGCGCTAGAGCAAATGGTTAATGGTTTAGAACAACCCATTAACGAATATTTACAACTATCCCGAGGCAACATCAATGACTTGGTTCAGGCTGAGTACGACTCACTAACTGCGGACTTTGCTCAAAAGACAAAAACTTTAAACAAATCTATCCGGGAACATCAACAAGACATGGAGAAAGAGCAAGCAGTATTGGTGGAGAGTATTCCTCAGCTAGCCCAGTACCGTGCTGAATGTGAGGGATATGGAGTGAGGGTTCGAGAATTAGAAGCTGAACTTGCTCAAACAAGGGAGAGGCTTCTCAAAGCATCACTAGTTTGTGATGTATTGGAGGGCTAAGTAAAGACAGCTCAACAGAATTTGACACATGTGGGTGTCATCCACGCAAGTTTTGTTGATTCTCACTATCTCTCTTGAGCAATGACGAAGCAAGGCTGGAATGGGCTCGCAGCAACATTTTAAACTCCAGGAATGAGAGGATGACTGCTTTGGCGCAACAGATCCACAATTTAACTGCTCCTCCCCATTGATGTACTTTTTACTTTTTTGCTCATTATTTTCTCAGAGATAATAAAGATACATTTTTTGACTTTGTGGACCCATCACTTTAAAATATAAATGATAGGCTAAGATGAAAGTGATATCAGAGGTAATATGAACATGATATACTTTCGGTAAGGTTTAGCTGAATATATCTATTCAGGGGTAATATGAACATGATAGAATATAATCCAACTAAATTTGTATACAAAACACTATCAGAGGTAATATGAACATGATAGATTTTGGATTAGTTGAACATATCTATTCAGAGGTTACATGAATCTGATAGAATGTGATTCAGCTAACCTTTGTACGTAGTATTGTCAGAATGAAATCTTCATCATACTCCATTAAGCAAAGGAGATCAAGCATAGTACTTCTTCAGGAATTTGCCGCTTGATAAGGGCCATTATCAAATCTCCATTAGGCTTGGCTAGTCTGTAAGCGCCATTTGAGAATGTTGTTTCAATCACATAAGGGCCCTTTATTTCTTTATGATTGTTTATGTGAACTTCAGATATCGTACCAGAGGTAATATGGACGTAGTACAATATCGTGTTTGTTGAGGACGTCCCGCTGGGGGATCTTTGGTGGACGTATTACTTCTTGTGCACGAGAGTGCAAATAATAAGTTCGAAACAAGCCCTATCAGAGGTAATATGGACGTGATAGGTTTTGTGGGTAGTAAAGACATCCTGCTGGGGGATCTTTTTTTTGTGGACCCATCACTTTTTTGCGCACGTTAGTGCAAGTAATAGGTTTGAGACAAGTCCTGACAGAGGTAATATGAACGTTATAAAATATGACTCTGTGGGGATAGTGGAGAGACATATTTCTGTTGAGAGGTAATGTGGACTCATTTTCATTGCGGGCATCCCCCCGGGTGGTTTTTGGTGGACCTATTACTTCTTGTGCACGAGAGTGCAAGTAATAAGTTTAAGACAAGCCCTGCCAGAGGTAATATGGATGTGGCAGTTTTCGTAGAACTAACACCACTGGCGTACTTAGAGTTAAGTACGGGTGCTAAGTTGAGATGACGACCGATATCAGAGGTAATATGGACATGATAATCGATAGCCAAACCCGGAAGGTTTGCTCTGAGGTAATATGGACATGACAAACTCAGCCTGAGAGAAATATTATGACAGCAGTTCAGAGGTAATATAGACGTGAACTAATATCCGAAAAATTCATTGAGGAGTGATTTGTTGAGTGTGGTCTATCCAAACATGAAGATAGACCAGAGGATCGCTCTGCTGGGGAGATTGATGGGACGATAGCTCAGAGGCAAATATGAGCATAGCTAGCATCTAACAAGATTGGTTTGAATAGTCACTTGCGGGAGCGTGCGAGTAGACCTAAGGATTGCTCCGCTGGGGAGATTTTGAGGATCCATCATCCATTGCGTATCCGGGACTTTTGGATACGGATAAGGGTTTTTTTTTACAAGAATTTATAACGAAGGAGAAAATGTTGCACATAGGCACTTGTTGGGGATGAGGAACCAAGAGTTGATTTGTACCTCTAGGTTGTGGACTTATTATCCATGGCGTACGTTAAGTACAGATAATAAGCTGAAGTGATTAGCACTACGAGGGGTTATGCAAACGTGATAGTAGAAAGTCGAAGATAAGAAATTTACTAAGTGATAATGTGAACATGGAAAAGTTCTGAAAATATCTTACTCAGAGGTAATGTGGACGTGGTAAGATATGACTCTGCAGAGATAAATAAAAAACAGGACAGAGGTAATATGGAAGTGACAATTCTTGTGGTCTTAAATTTACTCTGCTGGAGAAAGTGGAGAGACGTAGTTCAGAGGTAATATGGACGTGAACTGCTCGATAGCAACAACCTGGGAGGTTTGCTCAGAGGTCACTTGGACATGGCAAACTCAGCTGGGGAAAAAATATTTGGACAACAGTTCAGAGGTAATATGGACGTGAACCCATGTCCGAAAAATTCACTTGGAGAGTGATTTGCTGAGTGGGGATAGTCTTGAAGGTTGTTCTGCTGGGGAAAAAACTATGTTTTGTCGAGGGATACTACCCCCAGACATGTCGTTGTCTGGTTCCTCTTCCTGTAATGGCAAAAAGTAGTTCAATCGGTCAAAAACTGACCATTTTGCTTTAGAACAGCAACGGTTAACTACAACCTCATGACTATTACAACAATGTTCTCTAGGAGGTATAATAGACGTATTAAGAGATCCACTGTCTTTGCCTTTCTGGATCAAGAAATCATGCAAATCAGGGAGATTACAAGAAGAAGAAGAAGGCTTATTCTGCCTTTTTATATCAGTAGGAAGGTGGAGATTAGGAATCATAACCCTTTCTCTGCCATAGGAATACAGCAGTTCACCCATATGAGTAGCATATGATCCATCATCTGCACGAGTTGTGTATCTTCCCGTGAAACGAGTCTTCTTTATGCGGACAGACCTATCCTGGCATAATTTGGATTTTGGCATAGGTTCGCGTAAAACAGTGAAAGTTCGAGTAATCTGTAAAGTGTGAACTTTCTTCTCTTGTGGGCGTAAAAGCTTAGAGGTTGAAAGATTCGCCGCTTGTTTTCCCTTGATGTAATCAAAGGGCACATCTGACTCATCATAAACATGAGACATAATTTTACGCACGGGGCATGTTTGAGATTTTCGCATTGGCACTGAGGCCTTGCTAGAAATTGTCTACCACGTCACAGACGGGAGACGAAAGTTTACGCGCATAGCACGTCTGAGACTTCTGGATTGGCATTGGGACATTGCTAGAAGTCTCGTCTGCCACGTTACAAACGTGAGACAAAGTTTTACACACAGGGCGTGTTGGAAACTTCTTGATTGGCGCTGATGCATTGCCAGAAATCTTGTCTACCTCATCACAGATGGGAGACAAATTTTTAAGCAAGGGGCGCGTCTTCGGCTTCTGGATTGGCACTGGGCATTGCCAGAAGTCTTGTCTGTCACGTTACAAACGGAAGACAAAGTTTTACGCGCATGGCATGTTGGAAACTTCTCGATTGGCACTGAGGCATTGCCAGAAATCTTGTCTACCTCGTCACAGACGGAAGACAAATTTTTAGGCACGGGGCGCATCTTCGGCTTCTGGATTGGCACTGGGGCATTGTTAGAAGTCTTGTCTACCACGTTACAATTAGGAGATAAAGCCTTACGTACCAGGCGCGTTGGCTGTATTGTCACAACCTTGTTGATCAGAGAGAGAGAGAGCTTGTAGGAAGGATAGAGGACATCTTAGGCATCCACACTTTATGCAGCTTCCTATTGTTCTGGACAGAGGAGGAATGAGAGCCACCCCCTGCATGAAGTATATCTTTATAGGCAGATTGGTCGAACTGGACTACCAAAGTCTTCTTCGTCGATCCGACGGATACAGCATCGTGTTGAGCAATTACTTTCTCGTCAGAGGAGAAAGTCGTCCCTAGCAGAGTCCATTTCTTGTTTGCGAGATTTAAACAAAGAGGTTTATACGAAACCTTTGCTTGCAAACTTAAAAAAAAGAGTACAATTAATCCTATACGAGGATGTTGAGTACAATAAAATAATTCTGGAGAAGTATTGCTATAGGAGTCTGATCTGCGGTCGATCAATTTGTCCCTTGGACCAACAATGATGAAGAAGTGCTGTAGAAGAAGAAGAAGCTTCCAAGGTTGCAAGTGGGATTGAATTCTCGTTGCCAAAGTTGTCAACCAACACCCTCTGTCTGTGCTCTCTCTCTCTCTCTCTCTCTCTGATCTCTGATTAAGCCCTCTCTGGTCTCTGTCTGTGTGTATGTGTGTCTGTCCTTGTCCTTTGTGACCAGGGGTCTCTATTTATAGAGATCCATGAAATAACTATCTAGGTTGGCGTAAAAGGCCAAACTGTGAAGAGAGTTGCATCTTTTACATAGCGGTTATGTCAACTGCTACCCACGTTCCCATGGTCTTCTAAATCTGTGTATGACACGTGTCCCATTACAACGTAACGCGTATAACTGCTTCTCGAAGATCATGGCATGCAAGCCACGTAGGTAACTGTCCCTGCGTAAAGATGGTTGGCGTAAAAGCCAAATAACTGTCTTGTCAGCGTAAAAGCCAAACTCTACGTAAAACTTGATAATGCATGAATAATAAATAACCAGCATAAAATAGCTAATTATCCGCCACGACTGAGGTCTTGAGCGTATTTTGGGCTAAATAGCCTTATCACGTACCTTTGTAGATGTAGCCGAGTTGGCTTATTTCAAGGAGATAGCATACAGCGTACTCCTTATAGTTGAAAATAGCCTGGTTGGCGTAAAATGCAAGGATGGTGATATGAGCGTATTAGTCCCAATCTTAGCTTTCCCAGTCATGACAAATATTTTAAAAAATAGAACGAAATCTCGTACATTAAATGCAGAGATATGCCTCAATCTCGTGTATTAAATGCCAAGATTTGCCTCGAGCTCTGTAAGAGAAGCAGCTTTTGTCGTGGCATCTGATTTTATCTTATCTTGAGCATAAAACTCATTTCTGCCCATGTAGAATTGGCAGCATATTCTTTGAATGCGTAAAAATGACTTGTATCAAGAATATGTCGCTAAACGACAACCTGGGTCTCTGTGCAAAATCATTATCACAGCCGTCCTCTCGATTATCGTGCAGTACTTTTGTCAGGAGTCAGGTTCACTGTTTTGTCTAACAAATTCATCCGAGGAATACGAAAAGTTCCTCGTACAACTTTATGCTGCATTAAAGACAAACGTATTTTAAACTTTACGCTGGAAGGTAAAGCAACCTTTTTATGCCAAAATAGCCTTGAAGTGCTGCTTTACGCGGGCAGCTCTGACGCTCTACTTTACGCCAAACAGCTCTGAAGTCTTGTTTTACGTGGACAGCTCTGACGCTCTATTTTACGTGGACTTCATGTATGTTGGGGGTTTTTACTGTATAATACGCGTACAATTCCCCAGCGTATTTCATGCTTCTACACCATGCTTGTTTGCTTATGACACATTGAGCGATTACATGACTAAACACATCTTTACTATATTTCTTTCAGTATATAATTGTATTTTTTCTATTGGAAGTTTTAAAAATTTATTGATTCCATAATAGTAGTCGATCCCGATAATTTGGGACAAAGGGTTTATTGATTTATTCCTTAGCATAGTAACCCATGTCTTAGTATGCTTTGAGTATGTGTGTATCCAATAGGAATGAGACCCCAGTCACTTATGCCTCTGTTTTCCTCTTTAACACCTCTATTTCACAGACTTATGTAAAATCTGTCAGAAGACATGATAGTAAAAAGCTTTTCTTTTGGAAGATAGATGATAGTGAAATCGTGTGAATTAAAAATTATCATAATACCATTTATGTGCATTAAGTTTCATCATTTTGCATGTTTTATCCGTATCTATTGTAGGTTGAAAAGGATTGCCCATTTTACCTCAAGACTGGCATGTTTGGTATTCTTTCTTTATGATAATAAGTCTATGGAATCAATTATATTCTATAATATATGCTCAATATTTCTTTGTTCTTTAGCTGTAAATTTGGTGCCACTTGTCGATTCAATCACCCTGACTGAACTTGTATGATTTAATTTACACTATGACATATAAGTTCAATCATGGTTTACAGATAGTTGTTTCCTTATTATTATTTCTTACTCATTTGCTGTAATTAAACCACTATTTGTATTTAATTTAGGAAATACAATGATGTCTTCTTCATCCAAAGCATGCCAATTGGAATTATCAATCCGGTTGCTAGTCTTATGTCGAGATCCGATATTGGACTAAGCATCGATAATATTTAAGAATCCTATAACAAAAATTCTTATATAGAAATTTTAATAATACTTTCATTTTTATTGAATAATAATTGGTACAATTTAACATTTTTCTTTTAAGTTTACATGTAAATGCTTATGGTCTAATAATTCGGTGATGCAGTTTGGAATCAGCCCAACTATGTATCCTCAAAGACCTAGACAAATAGAGTGTGATATATATAACCCGTGATATTCTATTGGAACTCCAACTGAATTCATAGAGTTGTCATCTAGACAAATATAAAATTATCTGTTAGCTGATTTCTTACATGTATTCAAACCTGTACTTCTTGTTGTTTCCATATGATAAAGGTCGACAAGCACTACCAAAATATGATGAGATAGCGATATTTTTAGCGACGTCATAATAAACCGTCGCTAATATTAAAGACTTGAGCGACTCCTAAAATAACGTCGTTATACGAATATTGAAAATTAATTAAACTCTTATCCAGTGTGGCACCAAAGCTTGGAAAATAGGACGAGTTTGAACTTAGTATCGGCCGATACCAACCCGATATGGCCGATACCGATACATGTACTGTATTTTTAATGTGGAATATAACATCTATTTTAAATATATGGATAAATATATTTATATATATAATCAATTATATTTTTTTCATCTATCTTACCAGATGGCACCCATGATCCAAGCGCGTGCACGTCGCTTGAGAGTGGTACCTCATACTGTTAAGAAGGAAGTGGTAACTCTGACTGTTAAGGAGGAAGTGACTAATAAGGAGGAAGTGATACCTCTAACTGTTAAATTGGAAGCGTTTGTCAAGGAGGAAGTGGCAACTTCTACTGTTAAGGAGGAAGTGGTACCTCTTACTGTTGGGCAGGCACCATCTCAGAGGGGGAGTTCCAGTCACCCAGCACCTATAGCGGAGATTGGTCATCTAAATGCTGCTTATGCAAAGTATCTGAGGGATTAGGTTCTGCTCCAATGTATTGGATATTCTTAAAAGATTGACAAATTAGATAAGACTTTTGGTGTAACAGTGATACTTTTATTGTGCTTATTGTGTGACTGTTATACTTTTATATTGTGCTTTTTGTGTGACTGTGGTACTTTTATTTTGTGTTTATTGTGTGATTGTTATATTTTATATACTTTTGTGATATTTTATACCCAGAAAATTTAACGGAGGGTTATTCCGGGTCTGTCTATTTTAATGAACTATTATAAGTCTGTGTATTTGTTTTATTCATATTAAATTTATGTTAATTTATCGGTATTGAGTGTTTCAACGAAGGGGTCGGCGAACCTAGAAAATTCAACGGAGGGTTGCTCCGGGACTATTTATATAAATTGGGAATTCATAAACTGCAAAGTACATAACTCTGAAAGCAACTCCAAATACATGGTAAGGTGTATATGACGAGCAATAGAAAAGTATACAAGATGCACAGGAAAATAAATACATGGTGGAGCAGATAAAGTAGCTGCAATATAAACTGGAGAACAATACAAGTAGTAGAGAAGTAGCTGCATGTGAGAAAATAAGAATACTAGCTAAGTGCCTTGAGCACAAGTTCATTATGTGATCGGCTTAGGTTGCACATGAATAATCTACGATAACTACGTTATGCGTGAGTTGCATAACCGACATACACATGAATACTATTTGGCTTTGATCACATAATCAACTCCTACTCTCCTCCCCCACTAATACTCTTGGATCCAACTATGACACGCTACGTACATGATAAATAGCTCCCATACACGAAGGTGAGAGCACAAGAAGCACATGATAGCATATGAGAATCAATACCCGAAGCACATGATGAAATATACGTGATAGAGTACCCGCTGAACACGGTAAGGGGGATAGCATCTCATGACGGGATCCACTAGTACCAGCTCGTGTAACAATGTGTTAGAATCAAGTATTACAGTTCTAGAACATGTGATATAAACGCTATCATGAAATGGAAACTATCAGAGGTAGGTACTCGCTTGACGTCCTGAGCAACTAATGAGGATCGAGATCCGGACTGGCGTCGCAAGAACCTATTACGTAAAGCAAGATTGAACAGGGTTCTATGGATTTAAACTGATATAAAATAACTAGAAATAAGGTTCTAGGGGTATTCTAGGTCGAACGGGTCAAACGGGTAAAAGTTGGGTCAAAAAGTCAACTTGGGGTCCAAAAAGTCAACTCTAGGTCAAAACTAGGTCAAAAGTTGACTTTTATAGTCAACGAGGACAATTATGGCCAACGCTAGGTCAAACTAGGGTGTCCCTAAAATTCTATGTCAAAACTAGCTCATTAAGCTAGTAAACCATCAAACTCGCTTCCTCAAGATACCGGGATACCCTCGGTATCCAATACCTCGACCTAAGCTATGCACCCCGCCTAAACCCGCTAAAACCTATGCTAGCACGCGTAAATATATACACATATAATACAAAAATAACTCTAAACCTATTCCTAGGCAATTGCTTAAAAACTTCGCTCGATACTCAATACCTTGGGTATCTCAAGGTATTGAGATACCTTGATATCTCAAGGTATTGAGATATCAACTAAACCTCACCAACACTACGCATCTAGCTAGCTATCTGTGAAAATACATATATACCTAGCTATATATCTAGGCTAACATATATATATATATAAACACATATGAATATCTACATAACTATATGTATATATATCTACACATACACGCATATATATATATACCCAAACTCATATCTATATATATCTAGTATCTATTTATCTATCTATCTATCTAAACATATATATATAGATCCCTCTCTCCCTCACGCTGCGCTACTCCCTGCAAGGCTACCCTCGCCACGCGGCGCCGCTGCTAATGCAAAGCACTACGGCTGCTGCTGCGTTTGCAATATGTTGTTGCTGCGCTTGCTGCGCTGCGCTGCAGCGCTACCGCGGCGCGCTGCCACTACTGCCGCGACGCTGCACGCGCCTGCAGCTGCTACTGCTGCTCGTTCTGCTACGCTGTGCTGAAGCGCTGCTGCGGTGCTACGCGCGCCTGCAACTGCTGCTCATTCTGCTGTGCTCCGCTGCAGCGGCTACTGCCACTGCCTCCCTCGCTGCCCTCGACACACCACACACACACACAATCACACACATACAAACACACACATTCACACATACATACATACACTAACATATATACACAACTATATATATATATATATATATATATATATATATATATAAACACATAACATTTATATACACATACTCATATATATATATATATATATATATATACATTCACACACACACACACACACACACACACACACACACACACACACACACATATATATATATATATATATATATATATATATATATATATATATATATACACACACACACACCACACACACACACACACTCATACATATATGTATATATATATACACAAACACTCATATATATATATACATACACACCTACACAAATATATATATAGGTACACACACACACATATATATATATATATAAACACATATCTATAAATATACACACACTCATATAGATATACAAACACATATTTATATAGATATATACACACATACATATATATAAACTCATATGCACCTATATATATATAAACACATACAACACACACAACACCCCACCAACGCACGTCCAACGACCTTCTACATGCACAAACACATATATATATATAAAATATAACCCGAGAACTCTAGCACACACTCCCCGAAGCTAACCCAATGGGCGCAAAAGCCCAAAACTAAGAAACCAAGTCGAAATGGCCGTTCGGTCATTTCGACGAACACGTGGTGTGCGGTTCGCAAAACCTCCTGAAACGCACACCAAACCAACTTGGAATCAGCCCAAAATTTATCCACGGGTTCTAAATGATGTCTAAATTCTACAAAAATGATAACTCGTCGATTATAGGTCCGTGGCAAAAACGTGCACGCACATAGAACCGGCGACGACAAAATCCCCCAAAATGCTCGAAACGCCTATTTCTCCGCGACACGACTTCACGTGTCCGAACGGAGACACGTACTAACCCTCAAGACACCCGACAACGTCTACCTAGGTCCGTCTAACCTAGGGCATCACCAAAAATTGGGCCAATCTCAGATTTCACCCAAAATTGACACAAAATCTAATGTTAAAGTCTCCAAACACAACCAAACTTGTTCCAACTTCCTCCCACGGGTAGCCTTAGGGTCTAGGAAGGTTCTAAACTACTAATTACACTACATAAGAGCAATTAGTAAGAGAAAAATTAGGGTTTACCTCTTGGGAGTTGGAATCCCAAGGCCAAAGTCTCCAAAACTCTTGAAATCACCTCCCTAAATCTCCAAGCCTCCAAATCAAGCCTCCACACTAAGTCTAGGATCTAAACACCTAGGTTAGGAAAAAGTGTTAGGGTTCACATAAAAGAAAGAAATGGAAGAAGAAAGAGAAGAAATGACTTACTTACTTAAAGTTGGAAGAAGGATATAAGCAGAAGGAGAAGAATGGAGAAGAAGAAGAAGAAGAATGAAGGAGTAAAGAAATAAGGAGGGGGGGAGGTTCGGTCCAAATCTGGAATGGGGGGTCAGGGGGCCGACCATGTGAAGAAAAGTAGGTTACATAATGTTTTCTTAAGTCATTCCAATTGGGATTTGGGTTTGGGGTTCCAAAAGCACTCAAACTAACTCCCAATCTCTCCAACTAACTAAATTAAAATATAATAAATATTCTAAACCCAAAAATAGGTCTCACAAGGGTGTTGGTTTGGTCGAACATGGGTCCACTAGGGTCTGACATGGGTCCAGACTAGCCAAAACCCTAAAACAATCTATAAAAAAAATACAACCATCAATTAAATATAAATATAATTAATTATAAATAATACACAATTTACCAAATAAAAATAAAAAAATAATCCTATTTTCTAGAATCGGGTAGTGACAAGCCTACCCTCCTTAAAATAATTTTGTCCTCGAAATTAAAAGACGAAACTAGAACAGGAATGCAAGAAAAAGAAAAGAACCATACATCAGGGCTCGAAAAGATAGGGGTATCGCTCACGCATTTCATCCTCCCTCTCCCAGGTCGACTCACCTGGAGAGTGATGCCTCCACGTGACGCGAACCAAGGAAATAGTCTGGTTCCTCAACACCTTCTCTCGCCGATCCAGAATCTCCACCGGCTGCTCTGGATAGCAAAGAGTAGGGCCCACCACGATCTCTGAGTGATCCAATACGTGACTGAGATCCGCCACGTATCGTCTCAACTGTGACACGTAAAACACATCATGAACTCCCTCTAGCATAGGCGGCAAATCTAGCCTATACGCCATAGCGTCGACCCTCTCAAGGATGCGGAAGGGTCCGACGAAACATGGGCTAAGCTTCCCGTCTCCACCAAAGCGAATAGTGCCCTACGTCGGAGAAATCCTCAGGAACACCAGATCTCCAACCTAGCACAAACAAGGTCTCAGCACTTAATCTAAAATAAGCAATCATAAGCAAACATAAGAACAAAATCTAAATTCTAAGCTATACCTCAAACTCCAAAGGTCTCCGGTGGCTATCGGCCCAATGTCGTTGCCTGTCCTGCGCCACTCGAAGTCTATCTCTAATGAGCTTGACCTTCTCCGCTGCATCAACCACCATCTCCGGGCCAAGCAAAGCTCTCTCGCCTACATCATCCCATGATAACGGGGTACGATACCTCCGTCCATACAATATCTCGAATGGTGACATCTCGATACTGGCTTGGTAGCTGTTGTTGTAAGCAAATTCTACCAAGTGCAAGTGATCCTCATAAGAGCCTCTGAAATCTAGAACACAAGTGTGAAGCATGTCCTCAAGTGTCTGAATGGTCCTCTCTGACTGACCGTCCGTCTGTGGGTGATATGCACTACTAAACTTGAGCTGGGTGCCCAAGCTAGCCTGCAGACTCCTCCAGAAATGTAAAGTAAAGCGACTGTCCCGGTATGATAGTATGCTCACAGGAACTCCATGCAGTCTGATTATCTGGCGCACATACATCTCTGCTAGTCTCTCCGTAGACGTACCCACTTTGAATGGTAGAAAGTGGGCCAATTTGGTCAACCTATCTACGATGACCCAAATCGCATCCTTTCCGACTGGAGAACGGGGAAGTCCAAAAATAAATTTCATGGTCACATGCTCCTATTTCCACTCCGGAATGGGTAACGGCTGGATAAAACCTTCTGGCCTCTGCCTCTCCGCCTTCACCTGCTGGCACACTAAGCATCGGGATACGAAGCACGCTACCTCCCGCTTTATCCCGTACCACCATACATGCTCTCTCAGATCTCTATACATCTTGTTGGCACCTGGATGTATAGAATACTGGGATCGATGCGCCTCCTGAAGAACCTCCTCGCGCAACGACCCATTCGGCACACACAA
This sequence comes from Iris macrosiphon, assembly GCA_036927795.1. Lineage (NCBI taxonomy): Eukaryota > Viridiplantae > Streptophyta > Magnoliopsida > Asparagales > Iridaceae > Iris > Iris macrosiphon. Next base: position 110,947,493 of record JAYESA010000018.1, read on the forward strand.
CCTGGTACCTTGCCGCAAGGAACCATCATCGGCAATGGTGAAGTCATCTGATAAACCAATATGAACCTGCACCCTGATGCTCCTCAGGGACTCATCCTCAAACTGTGTAGCCCTGATCCGGTCTACCAACCCTGACTGAATCTGCAGTTCCCATATCTGTATCTCAACTCCTGGCACTATCACCTCAATGCCCAAGCTCTCTAGATCTGCCAGAAGATAACGATCTATAGTCAGGTATATAGCTACCGGATACCTGCTCAACACATCCGTAACTACGTTCGCCTTCCCTGGATGGTACTGCAACAATATGTCGAAGTCTTTCATCAACTCCAACCACTTCTCTGCCTCATGTTCAGCTTTTTTTGGGTAAACACATACTTTAAGCTCTTGTGATCAGTCAAGATCTTCACACGCTCTCCGTATAAATAGTATTTCCATAACTTCAGAGCAAAGATGATCGCTGCCAACTCCAAATCGTGGGTAGGATAGTTCTTCTCATGAGGACGTAATTGTCTAGAAGCATAGGCAATCACCCTCCCATTCTGCTATAACACACAACCCAGTCCCTTCCCCGATGCATCACTATAGATAGTGAATTCTCCAGATCCTGATGGCAACGTCAACACTGGAGCTGTCGTCAAACTCCTCTTCAGCTCATCAAAGGTGATCTGGCACTCCTCTGACCAAACAAACTTTACGTCCTTCCGGGTCAGCCTAGACAGCGGCTCTGCAATCCGGGAAAAATTCTGAACAAATCTCCTGTAGTAGCTTGTCAGTCCCAGGAAACTCCTGACTTCTGCTACTGAACTCGGAGCACTCCATGCCTCAACTGCCATGATCTTTCTCGGATCCACCGAGATCCCCTCCCCAGTCACCACATGACCAAGGAATTCAACCTTGTCAAGGAAGAACTCACACTTCGAAAGCTTTCCATAAAGCTTCTCCTTCCTGAGAGTCTCCAACACTATCCTCAGATACTCCTCATGCTCCTCTGGGGTCTTCGAATATACCAAGATATCATCTATAAATACTACCACAAACCTGTCCAGATGCTAATGGAATACCTTGTTCATCAGGTTCATGAACACTGCCGGGGCATTAGTCAACCCAAACGACATCACCATGAACTCATACTGTCCATACCTGGTCCGAAAAGCTATCTTCGGAATATTCTCCCGCCTGACCTTCACATGGTGGTAGCCTGTCCTTAGATCAATCCTGGAAAATACCCTCGCTCCGCTCAACTGGTCAAAAAGATCATTAATATGCGGCAGCGGATACTTGTTCTTGATTGTGAGATTATTCAGAGCCCTGTAGTCGATACACATCCGTATCGACCCATCCTTCTTCGGCACAAAATGTACCGGAGCACCCCACAGGGAAGAACTATATCTGATAAATCCCTTGTCCTGAAGCTCATCCACCTACTTTTTCAACTCTATCAGCTCACTGTTGCTGACTCTATAGACGTGCTAGGATATCGGCTCTGCGCCTGGCACCAAGTCTATAGAGAACTCTATATCTCTGTCCGGAGGTAACCCTGGCAACTCCTCCGGAAAGACATCCATGTACTCTGCTATCAGTGGATGTAGCAACCTTGTCTCTACCACTAGGGCTCCGCAGAAGACTCCCTCGCTCTGCTCCACTGCTCCTCTGGCAAACTGAAAGTCTGGCTCACCCGGCGGACTAAATAACACTCTGCCTCCATGATAATCTATATTAGCACAGTGCATACTCAACCAATTCATCCCGAGTACAATGTCGTAGCTCGGAAGTGGCATTACGAGTAGGCACACACTCAACTCCCGGCCTCCCAAGGTAACTCTCTGGTCTCTGCAGACATCACTGACTAAGGTGATGCCACCCCTGGTCGTGATCTTGCAGAGTCTAGCTAAAGGTTCAGCAACAAGATAGTGTCTAACAGCAAAAGATACAGACACAAAGCTATGGAAAGCACCAAAATCAAATAAAACAAGTGCTGGAATAGAATCAAGAAGAACAGAACCTTAGATCACATCACCAACGGGCTCGGCCTCGTCTACAGTCAGGGCAAAAGCTCGCCCTTGCTGTCCTCCTCTGTGTTGCTGCTGGTGCTGAGAAAACCTCTGCTGCTGAGTCGGCAAAGGCTGTCCTCTCTGCTGTGCTGCAGGTGCTCTGGCTGGTCCCCTCTGAGCGACTCCTCCGCCCTGAGCTGTACGAGCAAGTGCTGAAGGGCAATCCTTCAGCTGGTGATCTGCTGTGCCACATAATAAATATCTGCCCAGCCTCTTTCTGTAAATGTCCCATCTGTGCCCCAACTTCCTACAGAAATGGCAAATGATGGGTTGCCTCTGACCCTGCTGCTGTCCCTGCCTCTGCTGCTGGGGTGCCTGCCGGAAGGGCGTACGACCCTGACCCTGGTGCTGCTGAGTCTGCTGGAACGGCCTCTTTGCTGGGCCTACACTGCTGCCTGCTCCAGAAGCATCTCCGCTTCCCTTGGTCTTCAGCTCCAAGTCATCCTCAGTCCTCTGAGCGTCGCTCACAATCTACTCGAAGGTTGCCTCGCGGTCACTCCTAGTCAAGGACTTGACCGCCGTGACCAAACCCTTACGAAACTTCTGCGCCTTTGCTGCCTTGGTCAAACCCTCAACAAATCTGCCCAGACAGTAGAACTCTGCTGTATACTCGTCCACTAGCATGCTTCCTTAGACGAGCACCTCAAACTGGCTCTCTAAAGCAATGAGAGCCACATCCGGGAAGAAGTTCTCCTTGAAAAGCTTCTTGAAAGCCTCCTAAGTCAGTCCCGGTAGTGCTATCCTCATATCTGTGCGGTACCAAGTAAGGGCAAGATCGAACATCTGGCTGCCCGCTGCCTCAATCTGCATATTGGCTGGGATCAGTGCCAGCCTGAAGATTCCTTCAATGTGCTCGATCCAGTCGTCCGCGTACAGGATCCCCTTCGTACCCCGAAACTCCTTGGGCCACATCCTCTGAAAGTCGATAATGGTGCCCAGCCTCGGATGCTGAGCCTGCTCTGCCTGTGGCTGGATCTGGGCCACTATATTTACCACTGTCATGGCCACCTGGTGAGCATTTTCAATGCCCAACCTCATAACATATGCATGTCGGTGTTGCACGTCCATCATCTCTCTGAAGAACGCAAACAGCTGTGTGGCATCAACTGGTGCAGGCGGTGGTGGAGGAGGTACCATCGGAACAACTGGTGTAGCTCTCGGATCGATAGGAGTAAGAGGATCTCCGAGAGAAACGGATGCTCCTTCGACCGCAGGAGTGGCGAGTGGAGCGGTAGCGGCTGCCTGAAGTCGAGCAGGACGAGAGGTGGCAGACCTCTCGGTGGCAGCTGCTAGAACGGTGCACTGAGATCGTATCTTCGGAGGCATCCTGAACACAGATCAAAAGAAGTCAATAAGTGCAAGAAACGACATCATCAAGGAAGGACAATAATATTGCAAAAGAAAATAATTTTAGAAAAAATTGAAGATAACAAAAGAAATCAGGAAGGGTCCTAGTTGTGATTGAGCACACTCTCTCTCAGCCTATATCCTATATCCTGTAAACCCCTAGAGATTTAGCTATTTTAATTTAATATAATATTTAAAATTATTATTTTTATTATTAATTTGGATTAAGTAAACAAAAAGTATCCTTTAAAAATATTTTTCATAACTTTAATTTTTAGGAGCACAACATTAGCCATTATCTCCAAACAAATTTTATATGCATGATCTAGACGAGCCCACCTTAATTTATGATTATCATATCCCACTCAAACATATCTTCTTGTGCTCTATTTTTAATATAAAATATTTGGGTCAAAAACTTAATTTCTAGCATCTACAGTGCAACCGTTGACCATTCCAATTTAAATTGGAGATCCAATTTTGACCAATTCTTTCGACCTAATGCATGATCATGATCTATACTAGGTCTAAGACACACATGATACATGTATCCCACTCTATTGAACCTCTATGTGCTACCTACCCTCAATAGTCACAAATGACCAATTTCCTAGTGAATCGGACCAACCTAGTCAAACTAAACCGCAACGACCCGAACCTGACTCAACTAGAAGTAGTTGGACTTAACCTAGGTTGACTAAGCTAGGTTTGACCATCCATATTAAGCATTATTTTAGTTTTGGACATCCATGAATTTATTAAATCATTAGGATGGAATGTGAAAGGAAAGGGGTTATAACTTGTGACATTTCCTTACCCCATTGGTAACTCCAAACCCTTCCCCTCCCCACTAGGCTGTCCATAACCTCCATCTCTTCACCTCCCCCATTAGAACCACCTAAAGAAAACTTTCTAACTCTCTTTCTCACATTTTCTCTTCATAAATCATCTCTAAATTCCTTCTCTATCTCCCTCCACACCTCCATCCATCCAACCCTACCCAGGCTGAATCTTAATTCAGCAATACCCCCACCAATCCGGCCCTATCTCTCTCCACAGTAATGATCTTTCTCTCAAATTTTGTATTCTTCTTCATCTCCCTGTTATTATCACTTTCTCTTCACAAACCTTCCATCAAAATTTATTCTAAGTTTTTCAAAAACAGCCCTCCATTAGAGGTGTCCAGGCTGAATCCGAATTTAGTGTATCCTCTTCTCAGGCCACTCTACCACCTCCATAGCCTCCAAACCACCACTACAGAACCCAAATATCCTTCTACTACCTCTCGTTAACAAGTTTCATTTATAACTAAGCACCTAAATCATCCTACAACTCCCCCAAACACACCTTACAAAATGAAGACACCCTGCTGAATCTGCCAGCAATAGCACCACTTAAACACCTTGTTGCCACCAATTCCAGCACTAAAACCCCTTCAACAACTACCCTATCTTCATCCTCTACCTCTCTCCTAATCTCTCTAATCCGCAAAGTACTTGGAAAAATGTTTTAAAGCCCCGGACAGTAGCTATGAGACGAAGTATCCAAATCTGGACAGATTTGTGCAAGCAGTGCACAACCCTCTTTTGCCTTCCCATTTCACTTTGGTAAGAGCTCCAACTCCTCCTACTCAACCCTTTCTACATGTACTTCATATCCTTATTAAATTTCACTAACTTTGTATTCATATTTTTATGATATTATACCAAGAATATTTATTATTTCTCATGTCTAGACTTAAATGTTATTTATGCACTTGTTGTCCTATTCACTTTGCCATGATCTAAAACCCAAGCAACCACTTGCAAAATATAATTTTTACTCTAATTATCACTAAATTTCAGAATGTATAAATTTTGTTTAGGGTGTTATATATAAATAAATGCATGGTTGAGACATGATTAAATATTGTGCAACTAGTAGTGCATTTTGCCTAGGTTTTGTGATAGCTAGTTTTATTGTTTATAAACACTATGTTAGAATATAGAAGATATCATGATAAGGTTGTTCACTAGTTATAGTAGTACTTGAACACATGTTTCATGACAAATACAAGAAAGAAATGAGGTATATACCATGATCTTATTATAAATTCAGATTTGACTTGTCTATGTATACTTGATGATATTTTATAGTAGAACGAGAGTTGTATATAGTTGGATGAATGAATATACTTGAGAAAATAGTATGTGATTGTTTGTGATGACCCTAACTTGACCTATTGTTAATGCTCATGTGCATGTTTTAATAAGACAAAACTAACCCTAAGTTGGTTAACATAGTTTGACACTTAGTGAATACCAAGGTTGATGATATGTTGTATATGGAAATCTAGTATGAGAATACCTAGTACCTATATGAACCTTCGTTATAACCATGTTTATGAGGCTTGATGATGTTATGTGACTAGTAGGCTTGGTGTTTACACACTTTCTTGGTCCTTGACTAGTGAACCTTAGCCAACCTACTTTGTTAGAACCCCAAATTATTTTAGACTCTAAATAATTGATGGCATTGTATAAGTGGTATCCTTGATTAAATTAGATCCTAATTGTCTAATGATTAATGACGTAGAGTAGTTGTACTCTTGTGCATGCTTAGTGAACCATGTCATAGTAACTAATTTTATGATATTATATATTTAGGCTCTTGGGATCGCACGAGCGTGAATTCGAGAGCAGGTTCTTTGTATTATCAACTTGGAGTTCCAGGCAAGTGTACCTTGCCAAACATTGCAGTTCTTGTTATATATTTTCTTTTTTATTTATATTATGGTACATGCTTAACCTAGGACCGTGTGACTTACTTAGCGTCCGATTAATAGTCGGGTGCCAACACTGTACGCAGAGTTGGGTAACGTCGCCTAGAGATGGACATTCGTGACCCTTTACATTCTCGTACTTGTCTTATCAAGTACACTATAACCCAGGACACTTGACACTATTCATGAGACAGAATTTTCCTGAGATATTCATGGTAATTCTGTGTAGGATGCAGGATTGACATAGACATTATATTCATAGATATTATATGACTTGTTGCATTTAGATATGATCTCGCGTGACATGGACGAGACGTTATGGACATGAGACGTGTGGTTACATGGGATGGGGAGAGACACACAGGCTACAGGCTGTTTTATATATATCTACTACTATTGTGAGATTGTAGACTCTCGAGCAGAGCTAGACCCATTACTTGTTATTACTGCTACCGGCTCCCCAACATAGAGCTTGTAGCGGTCTCAGCCTGAGTACTAGTGATGCTCTCACTTGCATATCACATAGCTGGTTACATAGTTTGCCCTATTGTTATATTTTTATATACTGTATTTATTTTGGCATGCTGTTTTTTGTACCTTATTACGTCCCTCTGAGGACCTGGTCCCTTGCCAGTTTTGCAGCATAGACCATTGTGGAGCCTGCCTGGAGTTGCTGATGTGTGTTGCTTTGTCTTGCAGGAATTGGTGCCAGGTACTTATATATTTCTTCCGAATTCATGGTTATTATTTATATTATTTATTCATCTGCTGATATAGCCTAGTTTTATAGACTCATATTCCTTTCTCGAGTCTATTCGAGCTTATGTGTTACTGGCGGCCGACTTTAGCACATGTAGCTCATTCTTGTATATTCTGATCAATGTAGATTGAGACATAGATATTTATATTTACTTGATTATATAGATAGTGACCATTTTAATACAGCTTATACGTATTCGAGTTGGACCAGAGTCTGGTCGAATGCGTAGCTGACATGTTACGTATTCCTAGTCCTACTTATTTTGGGACTGGGGCGTGACATATCCTATTGCAGGTAGACCTAGAAACTAGACCTGCCTTCCTAGACCTGCATACTAGACCTGCATACTAGACCTGTATGGGCCACCACCAAATACGTATCACGACCCGCACCCAAAAAATCGGGCATGAGTCATGGGTACGTCCAGCCTACGTCGCAGAATCGGCAGTAGAACGCTGTAAAGGTTCATTCTAGGTCAACAATCTATAACTCACAAAACCTGTCAATAACCTCTCCATAAAGAGGGCAACCACGCAATATATATATATATATGACTCAATCACAATAACTAGGGGAAGAGTAAAATTATGATAAGATATCACAATGAAACAAGAACCAAAGAGAGCAATACAATATCCAAAATATACAGTCCAAGTCTAAAGTCTACAACATCACAGAAGCAATAAAATAATAGATACAGTCATCCAGAATAGCGACTGGGGACAACCCAAGAAAACCCACCTAGCTAACTAGGGCGCTAACGGCGTCTCCTCGACGGGCTTCTCCTCAGTCTCCGGGTCAAAACACTCCTCGACGCCCGACCCGTAGAATATCCGGCAAAAATCCTCAGGATCCTCTGGAAAAAATATACCCAGTCAGGACTGGAGCAAAGTATATAATTCTGAAAGCAACTCCAAATACATGGTAAGGTGTATATGACGAGCAATAGAAAAGTATACAAGATGCACAAGAAAATAAATACATGGTGGAGCAGATAAAGTAGCTGCAATATAAACTGGAGAACAATACAAGTAGAAGAGAAGTAACTACATGTGAGAAAACAAAAATACTAGCTAAGTGCCTTGAGCACAAGTTTGTTATGTGATCGGCTTAGGTTGCACATGAATAATCTAAGATAACTCCGTTATGCGTGAGTTGCATAACCGACATACACATGAATTACGTTTGGCTTTGATCACATAACCAACTCCTACTCCCCTCCCCCACTAATACTCTTGGATCCAACTATGACATGCTACGTACATGATAAATAGCTCGTGCACACGAATGCGAGAGTATAAGAAGCACATGATAGCACATAAGAATCAATACCCGAAGCACATGATGAAATACACGTGATAGAGTACCGGCTGAACACGGTAAGGGGGATAGCATCTCATGACGGGATCCACTAGTACCATCTCGTGTAATAATGTGTTAGAATCAAGTATTATAGTTCTAGAACAGGTGATATAAACTTTATCATAAAATGGAAACTATCAGAGGTAGGTACTCGCCTGACGTCCTGAGCAACTGATGAGGATCGAGATTCGGACTGGCATCGCAAGAACCTATTACTAAAAGCAAGATTAAACAGGGTTTTATGGATTTAAACTGATATAAAATAACTAAAAATAAGGGTCTAGGTGTATTCTAGGTCGAACGGATCAAACCGGTGAAAGTTGGGTCAAAAAGTCAACCCGGGGTCCAAAAAGTCAACTCTAGGTCAAAACTAGGTCAAACGTTGACTTTTACAGTCAACGAGGACAATTATGGTCAATGCTAGGTCAAACTAGGGTGCCCCTAAAATTTTAGGTCAAAACTAGCTCATTAACCTAGTAACCCATCAAACTCGCCTCCTCGAGATACCGGGATATCCTCGGTATCCAATACCTCGACCTAAGCTACGCACCCCACCTAAACCCGGTAAAACCTATGCTAGCACGCGTAAATATATACACATATACAAATAAAGATAACTCTAAACCTATTCCTACCAATTTCGTAGGAGAGGCCTCTTTCCTGTGACAGGGCAATTGCTCAAAAATCTCGCTCGATACTCAATACCTTGGGTATCTCAAGGTATTAAGATACCTTGATATCTCAAGGTATTGAGATATCAACTAAACCTCACCAACACTACGCATCTAGCTAGCTATCTGTGCAAATACATATATACCTAGCTATATATCTAGGCTAACATATATATATAAACACATATGAATATCTACATAACTATATGTATATATATCCACACATACACACACATATATATACCCAAACTCATATCTATATATGCGGTACTCCCTGCTAGGCTACCCTCGCCACGCGGCGCAGCTGCTAATGCAAAGCACTGCAGTTGCTGTTGCATTTGCAACATGCTGCGGCTGCTACTGCAGCAGGCTGCTGCTGCTGCGCTGTGCTGTAGCGCTGCCGCGGCGTGCTGACACTGTTGCCGCGACGTTGCGCGACGCTGCACGCGCCTGCAGCTGCTGCTGCTGCTCATTCTGGTGCTTGTTCTGCTTCGCTGCGCGCTCCTGCAGCTGCTGCTGCTGCTCGTTCTGCTTTGCTCCGCTGCAGCGGCTACTGCCACTGCCTCCCTTGCTGCTTTCTGCTGCCCTCGACACACTATGCACACACACAATCACACACATACAGACACACACATTCACACATACATACATACACTAACATATATACATATATATACACACAACTATATATATATATATATATATATATATATATATATATATATATATAAACACATTTATACACTTACATATATAAGCACACACATACATATATATATATATATATATATATATATAAACACACAACATATATATACACATAATCATATATATATATATATATATATATATATATATATATACATTCACACACATATATATATATATACACACACACACACACACTCATACATATATATATATATATACACAAACACAATTATATATATACATATACACCTACACAAATATATATAGGTACACACACACATATATATGTATATACAAACACATATCTATAAATATACACACACTCATATAGATATACAAACACATATTTTTATAGATATATACACACATACATATATATAAACTCATATGCACCTATATATATAAACACATACAACACACACGATACCCCACCAACGCACGCCCAATGACCCTCTACACGCACAAACATATATATATATATATATATATATAATATAACCTGAGAACTCTAGCACACACTCACCGAAGCTAACCCAATGCGCGCACAAGCCCAAAACTAAGAAATCAAGTCGAAATGGCCGTTCGGTCATTTAACGAACACGTGGTGTGCGGTTCGCAAAACCTTCTGAAACGCACACCAAACCAACTCAGAATCGGCCTAAAATTTACCCACAGGTTCTAAACAATGTCTAAATCCTAGAAAAAATGCTAACTCGTCGATTCTAGGTCCGTGGCAAAAATATGCACGCACATAGAACCGACTATGATAAAAACCCCTAAAATGCCCGAAACGCCCATTTTTTCGTGACACGATTTTACGTGTCCGAACAGAGACACGCACTAACCCTCAAGACCCCCGACAATATTTACCTAGGTCCGGCTAACCTAGGGCATCACCCAAAATTGGGCTAATCTCGGATTTTACCCGAAATTGACACAAAACCTAATGTTAAAGTCTCCAAACACAACCAAATTTGTTCCAACTTTCTCCCACGGATAGCCTTAGGTTCTAGGAATGTTCTAAACTACTAATTATACTACATAAGAGCAATTAGTAAGAGAAAAGTTAGGGTTTACCTCTTGGAAGTGGAATCCCAAGGCCAAAGTCTCCAAAACTCTTGAAATTACCTCCCTCAAGCTCCAAGCCTCCAAATCAAGCCCCCACACTAAGTCTAGGCTCTAAACACCTAGGTTAGGGAAAAGTATAGGGTTAGGGTTCATACAAGAGAAATAAATGGAAGAAAAAAGAGAAGAAATGACTTACTTACTTGAAGTTGGAAGAAGGAAAGAAGAAGAAGGAGAAGAATGGAGAAGAAGAAGAAGAATGAAGGAGTGAAGAAATAAGGAGAGGGGGGAGGTTCGATCCAGATCTGGAATGGGGGGTTAGGGGGGCCGGCCATATGAAGAAAAATAGGTTACATAATGTTCAAATGACCAAAATGCCCTCTCCTTAAGTCATTCCAATTGGGATTTGGGTTTGGGATTCCAAAAGCACTCAAACTAACTCCCAATCTCTCCAACTAACTAAAATAAAATATAATAAATATTTTAAACCCAAAAATAGGTCTCACAAGGGTGTTGGTTGGGTCGGACATGGGTCCACTAGGATCTGACATGGGTCCAGACTAGCCAAAACCCTAAAACAATCAATAAAAAAATAATACAACCATCAATTAAATATAAATATAATTAATTATAAATAATACATAATTTAGCAAATAAAAATAAAAAATAATCCTATTTTCTAGAATCGGGTAGTGACAGACGTTGAGCCGCTAAACGTCGCTAATATGAAAAATATTAGTGACACAATACATCGCTAGAAAATGTCGCTATAGTGACATTTTGCGACGTTTTTCCTGTCAGCGACTAGCTTAAATGCGAATTCATTAAAATATCGCTAATTACGTCGCTAATTTTTTAGCGACATTTTTAGGCCATTTAGCGACTTTTCTAGACGTCGCTAATTTGACTTATTCGGGTAGTGACGAATCAAGTCTAACAACTGTAGCCTCACTACTGCTACACACTCTCTAGCCGAAGTCCTTGCTACCTCTAAGATGTCCTCAGTGTCATGTAGTCAAGCATCAGACAAAAATGCGTCCTCTGTGCCATAAAAGTACAGAGGACATAGACGTCTGAAGCTGTTTACAGAATAATGGATCTGAGAACCACCTTGCTCCAACAATGTTTGGACCGACAGAGTGAGTACATCACTTTGGTGTTATTGGGTTATCAAAACCTCGAAGGACATCCATCAGGGCTCGGACAACACCCTATGGCTGTTCGGGCTGAAATTGGTACACAAGTGCCGCATGCTGGTCCGATAGTGCCAGCCGATATACCTCAGGATCTACTCTAGACTCTGCCCCTGAATGCTGAGGCCGATCTCCAAGAATATGCTGGACTCCCGAATGCTGACCCTTCTCGAGCTACACTCGATCCATCTGGCCGATAGTAACATAAACAATGCCCCTGAAAGTTAAGGACACAAGAATCAAACGAAGAACATGATAGATCAAGAATAAGCAGATAATAGATCAAGAATCTGGGATAGAGAAATTTGACTAGGGATCAAGGGGAATAGTTTAGATTGAGACATCTAGCAACAGTAACAACCCCCACAAATCTATAAAAACCAGATCAAATCTGCTCAAACAGACATAATCCGCTCAGAAAGACCTGCATGGACCACCACTAAAACTATGTCACGCCCCAGAACCAGATTACTAGAGAACGGGGCTGACAAGTCCAGCTACGTAAACTTAGAGCATACTGGTACTCCGTGTATACGGTAAAGCTGTAAGACATGAGGGATCACTATTACAAACCAACAGTCAAGCCTAGGTCCAACAAACCCTAATGTCTCAATCATAAGAACAACAAGAATAATAAAAAGATGTAAGATTAGCCATAATATAATAGTAAAGCGTCCCAAACTATCATATAAAGATGATCATGATGCTAGTAAACACAGAATAAATAAACTAGCCAGAATCTAATTCATACATGATCAACCCTAGGATATGTCAATCATGCTCATGTCCGTAAGCTAACGGATCAAACCAAAACATGAGCTAAACACATGCTCTATGGCTAAATGCCAACAAAAGTAGAATGTACATCAGAGTGGAAAAGTAAGGAAACCCACTCAAGTGATCTGGTGCTCCTGCTGGCCACCATGTTCAGAAAAGTACGAAAGATCATCCGGTACTGCTACTGGATCTGTCCATACAAAACCAGTGGGGTCAGACCCCCAAATAGCAAGTACCACAATGGAAGCCAATTTAGGAACTTAAACCAACAATACAAGCAATACAAATACTAAAGGTAAATACTTAATATAAAAGATCTCAGGATAATAAAGGAAATACTGTAAACCCGCAATGAGACATATCAAGAACTGATAATTAATAGAGTAATAAGTGCAAAAAAATAAAGGTGTGACCATGTAAATCCTAGACTAACCATCATCCATAAGTCACGACAAATCATATAAGTACGGCTTGATACTTTAACTAACTAGGGTTATCACAATCCTAATTATTAGCAATTATAATACAATGCGGTTATAGAGTTCCTTCTGATCGTATGCCCCTTCAGTCCGTTTGGGATATCCATACGCACAAACCAGCACTGGATGCTCCTCAAAATACTCCACAATACAAACCACTGAATACTTCTCAAAATAAATGTATGAATAACCAGGACTGCATGCAATCTAGGAAAATCCTTAGCCATATACTAAGTGAATCTCTAGTTATTAACCCCTACCAGTTTCTTGTATAAATTTGGGTATGGCATTCCATAGAATCTATCCTAGACATGATACAAAAAATAAGTTATACTAGTAATATAAACAAGTTTAATATACATTGTACAAACAAACTCATGTAAGCTATGACAACAACCAAGCCACGTGAAACCAAGTAAATCCAAGTGAAGCCATGTCAATCCATGTAAAGCCAAATAAAACCAGGTAAAGCCATGTATAACCATGTAAAGCCATGTCCAACCAGATAAAATCAAGTAAAACCAAATTAAGCCATGTCCGATTAAGCCATGTAAAGTCATGCCAAGTCAAGTCCAGTCAATCATGTCATCATATGTAGCCGGACAAAGCCTGGTAAAATCGAGTAAAGCCAATTCAAGTCAAGTAATCTGAAGCCATATAAGTTTATGTCCAAATCTGGTCAAGTCATCGCGTGTGCAAGAAAAATCTAGAAGTATCAAAATAAAATCATGAAAAACCAAGAATTTCTAGAGAAAGATAAAGATCGGCATACCGTCGGTACAGTCCAGTACACCGTCGGTATAGCGGTCCAGAGATAGAAAAAACACAACAATTTTTGGATTTTAACAAATCGGTATACCGTCGATATACTGTAGTATACCGTCAGTATGCCATTCCAAGTAGGCAAGAAAGTGACTGAAAAATAAAGTTCCACAAATCGGTATACCGTTGATATACTATAGTACACCGTCGATATGCCGGCCAAGACAAATATCCTGAAGTCCGTTAATAATGTCTACAAGGATTAATATACCGTCGATATACTGTAGTATACCGTCGGTATGTCGATAGGGTTCATAGAAAATATCTAGAAATCCAAGTCGGTCAAAATCGGTATACCGTCGATATACTGTAGTATACCGTCGGTATGTCAGATTCCAAGAATAAATATGGTTAAGTCAAGTCTGATTTCAGGGACCCAAATCAAATCCCAAAAATTACCAGAACCAAGTCTAACAAGAAGTTAAGTCTAGGGTAAATCTCATATCACAATATAGACTAAACCTCGCGATCATAACTCCGGTACCGTTTTCGTTATCGAGTTACCAAAAAGGGACGGAACAAGATTCTACCAAAAATTAAAACTGAGACGGTTACTAGGCTAAAAATTACGACAAGAACAATAATAGTACAGCAAGTCTAAGCTAAAAAGCAATAACCAAAGCTCCAGGAAGTAAAATGACAGAAAGTATAAGAAGTTCACGAAATCAACAAGGTGTACTTGTCTAAAACGAGCTCCCAACTTAAACCTTCTAATCCACCACCACGAAGGAGTTCAAAAATCATACTCCAGGTCTTAAGACCAAGCTCCGAGCTCGAGATAGAAATAAAGAAAAGAAGAGAGAGAAAGAGAAAGAAAGAAAAGAAATAACTCAAGTACTATTTATAGAGAAATATCTCAAAAATATCTGAAAAGTGAAACAAATATCTAGTGGGCAGTATACCGTCGATATACTGTAGTATACCGTCGATATACCGGTCAGGTAGTAAAGTTTCAATTTGAGAATTTTTGAGCTTCCTCGAGATCCAATAAAATGTAATAACTAGCAAAGAAATGTATATTCGCATAAAATATGAATATTGTGAGACGATTCTTACCGTTGCAGACCTTCACCCGAGCAGAACTTTGCACTTTAACCACACGCCGAAAGAAAATAGAATATAACAAGGCAAGCTTGTCAAACAAGGCAAACAACATATCATGACCAAACATGCCTACGGCTTGCTAGAATTAACTAACTAGGGTTATCACAAACCTAGTTACTAACAAATGCATATTTTAAAGAATATCCCTACCACCGGCACTACAGTCAACCCGGATGGCCAACGGTACGCTTGTAATTGAACTAGTCATATTACACAAAATATAACTTGTAACTTGTCACAGATAAACATAAACTTGATCTTAAAATCATAATTTTATCTAATGGCATAAAATTAAATATAAACTTATATTATAACATAATATTGCATATAAACTTGTATTGTGAACATAAACTTATATATAAAATTATTTTGTAAGTGTCGCAATACATCACAGATCTTGTAACCACATTATGGAACAAATTATATGACTACTACGGTACATCAAAAAGTCTTGTATGTACCATGGCATACCTAAACTTGGTAGGTCATGGGGCCCTGGTCTAGTAGGGTTGGCCCATGCCTCATGGGGCCCTTGGAGATCGGGGTAGCTAGCAGCACAATATTCTTTCCTCCCAATGATCTAGGTGAATCTTATCTTGTCAAATTATTTTCAAATTATTTTAATTTCTCGATTCGTGGACACTCGAGAAACTTTCTGGGGTGACGAGTTACAGGTACGAGCTATTCATGAGTTATCACTAGCGAACTTATCGTATCCATGACATGCGATACATTGGGCAATACTCACACTCGATTGACCGATGTCAAATGTAAGAGGTTTATCATATGCAAACCATCAATGGTGTCGTGAGGATCATAAACCCGTATCAATATAGGGAATCACAACATTCAACTATATTCCATCACTAAACCAAGATGATGAATCAAAAATTAAAAGAAATATCATATTTAACAAGAAAATAGCCAATCATAAAAAATATGCAAGAGGAAAAAACTTATGATGCATGATGAAACTGCTCGTCTCATAGACAACTTGCCTCATGAACAACTTGCCTCATGGACTGCTTGCCTCATTGTCACACCCGTTCCCTGATTTAGAATTCTTAAATTTGTGATATTTAAAATTTTCTCTGTAGATATATTTATGATATATTTTATGTGTTAATTCCTGTAAATTAGGATGTATTTTATTTAATTATATTCATGTTTATTGTGGGAGACTATCCGAGACCAATAGTAAACACCTTGGTAATTGACATAGATCCGTGCTAGGACTCATATACAGGATGAATACCAGACCCTGTTCACTCTTGGAACCACTAAGTCTATTTTGGATGGTTGAGATTTGGTTGGAGAGTGTCATGACTTAATCTTAGGGCTAACCTCATTTCTCCACTTGGTATATTTTTTTTCTCTCACTTCTATCATTCTTCCTCATTTCTACTTCCCTTCAACTTTCCTCTTCCTCCTTCCCTCAAGAGCTCCCTTTGACCAAAACCCTAAGCCCTAGTCCTAGACTTGGTTCTAGGAAGAGGTTTGTTAGTCCACCAAGGCAAGTACTTTGGTATTCCGTAAGGTATGGTTGGTTAAGTCACTCCCCCGCTCTTCAGTATTCTGGTTCTTGGGCGTACAAGATTTTAGTGGTGGCCCATGCAGGTCTGTATTTTCAAACTTATGGGGTGTCTTGTTCTAGGAGTCTGAATCAAAACGGTTTCCTTTAATATCCTAAAATCGTCTTCTTTGACACCGAGCTTGAACTATCAACAGTTTGCTTCCTTATTCTATATTGTCCTGTCATTTGATGTCTTAGTGTCCTTTTCCTTCAGGGGCACCTCTTTCCTGCCTATTAGAGCAGCCGGTATGGTGGAATAGCTAACAGAGCAAGATCCTATTGAGCGCCAGCAAGAGACAGTACTTCCTTAAGATCAACATCGAGTAGAGCCAATGGGTGGGCAATATATACCAGAGATCCTGGTACCACCGGCAGTTCCAGTAACACCAGCAGCACTTGATACCCCGACACTGTTAGAAATTATCAGAGGTATGATGGCTATACAATAGCATCAGATAGCAGTGTAGCAGCACCAGTGGCTTCGACAACAGGAGCAGAACATCCTTTTAAACCAAGAACGGCAAACGGCTCTGGAGGAGAGTGAAGAAAAAGATTATGGGACGTCATACAGATTCTGTCAACTCAACCCGAGCTATTTCGAAGGCACAGAGGATGATATTATGGCAGATGCTTGACTTCAAGACATTGAAATGATTATGGCAGAAGCTAAGGTTCCAACAGAGGAGCAAGTCAATCAAGTCCAATTATAACTACAAGATCTTGCTCGTGATTCATGGGCAACGAAGAAAGTCGGCTTGAAGCATCCTATCTCTTGGGACAACTTCAGAACCCGGTCAGGACCAAGTATTTCGGAGTAGTGGTGCAGTACGAGCTGCAGCAGAGATTTATTAATCTTAGGCAATCCGACAGAATAGTGTATGGATACGCAGCAGAGTTCTGCAGGCTGAGCAGGTTTGCTCCAGCTATGATGACAACGAAATAAGAAAGGGTTATGAGATTCTAGCAAGGGCTTCATCTCGAGATTCTGTAACTATTGAGGGACATGACTACCAGACATTTGATGTCTTGTTGATAGCAGTCTGGAGACATGAGCTAACCATCCAGAGGTTAGTCTCAAGGACTGGAGGGCATAAGAGGTCTCATGCCCAGAACACAGG
Organism: Iris macrosiphon; assembly: GCA_036927795.1. Taxonomy (NCBI): domain Eukaryota; kingdom Viridiplantae; phylum Streptophyta; class Magnoliopsida; order Asparagales; family Iridaceae; genus Iris; species Iris macrosiphon. The sequence goes on from JAYESA010000018.1 coordinate 110,965,290, forward strand.
TGGAGGACCAGCACCCAATATTAGTATTCGTAATTTGGCACCACAAGGGCCAGTGGCATCAGATAAAATAATAAAAAATTAGCAACAACAGCCGAGAAAACATCAACAATGCCCAGAGAATCCAATAGGATGTACTTATTATGGCAAATGATGTCACACTCAGGATGTATATAGGATAGCAAGTAGAAGATGCTTGAGGTGTGGGGGTTCCAACCACTTGATAGCTACTTGCCTATAGATGCAGAGGCAAGGAGGACCATATCAATAATTTTCAGCATTGCCAGCTCCAGGAGCAGTTCCGTATCAAGAGCCAGTTTTAGTAGTGCGGCTGTTAGCCCAACGTTCGATGTTGATGCAAGTACAGGTGTTTCACTAGAGACAATATCATTTTGGTCAGCAGAGACATCCTCATGACAGAGTTCCAGTAGCACTGATACGCGAGCAAGAGGAGTTTGGCATGTTAGAGCAGGTGTTGGCCGAGGACGGTCAAATCGAGGATAAGTTTTGAACTTCTTTTAGTCATATCTTTTAGGTTTCATATATTTGTTGAATGGAGATGATCTTTGGTCTCACTCTTCTGCCTTCGTATCTCGTGATACATGATGTGTGTCATATGTCTCCACTACGAAGGTACGTCCTAGGCAAACTCATGTTCTTGACAAAGTTGTTGATACCGATTTATCTTGAGACTTGATCCCTATCCATTTTTGGGAGTTAGCATAGGCCAACGAGGACGGGTTCCTATTTTGACTGACTCAAAAGACATATTTATCCGTATACCTCCAGTTTTTTCTCTTTTCTATTGATTGTGTGGATTGCTTGTACCTTTATTTATATTGTTGTTGCTTTTATTGCCTGCTTATTTTGTTATGCTTGATATTCAATTAGCTGTAGTTCATGAGATTTGATAGTTCATAAGGTTTTTTGGATCCTGGTTCTTCTGCTTGGTCTATGAGTTTTCTTGCTTGGTGATCAGCTCATCTAGCCTAGCGAATTCTAAGGACGAAATTTTTCAAGGTGGGTAGAGATGTCACACCCGTTCCCAGATTTGGTATTCTTGAATTTGTGATATTTAAAATTTTCCTTGTAGATGTATTAATGATGTATTTTATATGTTGATTTCTGTTAATTATGATATATTTTATTTAATTGTATTCATATTTATTGTGGAAGACTAACCGAGACTAGTAGTGAACACCTTGGCAATTGCCATGGACCCGTGCTAGAACCCGTATACAGGATGGATACCAGACCCGATTCACTCTTGGAACCACTAAGCCAATTTTGAATGGTTGAGATTTGGTTGGAGAGTGTCATGACTTAATCTTAGGGCTAACCTCATTTCTCCACTTGGTATATATATGGGTTTTTTTCTCCTCTCGCATTCTTCCTTATTTTTTCTTTCCTTTTTCCTTCTTCCCTCAAGATCTCCCCTAGAACGAAACCCTAAGCCCTAGCCCTAGACTTGGTTCTAGGAAGAGGTTTGTTAGTCCACCAAGGAAAGTACATCTTTCTCAAAGTGGAGAAGCCATAATTTTTTTGGATTTTTATATGATTAGTAAATTAAAATATGTTTGATGGAAAATGTACTCCTTGATGTTCTCATTAGTTTTAGTTCTTGGAGTTTTTGATTTTGATGAACGGTTTTGAGTAGATCTGAGTTTTAAAATTAGGATTTTCATGGGTTCCAAAAGTTTTTTTTTGTTTTGATCTATTAAAATATTATATTATAGAAAAACTACAATGCGGTATTTCAAATATTTTGGCTTTTGGTTTATTTGATTCGGAGTTAAAATAAAGTTTTTATGAAGAAAAAAAATCAAATTTTTGGAGCTTTTTTGCCATGGCTGAACTTGCTGTGTGGAGAAGACGAATTTCCCATGCGGCCAGCGCAATATACGGCCGAGACTTCCATGCGGCATCATGCTTATGCGGCTGGACTCTTTGCTGCATAGCCAACCAGTATGCGTCCATTTTGTTGGAAGCATGACTGACCATTACACAAAGTGTTCTGAGCTAAGTGACATAAATCCTTGTGTTTTGTTCGCTGGATGAATGAGAAATTTGCTAAGTCCAAGAGGCATCTATGTGGCAAGCAGACTTATGCGGCCTGACCCTATTCGGCCCCTTCTCTTTTGGATACCTAACTTTGTTTTTCCCTTGGCATATCTTTCTATGGTTTTGTCTTTTCTTCCTAACACACTTTATGGCCTATCACATCCATCACTTCAGTCACTTCACTGACATGCATTTAATACACATCACTTTGGCACTTGTTCTAAGGAGTAAACTTTGTCTTGACCCTATGCGGCACAGACCACTATGCGGCATAGACCCCTATGTGGTACCTGCCTCAAGCAGCCAGTTGGTTCATGCGGCAGCTCGTCCATGCGTCCCACTCCATACGGCCAGTTGGTCATGCGCCTGATCAGTGCATGCGGCATGTCCCATGCGTCAAACATAGCTATTTTTTCATGCGAACCTAGTGATCCATGTACACATTTTATTATTTTACTTAGATAATGTTTCATGGAATATTTTCATTGGGTGTTATGTTCTATGTGCTGAACCCAGTACTTGTTTGTGTTGTGACTCTAAGTAAAATGGACTTAGTAAACCAGAATTATTTACTAGAATTGGCTATATGCATAACATGACATTATGTTGAAACCACTAGATGTGAGTGTCATACTGACTCAGTACCTCCTAAGTGGGCTCAGATATGTGGATTATATCTTATTTTTCTGTTGGACAGGGTGAGGGGCGTAGTTCTGCTCGGGAGACGATCTGCACTACCGGTCCTTGTTTGGTTTAAGGATTGTGGATCTGCTCCAGAGTAGTTCACACATTTTCCCTTACTTACGTTCGACGGCATAATTGATGATCCGAGGATTTTATAAGAATTGAGGCTTCCATTTGATCGATAACTTATAAACTTGATACAATATGATAAGAAGATTCAGGTGACTGATTTAACTGTGCACCGAAGTGCGACAACCTTGCTAGATATAACATGACTATGCGACTCTTGACCTAGTTAATATAGTTATCCGACCGGCTGAAAGGCTTGGTATCTTGACCGAATTCATTGTATCCGTGCTAATATATTTTCTTGCTTGAACGTGATAATCGGCTCACTTGTAGCCTACATGTGCATTAAGATGCAACTTGATCATACTAAGTGTACATGCTACGCGTTCTTATTTTCCTTGGAACGAGCATAGTGATTGGTAAGAAACCATAGCTTGGTTAGGATTTTTTTTGATTAATTGTTTGCATTACGCTTGGAGGAATCCATATTTGGATATTGAGCAACAATGTGGATTTGTACCTAGCGTATATATACCACTGTGCATCATTTAAGTAGGACGATCATTTAACCACAACACAATGTTCTAATAACTATAGGGCTAATTAAGTAACTGAACTTGTAGATCATTGGGAGGGAATAGAATCTCGAAATCATGCGTGGTAGCTACCATTAGGACATATGTCCTAGGGTGTCATGTTGATCCCTAACGTTACCGTATATCATCTACAGTAGTAGAGTGCAGTATCCTTCTATGTTATATATTATTACATGATTACATACGCGGTGGCCTTACGAGGGATCTGTGCTTACATACTATGTGTTATGTATTTATTGGCTCGGCCATCCCGTCTCACCATCAGTATGATCTGGGAATTTCAATATTGCATTATTCTTCTGAGATAACTCAGACTCCATATAACAAGCCTTAGGATTGATTGGCCGATTTAAAAGAGTATGTGCTGGTAGTCTAGGGAGATGAACTATTATGGTACAATGGTTCAACCATTGTCCTTTTTTGGTTGTAGGGTTGCGCCAATATTTCAGAATAGGTCATGTACCGAAGATGCATATTTATCTATACCTTAGCTTGTATTATGCATGTGTGTTATGGATTATATTGATGTGTTGTATCTTTGTCGTGTTCATAATTGGTGAGTCATACCCTGTCTCAGAGTAGTGTGATACCTCTTATCCTTGTTTCGTTATAGAGGTGTCATACTACTCCGATGAAAGGTCATACGCTTGCAGTTGTGGCACGAATTTTCTATTTTATGTACTTTATTGATTTTTATTTCATTCACTTGTGCTCCTTTGTGGTACTTGCTCTCGGGGCCTGACCCCACTGGTTTTTTTCGCCAGGTTTAGTAGCAGATCCTGAGGATCCTGTCCTATATATGACCGATGGCGCACACCAGGAGGATGTCCTCCGAGGAACTTGAATGGGTTTTTCTCCCCTACTAGGAGTATTATTTCGTATTACCTTTTGGCGTTTAGCTGACGGCACTTATTAGCAGGTTTATTTGACAGTAGTTTCTCTACATGATTGTATATTATTCAGACTACAGCTGACTTACAGTCATGTACTCTTGACAATGTACTAGTGTACCATCCTGTATCACTAGTTTCATGATCATTCTGATAGAGCGTCAGGGACGCCTAACTACTTTATCTTATATACCCATTATTATTGTTTCTTGGTTGATGATTGAGACATGGAGATCCTAGGTGACTTAATTATAGTATGCACCCCCTTGTCTCTAGAAAACCTTAGCATATTGCGAGTTACTTCAATATTCCATAAGGTATGGTTGGCTGAGTCATTCTCCCGCTCTCCAGTATTTTGGTTTTGGGGCGTGACAAGGTTTTAGTGGTAGCCTATGCTGGTCTATCTTTTCAAACTTGTGGGGTGTCCTGTTCTATAAGTCTCAATCAAAACTGTTCCTTTGATATCCTGAATTCGTCTTCTTCGACACTGAGCTTGAACTATCAACAATTTGCTTCCTTGTTCTCTTATGTCCTGTCATTTGATATCTTTGTGTCCTTTTCCTTTACGGGCACCGCTTTCCTGTCTGTAAGAGCAGCAGATATGGTGGAACAGCTAGCAAAGCAATATTCCATTGAGTGCCATCAAGAGATAGTAATTCCTCAAGATCAGCTTCGAGTAGAGCTAATGGGTGAGCAACATGTACCAGAGATCCCGATACCCCCTGGCAGTTCCAGTAACACCAACAATACTTGATACCCCGACACAGTTAGAAATTATTAGAGGTATGATGGCTACACAACAGCATCAGATAGCAGTGCAGCAGCACCAGCAGCTTCGACTATATGAGCAGAACGTCATGTTAAACCAAGGACTACAAACGGCTCTGGAGGAGAGTGAAGAAGAAGATTATGGGACATCATACATATTCTGTCGATTCAACCCGAGCTATTTCGAAGGCACAGAGGATGTTATTACAGCATATGCTTGGCTTCAAGATATTGAGATGATCATTGAGGCAGTTAAGGTTCCAACAGAGGAGCAAGTCAATCAAGTCCAATTATATATATAAGATCTTGCTCGTGATTGGTGGGCAACGGAGAAAGTCGGCTTGAAGCATCATATCTCTTGGGACAACTTCAAAATCCTATTCAGGACCATGTACTTCAGAGTAGTCACGTAGTACGAGCTGCAGCAGAGATTTATTGATCTCAGGCAATCCGGCAGAACATTGGATGGATACACAGCAGAGTTCTGCAGGCTGAGCATGTTTGCTTCAGTTATGGTGACGACGGAGCAAGAAAGGCCTATGAGATTCCAGAAAGGGCTTCATCTCGAGATTCTGCAACTAGTTGAAGGATATGTCAACCAGACATTCGATGCCGTATTGATAGAAGCCAGGAGACATGAGCTTACCATCCAGAGGTTAGCCTCGAGGACTGGAGAGCATAAGTGGTCTCAAACCCAGAACACAGGTGGAGGACCAGCATCCGATATTTGTATTCGTAATTTGGCACTACGGGGGCCAGTGGCATCAGATGAGACAATGATAATTTGGCAACAACAGCCGAGACAACATCAACAACACCCGAAGAATCCAAAAGAATATACCTATTGTGGCAAAAGAGGTCACACTCAGGATGTATGTAGGATGGCAAGTGGTAGATGCTTGAGGTGTGGGGGTTCCGACCACATGATAGCTACTTGCCCACAGATGAAGAGGCAGGAAGGACCATATCAATAATTTCTAGCGTTGCTAGCTCCAGGAGCAGTTTCGTATCAAGAGCCAGTTTTAGCAGTATTATCGTTAGCCCAACGTCCGATGTTGATGCAATCACAGGTGTTTCACCAGAGACAACGTCAGTTTGGTCAGCAGGGACATCCTTATGACAGAGTTTCAGTAGCACCAAGATGTGAGGAAGCAGAATTTGGCGTGTTAGAGCAGGTATTGGCCGAGGGCGGTCAAATCGAGGGTAAGTTTTGAGCTTATTTCAGTCATATCTTTTGGGTTTCGTATATTCGGCGAGGGAAGATGATCTTTCGTCTCACTCTTCTTCCTTCGTATCTCATGATACATGATGCATGTCATATGTCCCGACTAGGAAGGTACGTCCTGGGCAGAGTCATTTTCTTGACTAAGTCATTGGTACTGATTTATCTCGAGACTTGATCCTTGTCCACTTTTGGGAGTCAGCATAGACCAGCGAGGACGGGTTCATATTTTGACTAACTCGGGAGACATGTATCAGTATACCTCCAGTTCTTTCTCTTTTCTTTTGATTGTGTGGATTGCTTGCGCCTTTATTTATATTAGTGTTACTTTTATTGTCTACCTATTTTGTTATGCTTGGTATTCAGTTAGTTGTAGTTCATGAGATTTTGTAGTTCATAAGGTTTTCAGGAATCATGAGTCTTTTGCTTGGTCTATGAGTTTTCTTACTTAGTGATCAGCTCGTCTAGCCTAAAAAAATTTGAGGACAAATATTTTTAAGGTGGGTAGAGATGTCACACCCGTTCCCATATTTGGTATTCTTAAATTTGTGATATTTAAAATTTTCTCTATAGATGTATTCATGATATATTTTATATGTTGATTCATGTAAATTATGATGTATTTTATTTAATTATATTTTTGTTTATTGTGGGAGACTACCCGAGCCTAGTAATGAACACCTTGGCAATTGACATAGACCCGTGCTAGGACCCGTATACAGGATGGATACCAGACCCGGTTCACTTTTGGAGCCACTAAGCCTATTTTGGATGGTTGAAATTTGGTTGGAGAGTGTCATGACTTAATCTTAGGGCTAACATCATATCTCCACTTGGTATGTATATGGTTTTTCTCTCTCCTCTCTCATTCTTTCTTATTTCCACTTCCATTCTTCTTTATTCTTCATCCTTCCCTCAAGAGCTCCCCTTGAAAGAAACCCTAAGCCCTTGCCCTTACCCTTGTCCTAGCCCTAGACTTGGTTCTAGGAAGAGGTTTGTTAGTCCACCAAGGCAAGTACATCTTGCTCAAAGTGAAGAAGCCATAATTTTTTTGGATTTTCATATGATTAGTAAATTAAAATGTGTTTGATGGAAAATATTTTTCTTGATGTTCTCCTTAGTTTTAGTTCTTGGAGTTTTTGGTTTTAATGAACAATTTTGAGTATATCTGAGTTTTAAAGTTAGGATTTTTATGGGTTCCAAAAGTTTTTCTTGGTTTTGATCTATTAAAAGTTTGAATTTTAGAAAATTATTTTTTTTGGTTGATGGAGCACTTCATTTCGAGCATTTTGGCTTTGGTTTACTTGATTCGGAGTTAAAATAAAGTTTTTATGAAAAAAATAAATTTTTGGATTTTTGGAGCTTTTTTGCCATGGCTGAACTTGTTGTCTGGAGAAGACAAAATTCTCATGCGGCCAGCGCAATATGTGACCGAGACTTCCATGCGGCATCATGCTTATGCGGCTGAAATCTTTGACGCATAGCCAACCAGTATGCGTCCATTTTTTGGAAGGATGACTGACCATTACACAAAGTGTTCTGGAGCTAAGTGACAGAACTCCTTGTGTTTTGTTCGCTGGACGAAAGAGAAATTCGCTAAGTCCAAGAGGCATATATGCGACAAGCATACTTATGCGGCCTGGCCCTATGCGGCCCCTTCTCTTTTGGACGCATAACTTTGTTTTGCCCTTGGCACATCTTTTTATGGTTTTGTCTTTTCTTCCTGGCATACTTTATAGCCTGTCACATCCATAACTTCAGTCACTTTACTGACACGCATTTAATACACGTCACTTCGGCACTTGTTCCAAGGAGTGGACTTTTCTTTGACCCTATGCGACCTCAATGCGGCTCCGACCCCTATACGGCACCTGCCTCATGCGGCGGCCTGTTGCATGCGGCCAGTTGGTTCATGCGGCAGCTCGCCCAAGCGTCCTACTTTTCACTACCATATTTTCTAGGAAAGGATATTTTAGTAATTTTTTATTTAATTAAATATTGTGCATGATAAATAATTATTTGTTGTATTATTTAATTATTGTTAGATGTTAGTTATTTAATTTGGACTTGTGTTAGTGGACCTAACTAGTTTAGTTTGGACCCATGGACCAACATGAATTAATTGATTAGAACTTAGCCCATTTAGAAAGCCCATTGTTAAGGAGATGGATTAAATTAATTAAATCATTAGACTAGAAGCTTTCTTTCTTAATTATTTCTTCATGAGAGGCCCCAAGGGGTATAATAGACATTTTATAGTATCTTGAGGGAGGGGAAATAGGGGCTGGCCTATTTATAAAGGGGGGGAATTCTCTTTCCTCTTTTCATTCCAAAACTAGATCTAGAATTTCCCTCTACCAAATTCCTTCATTCCTATTTCATTTTTCTACCAAATTTTATTACAATTCCTTCCCAAATCACCATTAGAGACTTGAGAAGTAAAGATCTAGAAGGAGAAAGCAAGGATCTATAAAGAGAAGAAAGGATCTACAAGTTGGAAGCAATTTTATCTCAATTAGAGGTTTTATTGGGAATTCATCTCCCAATAGGTACAATTCAGTTTTTTCTCTTAAATTAGGTTCTAAATCTGAGACTTAACCATGGAAAATCAACCCATATGCATAGGCTACCCATAGGATTTAGTTTTGTGTTCATAGGAGGCCTATTGAGAAAGTTATGGTACTTTTTGTGTCAATTTTAGGGAAATTCTGAGATTGACAATTATTATGTGTGTCAATTGATCCTATAGATCAATTTGGCATGTGTTTGTGTGTTTGGAGCTAGTGTCGTGTCCATAATTGGGTACGTGTAGGTCGTATCCCAATAATTTGGGGATACGTTTTGATTTGGGAGTTTTTTTCTTCCAACACGGGACTTTGTACATATCATATTTTTACACGGACACGTAGATCTATATTTGACTCTTCGTATTGTTCATAAATAATATATGTGACTTGTTTGTGTCCTACGGGGTACGATTGGATGTGTGGTGGACTCGTGTCACATGCGTATCCTAGATCTAGAGGGATACGGTGTGATACTCTCCATATGTTGTGTAATTATATTTAGATCTAATTCTTGTGCTTTTAATTCATGAAGATTGTATTTGTGCATATATATATATATAATATAGATATTATATATATATTATAGTGTATATATAATTGTACTTCTTGTATCCTAGATCTACGTTTTATGTATGTACTAAGAGTATATATATTATGTAGCCATTCTTCCACATGTATAAATATATATGTTATAGTATATATATTATGTGTAAATATGTATATATGTTGTTACAATATATATATATATATATATATATATATATATATATATATATATATATATATATATATATATATATATATGTATGTTATTATTATTATATGTGTTTGTTAGGTACATATATTCTATATGGTTGTAACAATACATATATATATATATGATACTATGTTGATTTTAGGTGATATTGTGTAGTATATGCATATTGTAGCATGTATATATATATATATGTATGTTTAATTGGATAATTATATTATATATAGTTGCTATATGATTATATATATATATATGCATATATGTATAATTATCAATATATTTATGTGTGTGTGTTGTTGCTATATAGTATTTATGTACATAACACTAGGAAGGGTGTATGTATAGTTTTTATTGGTATTTATATATATAGATATATATATATTTATTATGGAGTTTATATATATATGTTATATATATATATATATATATATATATATATATATATATACATATTAGTGCTTTGGAGACGGAGGCATTGATGACAGCCGATGTCACTTGAATCAGCAGCAACAGCCGCTGTAGCAGTAGCAGCATCATTAATGACAGCAGCCGCTGTCATTAATATAGCAGCAGCAGCAGAAAACATAGGCAGCAGCAGCGATAGCAGATCGGTGATGGCTGCAAACCGTCACCAAAATAGCAGCAGCAGTGGGAAAGTCAGCAACAGCAGCGACAGCAGCTTCAGCGACAGTCAGAACCGTCACAATAAGGGCAGCTTATCAGAATATCAGGTTTTCAGCACAGATTTTAGCGACAGTTGGCAGATTATATATATATATATATATATATATATATATATATATATATATATATATATATATATATATATATATATATATATATATATATATATATGATTATATACTTATAGATAGATATATGTATATATATATTGGTATTAATATTGATGTAATGTATTCTTAATTGCTAATTTCATCATATGTATAATATTTAGTATATGTATTATATATACGGGTAGTTAATATAACAAGGTATTGGGAATTACATTGAGGAACCAAGGTAATTGGGGATACCCAAGTAATTGAGTTTAGTGTACCAAGATTTAATTTAATATTGTGATACCAAGTTGGTTCAAAACTACGGTACCTAATTAATATTGTAATTGTGATTCTATATTATTATAAATAATTGTTTGAGATACGGTATCCTAACATTTAAGATGTGGTTTTTATGGCTTAGACTTTAGTATCTTGACACAATATTTGTGTTAGACTTGTGAAACCTAGAAATAGATAGTTGACCATAGTTTGACTATAGTTGACCATAGTTGGCCATAGTTGACTTTTGACTTAGAATTGACTTATTGACCTAGAAGTTGACTAGTTTAACTTATTTTCTTCCCGGAACCTTTTATTGATGTTGTATTCCATATCTAGGACTTCGAGGCACCGTGTCAGACATCGGTGAGACTATTCATTGGACTTTAGGCGAGTACATTCTCGGATAGTTTCTCATTTATGATATCCTCTATGTTTATTGTATCTAGTGTAGATATCCATATTTTTTTGACATGATGGTTACACGGATTGGTATATACGGATCTCGTCATAAGATGTTATTCCTTGGTATATGGTGTATCTTGTGCAAGCCTTTATTGATTATCTTGTACATGTACAGACACTGATTCTCGGTGAGACTAGCTATCTTCTTGGGGAATCCTGTGCCATAGCGTACCATGGTTGGATCTATTATACCAATTGGGGGTGGGGAGTATTGTAAACCCCCTCACCCAAAATTAGGTTTACTTGGATTATATAGTAAAATTAGGGCTAGTTTGAACCCAATTATAAATTAGAACGCGGCATTTGATTTAACTGTACATTATTTTATCGCGTAGCGCACCTTACCGTTGCTTCGTTAATTAGAGCACTACGCTAGCCACTGCTGTCACGATCCGCACCCGGAAAATCGGGCATGAGTCGTGGGTACGTCCAGCCTACGCCGCAGCATCGGCGGTAGAACGCTGTCTAGGTCAACTATCTAGATAAAATTTCACACAAAAAATTGGCCATGACCTCTCCAAAAGGAGGGCAACCACACAATCAATATATAAACCTGTCAAGATCTCAACTCCAAACGGAGGAGCAATATCAAATGATAATCTCAAGTACTCAATCACGAATCTAAGCACGATAAGATAACAAAGAAGACTAACAGCTATAAAGTCTAACCAACAACAACTACTACAACAACCACAACATCCATAATAATAATACATCATCCAAATCATCCAAAATAATATACAATACAAGGTCTCAATCCAAAACCGGAGACAAATCCAGTGCTAAAGCTAATAAAACAACAACAAGGTCCTAGTGATCCCGGCTACCAACCCGGAAATCGCTCCTAAACTAGAGGGTCCCTGTCTGCACCATCGACAGGCTCAGGTCCATAAAACGTCGGACACCACTCCTCCGGATACTCTGAAAAATATGTCCAGTTAGGACTGGAGCAAGTACATCTCTAACAGCAGTTCCATTTAAATGATAAAAACTATAAAACAGTTATAGCAAGTAGCAAGAAGAATGAAGCAAGTATGAAACAAGGAAATATGTATAACTGGTGCATAAAGGTAAAGATGCTTGGATATCAGAGCAAGATAGTAATAACTGCAAGATACAGAAAATCTAAGCTAAGATCAAGTCCGTGCACATGAACGTGTAGTGAGTCCAGCATGAAAAATATGTAGTAAGTCAAGTCCAGAAACATGTAAGTGAGACAAGTCAAGAAATTCATGAGAGTCCAGACTATAAAGAATGAACTCGGTGTCTTTGAAATACTTGTTTCGACATGTAAACGGCTAGGGGTAAGTATGGCTCACCGTGCACTGGGTGCGCGGCTGCTATCATTCCAGATTAGACCAGAGGGAGTGATTCCTGATGATGCCAGATAGGAATGTTTACATATCTACTCGAGTATTTCCCCGCCCTGACTAATACAAGTGGATCCAAGACCCGACACGCAAATCAAGATGAGTCCAACCTGAACATGAGTGATGCCTGTAGTGATGCCTGTAGGTGATGCCAGTAGTGATTCCAGAATAGAGGCCAGAAACATGAAATGTACGTGTCGCAAGTAAATGAATCTAGAAATACCAGTCAGTGTCCCGTGTTGTGCCAGAATAATCAGATGATACTATACTAGAAGCTGAATCATAATAATCATCAGATAATGAAAACTATCAGAGAATGTACTCGCCTGACGTCCTGAGCAACTGGCGATCCGAACTGGTGTCGCAAGGACCTAATGCGAAAAGCAAGGTTAAACAGGGTTCTAAAGAGTTAAACAGATATAAAATAACTAAAAATAGGCTTCTAGGGTCGTTCTAGGTCAAACGGGTCAAACCGATGAAATCTGGGTCAAAAAGTCAACTCTGGGTCCAAAAAGTCAACTCTAGGTCAAAACTAGGTCAAAAGTTGACTTTGGCGGTCAACCGAGTCAACTACGGTCAAGTCTGGGTCAAACTAGGGTGCTCCTGAAATTCTAGGTCAAACCGAGCTCATTAAGCTAGAAAACTCACAAACTCGCCTCCTTGAGATACCGGGATACCCTCGGTATCCGATACCTCAACCTAGGCTACGCACCCCGCCTATACCCTCTAAAACCTATGCTAGCACGCGTAAATATATACACATAAGCATATAAAAATCACTCAAATACTATTTCTAGGCTATTGCTCAAAAACCCCGCTCGAAACCCAATACCTTGGTTATCTTAAGGTATTGAGATACCTCGGTATCTCAAGGTATTGAGATACCGCTCTAAACTCAACCCGACTACCCCTCTAGCTAACTAACTATGCATAAACATATATATCTAGTTATATTCTAGGCTAAAATATAGATATCTAATACATATAGGCATATACCTATATATCTATACCCAATACCTTACCTTATCTTACACATACCTTACGTATCTATATATCTAGCTATAATATATCTAGTTATATGTATTTATATATCTATACCTATAGATAGATATATCCAAATACCTATCGTATCTATCTATCTATGCCTTTACCTATCTATCAATTATCTATCTATTTATGAATCTATGAATCTATTCATCTATTTATCAATCTATCTAACTATATACCTATTTATCTATTAAAACATAGATACCCATCTATCTATCTATCTATCTATCTAATATATCTATTCATGTATCTATTTATCTAACTATCTATAGATATCTATCTATATCTATCTATCATATATCTATAATATCTATTTACCTATCTACCTAACTATAGATATCTATCTATTTACCTAACTATCTATGTATCTCTTTACCTATGTATCTATCTAACCATCTATGTACCTATTTAACTATCTATCTAAATATCTAACAATCTATCTATCTATTTATATATATATATATACATACCCCTCTCTCTCGCATTGCTCCTCACCTTGCTGCTGCTCCTGCTGCTGCAAACTGCTGCTGTGGCTGCTATGCTGCTGCTAGAGCTGCTGGTGCAGCTGCTACTGCTGCTGGTGCAGCTGCTACTGCTGCTCCTTGCTGCTGCACCTGCTGCTGGTGCAGCTGCTGCAGCTCCCTGCTGCTGCAAACAGCTGCTGCAGTGCTGGCCTCCCCCTTCCTCTCACATACACACACAAACACACTCCCATATACACATATATATATCACCCCCTATATATATATATACATACACATATATAACTATATATATATAACTAGATACACATATATACACACCTATATATCTATATACTAACACACACTAACACACTCAAACACAAATCAACACACACACACACACAAACACATATCTATATATATATAAACACACATATATCTATATATATACAAACACACATCTATATATACATATACACACTCACACACTCAAACACAAATATATATCTATATATCCTCACTCACACACACTCACTCACACTAGCACACACCCTCACACACACACTCTCACACACACTAGCACACACTCTCACAAACACACAACCACACAACCACACACATAACACTCATACATATATATATATAAATATATATACATATATACATAAACTCATATATATATACCTATAAACACTCACTCACACTCACACACACTCACCTACACACTCACACAAGCACTCACTCACACACTCACCTACACACTCACACAAGCACTCCCTAACACGCTCACAAACATATAACCACACACATATATATATAAATATATATATAAAAACACACACACAATATATATATACACATATATATAAACAAACACAACACAACGCACACCACGCCCACAACGCCCACCAACGCACGTCCAACGACCCCGACACGCCCAAACACCTAAAAATATATAAAATATAACCCGAGAACTCTAGTACACACTCTCTGATACTAACCCAACGCGCGCACAAGCCCGAAACGAGGAACCCAAGTCGAAATGGCCATTCGGTCATTTCGACGAACACGTGGTGCGCGACTCGAAAAACCTCCTGAAACGCACACCAAACGAACTCAGAATCGGCCCAAAATTTACCCACGTGCTCTACACGATGTCTAGATCCTAGAAAATACGCTCCCATGTCAATTCTAGGTCCGTGGCGGAAACGCACACGCACTTAGAATCGGCGACGACGAAAAGCCCCAATTTCGCCCGAAACGTCCGTTTCTCCGCGACACGGCTTCCCGTGTCCGAACGGAGATACGCAATCACCCTTAAGACACCCGACAACGTCTACCTAGGTCCGTCTAACCTAGGGCATCACCCAAAATTGGGCCAAATTCGGATTTTACCCGAAATTGACACAAAACCTAGTGTTAAAGTCTCCAAACACTACCCAACTAGTTCCAACTTCCTCCCACGGGTAGCCTAAGGGTCTAGGAAGGTTCTAAAATACTAATTACACTATAAAAGAGTAATTACAAGGGGAAATTTAGGGTTAACCTCTTGGGAGTTGGAATCCCAAGCCAAAATCTCAAAAATGCTCCAAATCCTCCAATCCAAGCTTCCAAGCCTCAAATCCAAGCTCCAACACCAAATCTAGGCTCTACCCACCTAGGTTAGGGAAAAATGTAAGGTTAGGGTTCAAGTAAGAAGAAGAAATGGAAAGAGGAAGGAAGAAAAATAAGAAAACTTACTTTGGATGAAGGAAGAAAGAAGAAAGAAGAAAGAAGAAGTGGAGAAGAAGGAGAAGTGAAGAAGAAGAGGAAAATGAAAATGGGGGAGTGGGAGCTGCTGTGTTCGGGTGTGGGGGCTGTGGAAATCCGGCCAAGCACCTAATTAAAGGGTTTACAAGTTCCAAAATACCCAAAATGCCCTCCCGTAACTCGGTTTTGGGTTTCGGGGTCCAAAAATACTCAAACTAACTCCAAATCTCTCCCACTAACCTTCTAAAATATAATAAATATTTTTAAGCCCCAAAATAATTCTCACAAGGGTGTGGGCTGGGTCGGACATGGGTCCACTAGGGTCTGACATGGGTCCAGGCTAGCCAAAACCCTAAAACAAACAATAAAAATATAATACAATCAATAATTAATTATAAATATAATTAATTAAAAATAATGCACAATTAACCAAATTAAAAATAAAAAAGAAATGCCCGACTTTGGAAATGGGGTGGTGACAAGCCTATCCTCCTTAGAAAATTTCGTCCTCAAAATTTAAGGTCAATCACACTCCTCTAGGTCAAACCCCCAACAATCACAGTCAAGAAATTCTACCTAAACAACATATAAGATCAGGGTCCTACTGGTCGTGTTATTACAGTCTCAATCGGGGTCACTACACTATCTACCACAGCACAAAAAAAATCTAACAGGTACTAATGAAGCACACCACAGGAATGGAAAAGGACAGGAAGAAGAAACAAGAGACAGACCTGCTAACCCGACATCCGTAGCATCGGCCTCCTCGACCGTCAACGCATAAGCCCTGCCCTGCTGGGGTGTATCCCTCTGCTGGTGCGGGGCATGATGCTGTGCATCCCGCCTATACCCTCTAAAACCTATGTTAGCACGCGTAAATATATACACATAAGCATATAAAAATCACTCAAATACTATTTCGCCCGAAACGTCCGTTTCTCCGCGACACGGCTTCCCGTGTCCGAACGGAGATACGCAATCACCCTCAAGACACCCGACAACGTCTACCTAGGTCCGTCTAACCTAGGGCATCACCCAAAATTGGGCCAAATTCGGATTTTACCCGAAATTGACACAAAACCTAGTGTTAAAGTCTCCAAACACTACCCAACTAGTTCCAACTTCCTCCCACGGGTAGCCTAAGGGTCTAGGAAGGTTCTAAAATACTAATTACACTATAAAAGAGTAATTACAAGGGGAAATTTAGGGTTAACCTCTTGGAAGTTGGAATCCCAAGCCAAAATCTCAAAAAGTCGGAAATTTGGCCAAATTCGGATTTCACCCGAAATTGACACAAAACCTAGTGTTAAAGTCTCCAAACACTACCCAACTAGTTCCAACTTCCTCCCACGCACACGCACTTAGAATCGGCGACGACGAAAAGCCCCAATTTCGCCCGAAACGTCCGTTTCTCCGCGACACGGCTTCCCGTGTCCGAACGGAGATACGCAATCACCCTCAAGACACCCGACAACGTCTACCTAGGTCCGTCTAACCTAGGGCATCACCCAAAATTGGGCCAAATTTGGATTTTACCCGAAATTGACACAAAACCTAGTGTTAAAGTCTCCAAACACTACCCAACTAGTTCCAACACTCCTCTAGGTCAAACCCCCAACAATCACAGTCAAGAAATTCTACCTAAACAACATATAAGATCAGGGTCCTACTGGTCGTGTTATTACAGTCTCAATCGGGGTCACTACACTATCTACCACAGCACAAAAAAAATCTAACAGGTACTAATGAAGCACACCACAGGAATGGAAAAGGACAGGAAGAAGAAACAAGAGACAGACCTGCTAACCCGACATCCGTAGCATCGGCCTCCTCGACCGTCAACGCATAAGCCCTGCCCTGCTGGGGTGTATCCCTCTGCTGGTGCGGGGCATGATGCTGTGCATCCCGCCTATACCCTCTAAAACCTATGTTAGCATGCGTAAATATATACACATAAGCATATAAAAATCACTCAAATACTATTTCTAGGCTATTGCTCAAAAACCCCCCTCGAAACCCAATACCTTGGTTATCTTAAGGTATTGAGATACCTCGGTATCTCAAGGTATTAAGATACCGCTCTAAACTCAACCCGACTACCCCTCTAGCTAACTAACTATGCATAAACATATATATCTAGTTATATTCTAGGCTAAAATATAGATATCTAATACATATAGGCATATACCTATATATCTATACCCAATACCTTACCTTATCTTACACATACCTTACGTATCTATATATCTAGTTATATGTATTTATATATCTATACCTATAGATAGATATATCCAAATACCTATCGTATCTATCTATCTATGCCTTTACCTATCTATCAATTATCTATCTATTTATGAATCTATGAATCTATTCATCTATTTATCAATCTATCTAACTATATACCTATTTATCTATTAAAACATAGATACCCATCTATCTATCTATCTATCTATCTATCTATCTAATATATCTATTCATGTATCTATTTATCTAACTATCTATAGATATCTATCTATATCTATCTATCATATATCTATAATATCTATTTACCTATCTACCTAACTATAGATATCTATCTATTTACCTAACTATCTATGTATCTCTTTATCTATGTATCTATCTAACCATCTATGTACCTATTTAACTATCTATCTAAATATCTAACAATCTATCTATTTATATATATATATATATATATATATATATATATATATATATATATATATATATATACATACCCCTCTCTCTCGCATTGCTCCTCACCTTGCTGCTGCTCCTGCTGCTGCAAACTGCTGCTGTGGCTGCTATGCTGCTGCTAGAGCTGCTGGTGCAGCTGCTACTGCTGCTGGTGCAGCTGCTACTGCTGCTCCTTGCTGCTGCACCTGCTGCTGGTGCAGCTGCTGCAGCTCCCTGCTGCTGCAAACTGCTGCTGCAGTGCTGGCCTCCCCCTTCCTCTCACAAACACACACACACACACACTCCTATATACAAATATATATATCACCCCCTATATATATATATATACATACACATATATAACTATATATATATAACTAGATACACATATATACACACCTATATATCTATATACTAACACACACTAACACACTCAAACACAAATCAACACACACACACACACAAACACATATCTATATATATATAAACACACATATATCTATATATATACAAACATACATCTATATATACATATACACACTCACACACTCAAACACAAATATATATCTATATATCCTCACTCACACACACTCACTCACACTAGCACACACCCTCACACACACACTCTCACACACACTAGCACACACTCTCACAAACACACAACCACACAACCACACACATAACACTCATACATATATATATATAAATATATATACATATATACATAAACTCATATATATATACCTATAAATACTCACTCACACTCACACACACTCACCTACACACTCACACAAGCACTCACTCACACACTCACCTACACACTCACACAAGCACTCACTCACACACTCACCTACACACTCACACAAGCACTCCCTAACACGCTCACAAATAAATAACCACACATATATATATATAAATATATATATATATAAAAACACACACACAATATATATATACACATATATATAAACAAACACAACACAACGCACACCACGCCCACAACGCCCACCAACGCACGCCCAACGATCCTGACACGCCCAAACACCTAAAAATATATAAAATATAACCCGAGAACTCTAGCACACACTCTCCGATACTAACCCAACGCGCGCACAAGCCCAAAACGAGGAACCCAAGTCGAAATGGCCATTCGGTCATTTCGACGAACACGTGGTGCGCGGTTCAGAAAACCTCCTGAAACGCACACCAAACGAACTCGGAATCGGTCCAAAATTTACCCACGTGCTCTACACGATGTCTAGATCCTAGAAAATATACTCCCACGTCGATTCTAGGTCCATGGTGGAAACGCACACGCACTTAGAATCGGCGACGACGAAAAGCCCCAATTTTGCCCGAAACGCCCGTTTCTCCGCGACACGGCTTCCCGTGTCCGAACGGAGACACGCACTCACCCTCAAGACACCCGATAACGTCTACCTAGGTCCGTCTAACCTAGGGCATCACCCAAAATTGGGCCAAATTCGGATTTCACCCGAAATTGACACAAAACCTAGTGTTAAAGTCTCCAAACACTACCCAACTAGTTCCAACTTTCTCCCACGGGTAGCCTAAGGGTCTAGGAAGGTTCTAAAATACTAATTACACTATAAAAGAGTAATTACAAGGGGAAATTTAGGGTTAACCTCTTGGAAGTTGGAATCCCAAGCCAAAATCTCAAAAATGCTCCAAATCCTCCAATCCAAGCTTTCAAGCCTCAAATCCAAGCTCCAACACCAAATCTAGGCTCTACCCACCTAGGTTAGGGAAAAATGTAAGGTTAGGGTTCAAGTAAGAAGAAGAAATGGAAAGAGGAAGGAAGAAAAATAAGAAAACTTACTTTGGAAGAAGGAAGAAAGAAGAAAGAAGAAGTGAAGAAGAAGGAGAAGTGAAGAAGAAGAGGAAAATGAAAATGGGGGAGTGGGAGCTGCTGTGTTCGGGTGTGGGGGCTGTGGGAATCCGGCCAAGCACCTAATTAAAGGGTTTACAAGTTCCAAAATACCCAAAATGCCCTCCCGTAACTCGGTTTTGGGTTTCGGGGTCCAAAAATACTCAAACTAACTCCAAATCTCTCCCACTAACCTTCTAAAAATATAATAAATATTTCTAAGCCCCAAAATAATTTTCACAAGGGTGTGGGCTGGGTCGGACATGGGTCCACTAGGGTCTGACATGGGTCCAGGCTAGCCAAAACCCTAAAACAAACAATAAAAATATAATACAATCAATAATTAATTATAAATACAATTAATTAAAAATAATGCACAATTAACCAAATTAAAAATAAAAAAGAAATGCCCGACTTTGGAAATGGGGTGGTGACAACTGCCTATCTGCAAATTTCACAACCTTGTCTTAGACGTGCCCGCCTACCTTTCTGACCTTTGTGTAACTTACAATCAAGCTCTCTGGTGCTACATTTTAGTCGCACAATAAACGTCACAGACGTTATTTCTTAATTCTAAATAAATCCAGACTTTGTACCCTTGTGCGTTCCAATCGAAATTGGAAACATAATCTTGACCGTTTTGTACAACCAAAATTTTATTAATATTCTACACTGTATCTTCTATCCCCCAGACACTTGCGTCCGACCTAATTTTATTTCCAGGTACTCCTAATTAATTCCAGAATACCGTACGCGGTAATTTTAATAAATTAAATCTAATTTTTGCCTTTGTGCAATTTTCTCGATTGTTGGGCACTTTTATGCAAAAATGGATCGAGGTGCCCCCACCATTGGACAATACGTGAAGAAACCCAATTTTCCCTTCACGTAGATTTTTTTGTAATTTTTCGGGATGTGCAACGCCCGCACATCGCCCCCGTATATTAAATCTACCCTTGCATTTATTTAATGCAAATTCTAGCCCTCCCAACATCCCCAAGTGAGCCCAAGGCCCATACCAAGAAGTGTTGACTAAGCCCTAAATCCTAGATTAAACCCAAACCCAAAATTTTACATGTATAAATATACTTTTCCTATTTTTCTCTACCTAAATGAAATACCAAAAACCAAAACCTAAAAACAAAAAACCTAGAAACTATTTCTTCCAGCCGACTTTATTGTTCACCCTCCTCCTGCCTTCTCCCCAAGCCATCCTCGCCGGAGTCCAGTCTCACCGGAGACTCCTCGACCAGGGACCCCATGCCGTTCTCCTCCACACGACCCCTCCTCTCCCTCCAATCATATTCCTCCCCCTTCTCCTCGATGACTCAGATCCCGGAATCTCGCTGCTCATCTCCTTCCCCGACTCTCTCCGCCGGAGTCATCCACGACCCCATCGAACCTTCCTGTTCCCGACCCTTCCCAGGTGATCAACGCCGGCCTCCAATACACACACCATCCCATCCCCGTTCACCACGACCACGCCGTGAATCCGCTTGACCTGCAGCCGCTGAACTCGACCAGTCCCCCTCTGCCATTGACGGTTCCCATCACCACCATCGACGACTCTGCAGGCCTTGTATTATCTAGCCCCGTCGGACCGGAGTGCTCCAGCACTGGTGAGCCGCGTCCAGCAGTGCTCCTTCAACTCTATGTCTACCCGTCGTACGACGCCGTGAGCTCAGCCAATGAGCGACCGGCAACTTCCATGAGCAGTCCCGCCTACCCGTCCTCCTTTCTTCCCTCCGCCCGACTCGACTGAGACGAGCCCCATCGTTGAACCCCGACTGGGCCGACCTCCCACCTCGCCACGACCGCGAGATGCTGCACCCGTCGGCCTCATACCGACTGAACGTCCCCTCCTCTCCCTCCGTTAACCTGAGTCGACATCCAGCCTCCCCGCTCTGTCCACCATCACCACCACCTACATTACCACCACCCACCTACATTATCACCACCACTACCTACATTATCAAACACCACCACTATTAATCCAACCAAAGCCGCCAATGTCTTCCCTCGACACCACCGTCTAGCAGCCTCCGCTCGCCGTTCTCTTCTCCCGGTCGATCCTCCGCCTGAATTCAATCGAGCACCCTCCCCCTGGCCGGAGTTCAGTCACCACCACCATCATCGTGGTCACCATCACCATCATCATCTTATTTATATCATCATTATCATTAACACCAACCCTAATAACTGGTTCATCATCCACATCATCATCATCCTCGTCAGCGTCGTCACTAACAACGTCGGCCTCATCACCCTTAGTCACCGTCCTCATCGTAAGCACCATCGCCATCGTCACCGACATCGCCATCATCCCAATCATCAGGATCATCAATATTATCGTCATCCCTATCATCCTCAACATTGTCATCACCATTACCCACATCACCATCTTCGTCATTCGTAACCATCATCATAACCCCCGTCATCGTATTTATCATGGACCGACACTCTTGCCAGACAACCCGCAGCAGTCACCCTGATTCCCGTACCTGTGCATGCTGACCCCGGAGATCTGTTGGATTGTTCTGCGTGACTTTTCGGAGCAGGTTATGGGTACTACGCAGCTCTCTTGCCAAGCAAGTATACCTTGCCAACAATGCAGTTTTGTTACATATTTTCTCAATTCATTTATATTGTTGTACATGCTTAAACCTAGGACCGTGTGACTTACTTAGCGTCCAATTATTAGTCGGGTGCCAACACTGTACGCAGAGTTATGTAACGTCACCTAAAGATGGATATAGTGACCCTTTATATTCTCGTGCTTGCATTATCAAGTGCGTCATACCCAGGACACCTGACACTATTTATGAGACAGAATCTTCTTGAAACATTCAAGGTGATTCTGTGTAGGTTGTAGGATTTTGACATAGACATTATATTCATAGATATTATATGACTTATTGCATTAGCTATGATCTCGCGTGACATGGACATAAGACGTTATTGACATGAGACGTGTGGTTACATTGGGTGGGGAGAGACACATAGGCTACAGGCTATTTTATATATATTTATTATTATTGTGAGGCCATAGACTCTACATCGGAGCTAGGCACATTACGTGATATTACTGCTACCGGCTCCCCGATACAGAGCTTGTAGCGGTCTCAGCCTGAGTACTAGTGATGCTCTCACTTGCATTTCACATAGATGGTTACATATTTATCCTATTTATTTCATTTACTATCGTACTGCATTTATTTTGGCTTGTATTATTTTATACCTTGCTATGTCCCCTGAGGACCTGGATCCGGATTATGTCCCCAGGATTAGCAGACGAGATCCATCCCGAGGTATACGGGACAACTGCAGGAGCAGGAGTTGATACAGGAGCTGTACCGATTTCTGAGGACGAGGTGTTGTCTGAAGACTTTTCCTGAGTATCTGTGTTTCGTACTCAGTATCTACTTTATTCAGACATTTATGTTTTGGTCTGTTGAACCATTGTATCAGATTTATATCGGATTGTTCCCCGAAGTACGTTGTTGAGACTGGTTGTTGATTTTCATTTCTTATTGCTGTTGATCATATTTATCTTCTTTGGATGAGATTAGTTATGATATATTTTAGTAGACTTTATTTTATGCTTAAGTACGTCCTGATGGATCCATTAAATTGGGTTTGTCCATCAGTGTGTGCTGCTGGCCTTGCCACGTGTCTAGTCCCTCGATATTTTGGGACTGGGGCGTGACATGGTTTTTGTGGTGGCCCATGCAGGTCTACGACTAAATCGTTCGGTTTCAACTTAGGGACCGAGCAATCCTGCACCTAGGATTAGAGTATAGGATCTCATCCACAATTGACTATGACTCATCCTCCTTCCAATCCATTCCGTTGAATAATTGTATCCTGCTTGATTCATGTGCCTTCTCATTAGTTCCTTGAGTGTAGCCTTCTCCTAAAAGATAGAAGTCCCTGTTGATAGAATGATAAGTAGGGTAACCTTCCTATTAAGAGTACAGCTAGGATATTGATACACCCTTAAGTAGAACGCTTAATGAACCCTAGCATCCCTCACCTATAGAATAATTTACCATTATTTCCTGTCATAATTAAGAATGACTTAAGTGTAGTATAGGCACTACTAGAGCTAGTTAGAGATTTGACCCTAATGTTTGACCCTAGTATTAAGGAACCAATAGAAATTCGAGATCGAATGTTAGGACTGAACCTAATATGCATAGTGAGATAGTGTCAGGATATAGGTTCTTATCGTGATATTAGCAGACAGTACCTCAGGAAGCCCAGAGCAACGAGTATGACATTCCCCATGAGATCATACCTCAAACACGGAGAATTGCTCGCCACCTTCCCCCTTAGGAAACCATGATATTATCTTGAGTCCCTCTATTATAATTTCATATCTTGTCCCCTGCAACCTTAACGTTCACCAATTGTGCAACGATTTAAACTGTGTTTTTCCTCCTTCGTCCTTCAACTCGTGCCACTTGACTCCCCTGATTGGAGGCCAAGTGATCTTATTCTATGTTAGGGTATATAGTTTGCTAGGGTTATAGTTTGGTAATTTGAACTTTGAATTTTGTGCGTGGTAGTTAGGATTTGATAGTTTGAGTTGTTCCCTTAGATTGTGAGCTGATTACTCTTAGTTTTAAATCATGTAACATGTACCCCACCTCAGTATAGATTATATCCTCTTTTCCCTTGAAGACCAGTAACTCCTCTATTCATACTATTGATACTTGTATTCTAGGAACACTATGATTAAGACTTAAGATGACCATTACTTACATGATACAATAGGAGACCCTAATAAGTACTAAGATCCGTTCTTCGTATAGCCCAATAAGAGTTATACTTTATTTACTGGAACCTTATTAATTTGTAGGATCCCCTTTAGACTGTCACCGTACTAGTTTATTATTATTTCTAAGTTGGGTAGTATGCCTCACAACATAGTACCACATAGCCCTACTGACCCATTGATGAAGTGTGATAGGATGACACAACTTTAGACTTACGTAAGAAGATAGTGTTTATTCAGACTGTAGAAATTATAGGTCCATGCCGCTATATTTGGTCGACTAGCGACTTAGATAAGGAGTAGTATGACAACTAGAGAGACTGAAGAGTCTTATTTTTGTTTTGTTTGTGAACTTGAACTATTTTTTAATTTCTCTCATCATAATCTAGCGTACTTATATTTTGTACTACCTCGACTTATGTTGCTGTTACAGCCTAGTTTTGCAATCTCAGTCTTTTATCAAGCTTGTTTATGACATGTGTATTAGTGGACGCGTATACTAATACATTTCAGAATCAGTGTACTACGGTCTGATCAACCATAGTGCGCTTGGTTCACCCTTCGTATAACTATTTTATGTGGATTGAGATATATAGTGATTAGTAGACGAATGTACTTGCCCTCTAGATATGTCTGAGTATATCGTATCCGTTACATAACTGTACCAACGCGAGCATGTGAATAGGAATTACCAAAATAGGATTTCAATCTACAACTGCCTTGACAATTCCCATTGAATTCTTTAAACGCCTTGATCCCCATAATCCTAATCTATTACCTCCCCCTTGAACTCTTTATTATTGTTTTCCGTCTTCCCTTATTTCGGAAAGATGAAACCTCGTGCTTAGCATAAGTTGATACACGGATAGTATTAGATGTACCCTATGGGCCAAATATATTATTTGATGATTATTTTATAACCAAGGGTGTATCACATGTAATATATTTGATGTTAAAAAAAATTTGAGGATTGAGTGGCAGGATTAAGTAAAATTGAGGAATGAGATTTCTGAAATGTGAGAGCCTTATGTGATAGAAGGGTAGATCCTAAGTTGGGTAGCAGTTGCATTGTCAACTCAAGAGAAACTTCTCTTAGATTGTGATCGAGAAAAATTGGATGTAGAGGTTCAAGTCATTATAAAATTGAGAATTCTAGAAGAATGATTAATATGATAAAGGATTGATGAATTTTAAAAATTGGGATATGGCAAACCAAATACCGATACGTGAGTATATGATTTAAAATTTTAATATTGAAGGTTGGATCAATGATTTAAAACCTCGAGGAAATAAATAGAACTCTAAACATGGACATGGACGGATTAAATTCCAAATTTGAGGATTAAATTTAAAGAAATTCTGATTGTGGGATTACCTATTTGAAAATATTGAGGATATAATTTGAAATTAAAAATTGAAGAGTACGAAAGTCACAAGTTGAGGATAGAAATAATAGTTGATTATAATTGTTTTCTCGAGGAAATTGTAATAGTTGAAGATTGTGATACAAATTCTGATGTGAGATGTCATAGAGATTTGAATTAGATTGAATATGGATTATTAAATTGAGAATGGAGAAGACAACGCGATGTGTTAATGTTCGATTTAAACAATGGTCCAATTTGAAAGGGATTTTGATGGATTTGAATAAGTTAAATTTTGGAAGAGGTTGCGATTTAACTTGCCTTACGTACGCAAGTGAAGGAGTTAAATCAATTATGCCTTATTTTAATTTCGAGGACAAAATTATTTTTAAGTTGGGTTGATTGTAAACCCCCTCACCCGAAATTAGGTTTACTTGGCTTATATAGTGAAATTAGGGCTAGTTTGAACCCAATTAGAAATTAGAACACGGCATTTAATTTAATTGTACATTATTTTATCGCGTAGCGCACCTTACTGTTGCTTCATTAATTGGAGCACTACGCTAGCCACTACCTATCTGCATATTTTACAACCTTGTCTTAGACGTGCCCGCCTACCTTTCTGACCTTTGTGTAACTTACAATCAAGCTCTCTGGTGCTATATTTTAGTCGCACAATAAACGTCGCGGACGTTATTTCTTAATTCTAAATAAATCTCGACTTTGTACCCTTGTGCGTTCCAATCAAAATTGGAAACATAATCTTGACTATTTTGTGCAACCAAAATTTTATTAATATTTTACACTGTATCTTCTATGTCCCAGACACTTGTGTCCGACCTAATTTTATTTCCAGGTACTCCTAATTAATTCCGGAATACCGTGCACGATAATTTTAATAAATTAAATCTAATTTTCTATTTTGTGCAATTTTCTCAATTGTTAGGCATTTTTATGCAAAAACGTATCGAGGTGCCCCCACCGTTGGACAATACGTGAAGAAACCCAATTTTCCTTTCACGTGGATTTTTTCGTAATTTTTTGGGATATGTAACGCACACACATCGCCCCCGTATATTAAATCTACCCTTGCATTTAATTAATACAAATTCTAGCCCTCCCAACATCCCCAAGTGAGCCCAAGGCCCATACCAAGAAGTGTTGACCAAGCCCTAAATCCTAGATTAAACCCAAACCCAAAATTTTACATGTATAAATATACTTTTCCTATTTTTCTCTACCTAAATGAAATACCAAAAACCAAAACCTAAAAACAAAAAACCTAGAAACTATTTCTCCGAGCCGACTTTACTGTTCACCCTCCTCCTGCCTTCTCCCCAAGCCATCCTCGCCGGAGTCCATTCTCACCGGAGATACCTCGACCAGGGACCCCATGCCGTTCTCCTCCACACGACCCCTCCTCTCCCTCCAATCATATTCCTCCCCTTTCTCCTTGATGACTCAGATCCCGGAATCCCGCTGCTCATCTCCTTCCCCGACTCTCCCCGCCGGAGTCATCCACGACCCCGCCGAACCTTTCTGTTCCCGACCCTTCACAGGTGATCACCGCCGGCCTCCAATACACACACCATACCGTCCCCGTTCACCACAACCACACCGTGAATCCGCTGGACCCGCAGCCGCTGTACTCGACCAGTACCCCTCCGCCATTGACGGTTCCTATCACCACCATCGACGACTCTGCAGGCCTTGTATTGCAGAGCCCCGCCGGACCGGAGTGCTCCAGCACTGGTGAGCCGCGTCCAGCAGCGCTCTTTCAGCTCTACGTCTACCTGTCGTGCGATGCCGTGAGCTCAGCCTATGAGCGACCGGCAACTTCCATGAGCAGTCTCGCCTACCCGTCCTCCTTTCTTCCCTCCGCCCGACTCGACTGAGACGAGCCCCATCGTTGAACCCTGACTGGGCCGACCTTCCACCTCGCCACGACTGTGAGATGCTGCACCCGTCGGCCTCCGACCGACTGAACGTCCCTCCCTCTCCCTCAGTTCACCTGAGTCAACATCCAGCCTCCCTGCTCTATCCACCATCACCACTACCTACATTACCACAACCACCACCTACATTATCACTACCACTACCAACATTATCAAACACCACCATCATTAATCCAACCAAAGCCGCCAATGTCTTCCCTCGACACCACCGTCTAGCAGCCTCCCCTCGCCGTTCTCTTCTCCCGGTCGATCCTCCGCCTGAATTCAATCGAGCACCCTCCCCCTGGCCGAAATTCAGTCACCACCATCATCATCATGGTCACTATCACCATTATTATCTTATTTATATCATCATCATCATTAATACCAACCCTAATAACTGTTTCATCATCCACATCATCATCATCCTCGTCAGCGTCGTTACTAACAACGTCGGCCTCATCACCCATAGTCACAGTCCTTATTGTCAGCACCATCGCCATCGTCGCCAACATCGCCATCATCCCAATCATCAGGATCATCAATATTATCGTCATCCCTATCATCCTCAACATTGTCATCACCATTACCCACATCACCATCTTCGTCATTTGTAACCATCATCATAACCCTCGCCATCGTATTTATCGTGGACCGATACTCTTGCCAGACAACCCGCCGCAGTCACCCCGATTCTCGTACCTGTGCACGCTGACCTTGGAGATCTGTTGGATTATTTTGTACAACTTTTCGGAGCAGGTTATGGGTACTACGCAGCTCTCTTGGCAGGCAAGTGTACATTGCCAACAATAGAGTTTTGTTACATATTTTCTCGATTTATTTATATTATTGTACATGCTTAAACCTAGGACCGTGTGACTTACTTAGCGTCCGATTATTAGTCGGGTGCCAACACTGTACGCAGAGTTGTGTAACTTCACCTAGAGATGGATATCGTGACCCTTTACATTCTCGTGCTTGCATTATCAAGTACGTCATACCCAGGACACCTGACACTATTCATGAGACAAAATCTTCTTGAAACATTCAAGGTGATTCTGTGTAGGTTGCAGGATTTTGACATAGACATTATATTCATAGATATTATATGACTTGTTGCATTAGCTATGATCTTGCATGACATGGACATGAGACATTATGGACATGAGACGTGTGGTTACATTGGGTGGGGAGAGACACACAGGCTACAGGCTGTTTTATATATATTTATTATTATTGTGAGGCCGTAGACTCTACATCGGAGCTAGGCACATTACGTGATATTACTGCTACCGGCTCCCCGACACAGAGCTTATAGCGATCTCAGCCTGAGTACTAGTGATGCTCTCACTTATATTTCACATAGATGGTTACATATTTACCCTATTTATTTTATTTACTATCGCACTACATTTGTTTTGGCTTGTATTATTTTGTTCCTTGCTATGTCCCCTGAGGACCTGGATCCGGATTATGTCCCCAGGATTAGCAGACGAGATCTATCCCGAGGTATACGGGATAGCTGCAGGAGCAGGAGTTGATACAGGAGCTGTACCGATTTCCGAGGACGAGGTATTGGCTGAAGACTTTTCCTGAGTATCTGTGTTTCGTATTCAGTATCTACTTTATTCAGACATTTATGTTTTGGTCTGTTGAACCATTGTATCAGATTTATATCGGGTTATTCCCCGAAGTACGTTGTTGAGACTGGTTGTTGATTTTTATTTCTTATTGTTGTTGATCATATTTATCTTCTTTGGATGAGATTAGTTGTGACATGTTTTAGTAGACTTTATTTTACAGCTTAAGTACGCCATGATGGATCCATTAAATTGGGTTTGTCCATCAGTGTGTGCTGCTGGCCTTGCCACGGTCTAGTCCCTCGATATTTTGGGACTGGGGCATGACAAGTATGTAGTATAGATATATGATCATACCCATCTTGTATCTTGAATAGTATTAATCATACACCGCACGTATGATTAGCCAGACCATAAATCTTGTATCTTGTATCAAGTTCCCAAGTCGATCACATGTTAAAGCTAGTACTCACACACTTAAGTCATTAGTATTCTTGTTCATAGCACATATTGCTCATTATTGTATTTATTCCAGTATTTCCTTATTGTATATATATCTCTCGTATCTATTGTGCATCTTGTATATTCATATTAATTTACTGTTACATAGTTTTTATAATTGATTAGAACTGCTGTTAGAGATATACTCTGCTCCTTTTCTGACTGGATATATAGACTTGGTGCCAGGTAAAGAACCAATTTCGCAGCATGTCTATAGAGTAAATAACAGCGAACTGGCTGAGCTGAAGAAGCAGGTGGATAAATTACAGGATAAAGGGTTTATCAGATCGAGTTCTTCACCATGGGGAGCCCCGGTATTGTTTATACCGAAGAAGGATGGGTCGGTGCACATGTGCATTGATTACAGGGCTTTGAATAATCTCACTATCAAGAATAAGTATCCTTTGCCACGGATTGATAATCTGTTTGATCAGTTGAGTGGTACGAAGGTGTTTTCTAAGATAGACTTGAGATCAAGCTACCATCAAGTGAAGGTGAAGCCGGTGGACATACCGAAGACTGCTTTTAGAACTTGGTATGGTCAGTACGAGTTTATGGTGATGTCGTTTGGTTTGACTAATGCACCGACAGTATTTATGAACTTGATGAACAAAGTATTCCACTAGTACCTTGACAAGTTCGTGGTGGTGTTCATCGACGACATACTCATATACTCGAGGACACCGGAGGAGCATGAGGAGCATTTGAGGATTGTGTTGGATGTGTTGAGGAAGAAGAAGCTGTATAGAAAGTTATCCAAATATGAGTTTTTCTTGGACAAGGTAGAGTTCTTGGGGCATGTTGTGACTGGTGATGGTATTTCAGTGGATCCGAAGAAGATCACAGTAGTGGAATCTTTGAAGACCCCGAGTTCGGTAGTAGAGATTAAGAGTTTCTTGGGATTGGCAGGCTACTACAGGAAGTTTGTGCAAGATTTTTTGAGGATTGCCGAGCCGATGACCAGACTCACAAGAAAGGATGTAGAGTTTGTTTGGACGGAGGATTGCCAGGTTGCTTTTGAGGAGTTGAAGAAGAGGTTGACGTCTACTCCTATTTTGACGTTGCCATCAGGGTCCGGAGGTTTCACTATTTATAGTGATGCATCAGAAAAAGGTTTGGGTTATGTTCTTCAGCATCGGGAAAAGGTTTCACTATTTATAGTGGCGCAGGACAAACAGCGGCATTGGACCGATAACCATCGGAGACCTTTGGAGTTTGAGATATAGTTTAGATTTGTTTATGCTTGTTATTGGTTGTTTGTTATAGATTAAGTTCTTAAGGTGATGTTTTGTTCTAAGTGGGTGGTTTGGTATTTTTGAGGATTTCTCTGACACGAGGCACGATTCGCTTCGGAGGAGTCAGGAAGCTTAGTCCACGATTCATCGGACCTTTAACTATTCTAGAGAGGGTCGGTGCAATTGCTTATAGACTAGACTTGCCACTTACTTTGGAGGGAGTGCACAACATGTTTCACGTGTCACAGTTGAGACGATGCGTGGCAGATCCTAGTCATGTATTGGATCACTTAGAGATAGAGGTGGGCCCTACTTTTAGCTATCCAGAGCAGCCAGTTGAGATTCTGGATCGGAGAGAGAAGGTACTGAGGAACTAGACTATTTCTTTGGTGTACGTCGCATGGAGGCATCACTCTCCGGGAGAGTCTACCTTGGAGAGAGAGAGGATGAAATACGAGAGCGTTATCTATATTTGTTTGTGCCTTGAGGTATGTTATTTTCTAGTTATGTTCTGTTCATTGTTATGTTCTGTCATAGTTAGTTATGATTATTTAGTTATGTTCTGTTATTTTTTGGGGGTAGTTTTCGTTTTTGAATTTCAAGGACAAAATTATTTTAAGGAGGGTAGACTTGTCACTACCACATTTTCTAGAAAAGGGTATTTTAGTAATTTCTTATTTAATTAAATATTGTGCATGATAAATAATTATTTATTGTATTATTTAATTGTTGTTAGATATTAGTTATTTAATTTGGACTTGTGTTAGTGGACCTAACTAGTTTAGTTTGGACCCATGGACCAACATGAATTAATTGGTTAGAACTTAGCCCATTTAGAAAGTCCATTGTTAAGGAGATAGATTAAATTAATTAAATCATTAGACTAGAATCTTCCATCCTTAATTATTTTTCCATGAGAGGCCCCAAGGGGTATAATGGACATTTTATAGTAGCTTGAGGGAGGGGAAATAGAGGCCGGCCTATTTATAAAGGGGGGGAATTCTCTCTCCTCTTTTCATTCCAAAACTAGATCTAGAATTTCCCTCTACCAAATTCCTTCATTTCCATTTCATTTTCCTACAAAATTGCATTCCAATTCCTTCCCAAATCACCATTAAAGACTTGAGAAGCAAGGATCTAGAAGGAGGAAGCAAGGATCTACAAAGAGGATCAAGGATCTACAAGTTAGAGGCAATTTTATCTCAATGGGAGGTCTCATTGGTAATCCATCTCCCAATAGGTACAACTCAGATTTTTCCCTTAAATTAGGTTCTAAATCTAAGACTTAACCATGAAAAATCAACCCATATGCATAGGCTACCTATAGGATTTGGTTTTGTATTCATACGAGCCTATTGAGAAAGTTATGGTACTTTTTGTGTCAATTTTGAAGAAATTCCGAGATTGACAATTGTTGTGTGTGTCAATTGATCCTATAGATCAATTTGGCATATGTTTGTGTGTTTGGGACTAATATCGTGTCCACAATTGGGTACGTGTAGGTCGTATCCCAACAATTTGGTGATATGTGTTGATTTGGGGTTTTTTCCCTCCGACACGGGACTTTGTATATGTTATATTTTGACACAGACACGTAAATCTATATTTGACTCTTCGTATTGTTTATAAATAATATATGTGACTTGTTTGTGTCCTTCGGGGTACGATTGGATATGTGGTAGACTCATGTCACATGCGTATCCTAGATCTAGTGGGATATGGTGTGATACTCTCCATATGTTGTATAATTAAATATAGATCTAATTCTTGTGCTCTTAATTCATGAAGATTGTTTTTGTGCATATATATATAAATATAGATATTATATATATATATTATAGTGTATATATAATTGTGCTTCTTGTATCCTAGATCTACGTATTATGTATGTACTAAGAGTATATATATTATGTAGCCATTCTTCTACATGTATAAATATATATGTTATAGTATATATATTATGTGTAAATATGTATATATGTTGTTACAATATATATATATATATGTATGTTATTATTATTATATGTGTTTGTTAGGTACATATATTTATATGGTTGTAACAATACATATATATATGATATTATGTTGATATAGGTGATATTGTGTAGTATATACACATATATATATATATATATATATATATATATATATATATATATATATATATATATATATATATATATGTTTAATTAGATAATTATATTATATATAGTTGCTATAAGATTATATATATATGCATATACGTATAATTATCAATATATTTATGTGTATGTGTTGTTGCTATATAGTATTTATATACATAACACTATGAAGGGTGTATGTATAGTTTTTATTAGTATTTATATATATAGATATATATATTTATTATGGGATTTATATATATATATATATATATATATATATATATATATATATATATGTTTTATGTATATATTTTAGTGCTTTTGCGACGGAGGAATTGGTGACAGTCGTTGTCACTTGAATCAGCAGCAGCAGCCGCTGTAGTAGTAGCAGCATCATTAATGACAGCAGCCGCTGTCATTAATATAGCAGCAACAGCGGGAAACATAGGCAGCAGCAGCGACAGCAGATCGGTGATGGCTGTAAACCGTTACCAAAACAGCAGCAGCAGTGGGAAAGTCAGCAGCAGCAGCGACAGCAGCTTCAGCGACAGTCAGAACCATCACAATAAGGGCAGCGTATCAGAATATCAGGTTTTCAACACAGCTTTTAGCGACAGTTGGCAGATTATATATATATATGATTATATATTTATAGATATATATATGTATATATACATTGGTATTAATATTGATGTAATGTATTCTTAATTGCTAATTTAATCATATGTATAATATTTAGTATATGTATTATATGTACGGGTAGTTAATATAACAAGGTATTGGGAATTACCTTGAGGAACCAAGGTAATAGGGGATACCCAAGGTATTGAGTTTAGGGTACCAAGATTTGATTTAATATTGTGATACCAAGTTGGTTCAAAACCACGGTACCTAATTATTGTTGTAATTATGATTCTATATTATTATAAATAATTATTTTATATATATATAGTGATGTGTTACCTTGGAATTTACGTATCCGGAGATACAGTATCCTAACATTTAAGATATGGTTTTTATGGCTTAGACTTTAGTATCTTGACACAATATTTGTGTTAGACTTGTGCAACCTAGAAATAGATAGTTGACCATAGTTTGACTATAGTTGACCATAGTTGGCCATAGTTGACCATGGTTGACTTTTGACTTAGAATTGACTTATTGACCTAGAAGTTGACTAGTTTAACTTATTTTCTTCCCGAAACCTTATATTGATATTGTATTCCATATCTAGGTCTTCGAGGCACTGTGTCGGACATCGGTGAGACTATTCATTGGACTTCAGGCGAGTACATTCTCTGATAGTTTTTTATTTATGATATCCACTATATTCATTGTATCTAGTGTAGATATTCTTTTTTTTGACACGATGGTTACACGGATTGGTATATCCGGATCTTGTCATGAGATATTATTCCTTGGTATATGGTGTATCTTGTGCAACCCTTGTTTTATTGATTATCTTGTACATGTACAGACACTGATTCTCGGGGAGACTAGCTATCTTCTTGGGGAATCCTGTGCCATAGCGTACCATGATTGGATCTATTATACCAGTCGAGGGTGGGGAGTATGTAGTATAGATATGTGATCATACCCATCTTGTATCTTGAATAGTATTAATCATACACCACACGTATGATTAGCCAAGCCTTAAATCGTGTATCTTGTATCAAGTTCCCAAGCCGATCACATGTTAAAGCTAGTACTCACACACTTAAGACATTAGTATTCTTTCTCTTTGACATATTGCTCATTATTGTATTATTTCTAGTATTTCCTTATTGTATATATATCTCTCGTATCTATTGTGCATCTTGTATATTCATATCTATTTACTGTTACATAGTTTTTATCATTGATTAGAACTGCTGTTAGAGATGTACTCTACTCCTTTCCTGACTGGATATATTTTTTCAGATGACACTGAGGAGTGGTACCCTACCTATTATATACCTCAGGATGTTGTGGATTCAGAGTCTGAGACCCTGGCTCAGGAGGGACTTATCCCAACTGAGACAGTTGACCCAGGAGTAGTAGCTTCTTAGTATTCTTTGTACTGGATTTGTCTCCAGCATATTTTGTTATTTCTTTCAGACTCATTGATGTATTATTTTAGACTCATGAGTTGTATTGTGACTATTCTATTCTTTATCTGATTCGTGCTCATTTCTATCTTAGTTTTTTGATTGAGTATGTTATCACTGTTGGTGGTTCATTATATTGTTAGATAGATTATCCAGACAGTATTCTACCGTCGATTCTGCGACGTAGGCTGGGCATTGTTTTTGACTTGTACCCTTATACCGGGTGCGGGTCATGACACTACTCCATGTGGCCATTTGGTCATGCGCCTGATCAGTGCATGCGGTATGTCCCATGCGTTATACATAGCTATTTGCCCATGCGACCCTAGTTACCCATGTACAGATTTTATTATTTCAATTAGATAATATTTCATGGAATATTTTCATTGAGTGTTATGTTCTATGTGCTGAACCCAGTACTTGTTTGTGTTGTGACTCTAAGTAAAATGGACTTAGTAAACCAGACTTATGTACCAGAATTAGCTATATGCATAACATGACATTATGTTGAAACCAGTAGATGTGAGTGTCATACTGACTCAGTACCTCCTAAGTGGACTCAGATCTGTGGATTATATCTTATTTTTTCATTGGACAGGGTGAGGGGCATAGTTCTGCTCGGAATACGATCTATAATCCCAGTCCTTATTTGGTTTAAGGATTGTGGATCTACTCCAGAGTAGTTCAAACTTTTTTCCTTACTCACGTTCGGCAACATAATTGATGATTCAAGGATTTTATATAAATTGAGGCTTCCATTTGACCGATAACTTATGAACCTGATACAATATGATAAGAAGATTCATATGACTGATTTAACTGTGCACCAAAGTACAAAAACCTTGCTAGATATAACATGACTATGCGACTCTTGACCTACTTAATATAGTTATCCGACCGGCTGATAGGCCTGGTATCTTAACCTTATTCATTGTATCCTTGCTGATATATTTTCTTGCTTGAACGTGATGATCGGCTCACTTATAGCCTATATGTGCATTAAGATGCAACTTGATCATACTAAGTGTACATGCTACATGTTCTTATTTTCCCTGGCATGAGCATAGTGATTGGTAAGAAACCTTAGCGTGGTTAGGATGTTTGTTTGATTGATTTGTTGCATTACACTTGGAGGAATCCAGATTTGGCTCTCGAGCAAATATGTGGATTCGTACCTAGCGTACACATACCACGGTTGGACGATCGTGTAACCATAACATAATGTTCTAATAACTATAGGGCTAATTAAGCAACTGAACTTGTAGAGCATTTGGAGGGAATGGAATCTCAAGATCATGCGTGGTAGCTACCGTTAGGACATATATCCCAGGGCGTCATATTGGTCTCCAACGAATACCGTATATCATCTACAGTAGTAGAGTGTATTATTCTGATATATTATATATTATTACATGATTACTTGCGCGATGGCCTTACGAGGGATCTGTGCTTACATACTATGTGTTATGCGTTTATTAGCTCGGCCAGCCCGCCTCACCATCACTATGAACTGATGATTCCAATATTGCATTATTCTTCTGAGATAACTCAGACTCCACATAACAAGCCGTAGGATTGATTGGCCGATTTAAAAGAGTATGTGCTGGTAGTCTAGGGACATAAACTATTGTGGTACGACGGTTCAACCCTTGTCCTTATTTGGTTGTAGGGTTGCGCCAATGTGTCACAATAGGTCATGTACCAAAGCTACATATTTACCTATACCTTAGTTTGTATTGTGGCATGTGTGTTATGGATTATATTGATGTGTTGTATCTTTGTCGTATTCATAATTGGTGAGTCATACCCTATCTCGTAGTAGTGTGATACCTCTTATCTTTGTTTGGTTGTAGAGGTGTCCTACTGCTCCGATAAAAGGTCATACGCTTGTAGTTGTGGCACGGATTTCCTATTTTATGTACTTTATTGATTTTTATTTCATTTACTTGTGCTCCTTTGTGGTACTTGCTCTCGGGGCCTGACCCCGCTGGTTTTGTTTGGCCAGGTTTAGTAGTAGAGCCCGAGGATCCTGTCCTATATCTGATCGATGGCGCACACCAGGAGGATGTCTGTCGAGGAACTTGAGTTGGTTTCTTCTCCCCCACTATGAATATTATTTTGTATTACCTTTTAGCGTTTAGCCGATGGCATTTGTTAGCCGGTTTATCTGGATATTAGTTCCTATATAAGATTGTATATTATTCAGACCGCGGGTAACTTACAGTCATGTACTCTTGACAATGTACTAGTGTACCATCATGTATAACAAGTTTCATGATCATTCTGATAGAGCATTAGGGACGCCTAACTATTTTATCTTACATGTCTATTCTTGCTGTTTCTTGGTTGATGATTGAGACATAGAGATCTTTGACCCTAGGTGACTTGATTGTTGTATGCACTCCCTTATCTTTAGACAACCTTAGCATATTACGGGTTACTTCAGTATTCCGTAAGGTGTGGTTGGCTGAGTCACTCTCCCACTCTCCAGTATTCTGGTTTTGGGGCCTGACACTCATAGACAACTTGCCTAATGGACTGCTTGCCTCATAGATAACTTTCCTCATGGACAACTTACCTCATGGACTGCTTGCCTCATGAAATGCTCAACGCATGGAATGCTCGATGCATAGAATATTCGATGCATAAAATGTTCGACGCATAGAATGCTCGATGCATAGAATGTTCGACGCATAGAATTCATTGTCCCCAACTCATCAGGTCCGAGAACAAGAAAAAACTAAAAAATTGTTTTGGCCATAAAACCTTCAGTTTAACTCCAAATTAAGCATTTCAAAGGTCAAAATCATCCAAAATTTAATTCTCCACAATATAGAATAATTAGTTTTTGAAAAAAATAAGTTTTAATAGATCAAAATCAAGAAAAAAATCATAGAAGCCATTAAAAAGTCTAACTTAAAACTCATATCTACTCAAATATATCCACCA
This sequence comes from Iris macrosiphon, assembly GCA_036927795.1. Classification (NCBI taxonomy): domain Eukaryota; kingdom Viridiplantae; phylum Streptophyta; class Magnoliopsida; order Asparagales; family Iridaceae; genus Iris; species Iris macrosiphon. The sequence continues at coordinate 111,004,165 of JAYESA010000018.1, forward strand.
AAACCAAAAACTCCAAGAACTAAAATAGATGAGGACATAAAGAAAAATGAAGGAGAAAGAGTAAAATAAAGAATGAAAGGGAGGAGAGAGAGAAAATACTCATATATATGCTAAGGGAAAAATGGAGATGGTTTAGTCATGGGTTCAACCAAAATAAACCGAACCAAGTATCCAGTCTACATACTGGTCCTAAATCGGGTCTATGGCAATGCCAATGGGTATTCTACTGGTCTTGGGTAGTCTCTCCAGACAATAGAAAAAATATAAATGACAGGAACCATCATGCAAATACAGCAAAAATACAATATCAGAAAAAATAAATTCTAGAAATTCAAGAAATACCAAATCGGAAAACGGGTGTGACAACTTGAGACTAGGTTCGACTCAGAAAAAGAATCATAATTCGATCCTTATTTGGTTGAAGGGTTTTGGTTCCTATTTCGAGGAGTTCCCGAATCTTCTCATTGCTTTGCCGACTTATCTTTTTTTTCATGTTTTTTTTTCTTTTCCCTGGCTAATGTTACTTGCATGTTCCCGAATCCTTGGCATATCCTAGTTATTTTTTGTGTTTCATGTATCCAGTTATTTTTTTGTATTTACATGGTGCTATTTATATTCCTAGTAGTTATATGATATTCAACTAATTATCTTTCTTTTCGAGATAAGTGCAGTGGTAGCGCACGAGTCTCGATCCGCATCTATTTATTCCTGTTGCTTAGTATATTGTAGAACTGTTTATATGCTAGTTTTCAGTTCATAGTTTTTGGCCTTCCTTTGTGCTACTTGTTATTTGGGGTCTAACCCCACTGGTTTTGCATGGCCAGATCCAATAGCATCACCGGAGGATCTTTCGTACCTTCCTAAGGATGGTGACTACCAGGAGCACCAGACTACTTGAGTAGATTTTTTCCTTCCCCAATCTGTTGTACATTCTACTTTTGTTGGCATTTAGTCACTGAGCACGTGTTAGCTCATATTTTTGTTTGTTGTTAGCCTACGGGAAATGACATGATTAACATATCCTAGGGTTGATCATGTATGATCCAGACTCCGGCTAGTTCATTCATTTTGTGTTTACTAGCTTCATGATCATCTATGTATATATAGTTTGGGACACTTTACTATTATATGTCAGCTGATCTTATATCTTTTATATTGTTTATCTTCTTGTGACTGAGACACCTAGGGCCATTTTTGTCACGACCTGCACCCGAAATTGGGGCACGAGTACGCGGGTACGTCCAGCCTACGCCGCAGCATCGGCGGTAGAACGCTGTCAAGGTCTTGATACTATCTAGCCAATCTCACACAAGCATCCAATCTCCATAAGGAGGCACGGATGACACAAAATAATATGAACACATACTCAATCACAAGACTACAGCACGATAAGATATCGAACAAAAATTAAATATAACACAAGTCAAAAAGTAATAATCTAACTCAACAATTATCCAAATCTCATCAAAAATGCCGGAGACAAATCCGGTACCAAATAGTCTGCTAAAAGAACTAACTAGAAGATTAGTGATTCCGGCTAGACCTCCCGGAATCACAACTAAACTGCCAAGCCCAAGTTGCAGCTACTCACTATATGGTCCATAAAGTGTCGGACACCGGTCCTCTAAGGCATAGTCTGGAAAAATGTTTCCAGTCAGGAAGGAGCAAAGTACAATCTCAAATAACAGTTCCATTAAATTGATAAGGACTATAAAGCAATAAACATATGATGCTAGATACTGAAAAGACAGTGAAATAATGCAATGGCAATTAAAGAGAGACAGACAATGTAAAGAGACAGGCAATAGGCAATATGACATAGTCAGCGCATATATGAAAATGAAAAGAATAAGGTACAGTATCATATACGGGTGATGTAGTATATGATTTAAAATAGGGAGCTGTAATTTATTCAAAGTATTTGAAATAGTAGTTTCGAAATGTGATCGGCTTGGGAACATGTACGATAGCTATATGGACTGGCTAATCATATGTGAAGAGCATGATTAACACTTACATTGTTCTATACTTGTATAAAGGGTATGATCACATTTCTTACTAACTACTTCCCCGCCCCCAACTAGTACTATGGATCCAACCATGACACGTCACGATACACGAGCAAGTCCAATCTATCATGTACGATGTCTAATATACATGTCGTGTACAATGTCAATACGATAATCAAGGTAACATCTCATGACTGTAGATCCAAGCTATATACTAGTCCGTGTAGCACAGTGTCAAAGATTCAGATGTAACATTTCTAGATTATTGAACTTATAGAAATTATCAACAATTGGAAATTATCAGAGAATGTACTTGCCTTGGGTCCTTAGCTGGTGAATACCGAGGTCCTATTCCAGAGTATCGTCTGGAAAAATCAATAGTCCTATAAACATATCACAATTAAATTAATACGTATTTATGGGTATACCAATAATACGTATATAATATATATATAGAAACCTATCAGTAATTGTACAAAATACGTATATAATATATACACTAAGTAGAAGTATATAGATATATATTTATACGTTATAAATATACATAACACATTTATGCATAACTATATCTAAGAATATACATGTATACATATATATGTATTAGTGAAAAATATACATTTGTTATATCTATATATATGTATCATATACCAAATAAAATATATATACTATATACCTGTATACATGTATATATATATATATATATATATATATATATATATATATATATATATATCAATACACACATACTAGAGTATACATATACCAATATGTATATAGATATATATACCAATATATTATATATATATAACATTAAATACTAAAACACATATATAATACATGTTTATACCTATACCAAAAATAAGTTTATATATATGTATATATACTTACATATCAATATAACATATATATATATATATATAACTACTTATATATATATACCAAAAATACATAAAAATATTATTTAATATGTATACACACGTATATATCTACACACACATATACGTATACGTATTTACATAGTCATATATTTATACACATTTATCAAATAACTATTATACATATACATATATTATATATACTCATACGTATATACGTATGTATATATACATATATATATATATATATATATATATATATATATATATATATATATATATATATAAGAAGAAGAAGGAAGGGGAGAGAAGAGGCTCACAGGGGGTTGGGCTTGCTGGCCGCCGGAGTACGACAGGAGGGGGAGCAGTTGGCAGCTCGCCGGAGTAGACAGATGGCCGCCGGGGGTGCTGGGCTCGGCCGGGGTGTGGACAGGAAGTCGGGGCAGCAGAGGACTGCAGCGGGGAGAGGGAGTTGGGGGGAAGCGTTGATGGGGTTGGCCGCCGGAGAGAGTCGTAGGTGCAGCCGGAGTTAGCAGCAGGGAGGGGAGTCGGCTGTAGTCGGGATGTGATGGTGGATGCAGTCGGAGGTGGTGGTGGACGCAGCCGGAGTGAGGAGTCTGTCGGAGGTCGAACGGTAGAGGGAGGAGCTTCGAGCAGTAGGCCGAGGGGCTCGGGCTAGGCTGGGCCGTCGAAGTGGGCAAAGGGCCGCCGGGGATGGCTCGGCCGGGAACACAGGGAATAGTCGGGTGATGGTGGTGGTTTTTCCCCCTCTTTGATTATTTCAAATTCCAAAATAAGAAGGAGAAGAAGAAAAGAAGAAGAGAAGAAGAAGAAGGAGAAAAGAGAAGAAGAAAGGAAGAAGGAATTTGGTTTCCCTACGTTGGAGAGAGGAGAGGTAGGAGAGAGAGAGGTGGGGGCTTGTTTTGGGGATTAGGGCTTGATGTGACATGACATTAAATAGGGAGAGAGAGTGTGTGAAATCAAGGGTGTTGATTGACCCTTTAAATGAGTGGTCCAGATTTGACATAGAGATTTTTATGTGGGAATGAGGGTGAGGTTTAGTTAAAATATTAGGGATTCCTTCATTGTTTTAAACAAATGGGTGTTGACACCAAAAATGCAAATTTGCAAATTAGCCCCCTTAAATTTGGGTATTTGCACCGACGCATAAAATGACAAAAATTTGGCGGGCGATTCGGTGTTCGGTGTTTTGTAGGGTCAGGGGGTGCTGTATGTTCGGTATGGGCTCAATTAGCAGGACACTGGAATTAAATTGGGATTTTCAGAATCGGTCAAAATAGTATCCTCAATTTAATTAGAAATAAATGCAAGTTGTGTTCTAAAATTAATTAGGAGTACATGGGGCCAAAATCAGGTCAGGTCATCAATACCAATAATGAAGAAGACTTAGAACAGAATATTAGCCTAATTTGGGCCGCACGAAAAATAGGTCAAGATTGCCTCCAATTTCGATTGGAACGCACAACGATACAAAATAGGAATTTATTTAGGATTTAAATAAACATCCGCGACAATTTTTGTGCGGCTAAAAATAAGGTACAGAGAGCATAATTATGAGTTACAAAAATAGCAGAATGGAAGGCGGACATGTCTAGGGCAAGATTGTGAAATTTGTTGGAAGGCAAAAGTCAGTGTAGCGCTCCAAATTCGAAGCAAAGGCAATACGTAATAATTAAATAAAATACGGTAATTAATTATAATCTCCAATAAATAAATTCTAGATAAAACAATTAAATACAGAATTCCATAATTCGGACAGGTGTTCATCTACTGGGCTTCTAGGTCAAGTCTGCTAGCTCAAAATAAATAAACACTGTATATAATTATATATTTAATTACACATCTCACATATTTATTTAAATTAAATACTTATCATGCAATTACTTAATTGTAACTACAATAATATTAATTATTATAAGAAGTCAAAAATACCCCTGTTTTCGGAACGTGGTAGTGACAATTTTACCTAGGATTGACTGACGGATTATAGTATTAACCCCTATCTCTTACAGCTTCACCGTATATTCGGGGTACTGGTGTGCTCTGAGTATACGTAGCTGGCCATTGTCTGCCCCCGCTCTCCAGTATTCTGATTCTGGGACATAACACCAATGCTCTAAAAAAATTATTTGCCTAATTAACCCTAATGTTGAATGAAATCTCATGTTGTGGTCATATTATCATTTTCTTTAGATATCGTACCTTGGTACGAGTACACTAGGTACGAATCCACATTGCTCAATCTAGATTCTTTCCAGTATAATGTAACAAATCAACAAATATTCTAACCATGCTAGGGTTATTAGCTAACTACTATGTCCGTGTCAAGAAAAACGATAAAGTGTAGCACTTAACACTTAGCACGTAGCACATAGCAAGATCAAGTGAAACCTCGGTGCACAAGTAATCCAAGTAGCACCCTTGGATGCAAATAGGTGTATCAGCATGGATATAATTAGTCGAATCGAGATACCCGGCCTATTAATCACGCACACGAATTCATTTTATCATATGAAGTCACATTGGTCAGGTCAAGTACACATAGTCAATCCAATAAGGTCCTCTAATACCTTGGTGACATGTTGTCACGCCCCAGTCCCAAAATACGTAGGACTAGAAATACGTAAACATGCTAGCTACGTATTCAACCAGACTCTTGTTCGATTTAAACGCGTATAAGTTGTACTATAATGGTCACTATCTAGATAACATTATATATATATATATATATATATATATATATATATATATATATATATATATCAATCCAGAATGAAATAAAATACAAGAAAGAGCCACATATGCTAAAGTCGGTCACCTAGTAGCACACAAACTCGAATAGACTCGAGAAAGAAATAGAGTCTATAAAACAAGGTTATAACAGCAGAAATAAGTGACAAGAAATAACTATAAATATGGAAGAACATGATAAACGTATCAACTATATATGCCTGAATCCTGGAGAAACAAACATCCACAAATAAACTCCACTACTCCAGCTCAGCAATAACTTGGAGACAAAATTCGGATCCAGGTCCGCAGGGGACATAGCAAGGTACAAGAAATATCATGCCAAAGTAAATAGTAAAATATACAATGTGATCAAGGGTAACTAACATAACCAGTTATGTGAATGCATTTAAGAACATCACTCGTCCTCTTGACCACCACTGTGTAAATCAATATAAATCTTTAGGCTCCGTCAGGGAACCTGCAGTAGCCATGCAATCTCCGGAACTCTCGTAAGAGTTTAGGGTAACATGGTGAATAGTGGTAGCCCAATTTCCCTAGTATGCTCTCCCCTCCCAATGTAACCTCACATCTCATGTCCATGACATCTCATGTCCAAAACACGCAAGATCAATTACTAACTATGATCGAGTCAACAGTGTAAATATAATCATGTCAACTATCACATGTCTTGGGTCCTGTCCTGAAACAAAAGTCGAAAACCATGAATGTCTCAAGTATGGCTCATGTACATGCAAGGCGTGTCTAGTGTCCAGAGGTCTATCGTGCAAGAGTCAGCACGAATAGGGGAATATGATAATAATGCAATCTAACGATATTTGAGTCCGTATACGAAAGTCGACACCCGAATACAATTCGGACGCTAAGTATCATAACGGTCCTAGGGTCACAATAAATTACATGCAAAGAACTAGAATATAATCAAAAGCTAGTAAAAGCATAAAGCACCGAATATTGGAATAAAGGCAAGGTATACTTGTATGTTGTCTGTAGCTGCGGTGTTGCATGTCCGATGTCCTCTCCTGGAAGATTAGTAGATCCAATATGTATTATCGAATATATTCTAATCAATAACCATATACATTAACTATTCTAGAACAACACGAAAGATCATTGCATAACCTAAACTTTCAGTTGACGTTCTGGTCCAATAATCCAACAGTTATGTAGCATTGAACAACGTGCCAAGATACACGTATCATTCCACTCTCTAATACATTACGAGGGTCTCATACATCAATATATCATGCGTAATTTTAGGCACAAACATGTGTTTGACTACACGTAGTCCTATGCATAAGTAGAAATGTATCAATGTCGCAACACTCGCACCAATGTTGTCCTATTCATCTAAAATGCATGAAACTTCTTAAATAATTATTTTAACCTCTTATAATACTAAAATAAATACTTATAATATTCTGAAATTTTTTTAATTAATCAAAGTTAACCAAACATCGTCATTGCATGCCATTAATTGCTTTGGACAATAACTAGTCGTTCAAACCAACTTTGGTACGTAGCATTGACATGCAACCTCCATATTGGCATCCAAATATGATTAAATAATAAATTAATAAATTAAATATTTTGGAATTAATATACATTAATTTTTGAAATTTATTTACATAATTAAAATATAACAACTATCAAAGAACTATAACTAGTCTTGGTGTGACGTGTCTGTGTCATGGTTGCACATTTGTTTAGGGTAGTTTTTATACATAAAAAAATATGGATATAATGCATGAGACTAATTATAAATAGCATCTAACATTAATATAATTTTATACAAGGATTTTTCCAAAGAAAATAGGAAAAGGATCCGAGTTGAAAAACTTACACGAATGCAATTACGGCGGGGGCCTTTCTCGCAAATACGGCCAAACAGGGTACCAAACGAACTCCAAACTTCACAAAAATTGATGGGAGGGGGGATATAGGGGACTTCAAATGGATGAATAATATATATTTTTTGGGGTTTTTTTATTGTTTTTACTGCTGCAAACAGCAGTAGCAACCAACGGCCTATTTTGGAAGGTTGGGTGGGGCTTGTGGGGTCGTCCAATGGTGTGTGGGTGGTCGTCCTTGGGGGAAAGGATAAGGAGAGGAAGGAGATAAAAAATACGGGTTTTAAGAGAAGGTTAGTTGTTATTTTGGTCACAAGGGGTGAGGGTGTTGGCGGCTAGGGCAAGGAGAAGGGGGAGGGAGCATATATATAGGATTGTTGTTGGGCCCATTGTGTTGGTTGCTTGGAGGTTAGTTTGGGCCCAATAGGAAAGTGTATTTGAGGGTCCAAGAGGGTTTTAGGCCTCTAATGCTCAATGGACTTATTATATAAATAATTATTTTTATTTAATGAAAGTTGCACAAAAATATGCAAAGATACGGTTTCCAAAAATAGAAACTTGTCCTTTAGAACTAGGATTTGAACCATGCAAGAATTATGTAGCATGCAGGGGTTTAAATAAATATGACATCATTTTTATAGACATAATATGTTGAGTTAGGCTTTAGGTTGTCAAGTTGGTTATATGGAAAGGGTTGGTGTTGCGCATTAAAAATCGTACGCAACGACAAAGGTGTTTATTAGTCAATTACACTTATTGGAACTACAAAAGTTGTACAATCAAAATAAAGAATAGGAATATGATTTTATGAGTGACAGTCAATGCATTGGCCTAATTTAGCTTGTCTAATTCTAGTATGCAAAGTTGGTTGGAAGGTAAGGGCTAGTGTTGTACTCAAAATCTCAAGACCATGGCAAAGGGTTTCTAAATTTTAATTAATTATCTAATTAATCTATTAATTAAATTAAAAAATCTAAATTACCAAAATAATCCAATATGAAAATCAGGGAGTTTACACATGTAGATTAGGTCTGAGTACTATCGATGCCTCTAGGGCCAAGTTTATCATATAGTCTAATTGTGCCTGTAGCTTCATCAAGATATCTTAGGTACTGGTCACTATTCATGAAAGTCTTGGCATCTCAGATCACTTAGCTCTTTGGTACCCACAACTTACTAGAGTCAAGACAAGAAGTTGGAATAATTGAGAGAAAACATCAAAATAAAATAAAATCCACATTGGACAAAACATGCCCATAAAACGTATAACAAAGTCGCGCACAAAACGGTCCATAAATGGCAAGCTACGCACAAAAAGCGGTAACAGGGCCATCGGTGTTAAAGTATGCAAGACGGAGCCCTCGCGCACTTTCACACATAGGGGTGCATACTTTTATGCCAAGGAAGACTTCCTGCAAAAGTACACACAGGAAGGATATAAATGTAACGAGGTACACGAGACAAAAAAATACGCCCAGAAAGAAACGCATGCTACCGACAAAACACGTAAATCAAGGAGAGCACGCAACCCAAGGAACGCACAAACCGATAAAACACACGAACCAAGAAAATGCTCAAACCAAGGAAAAGCACACAAACTGAAGCTCTGCGTACTTTCTCTAGTGAAGAAAGGATTCTCTACAGAAAAGTACGCACAGAAAAAAGGGTTGTGCGTATTTATACGCGAGGGGAAAGTCTCTGCGCACTTTTACACGGCGAATGCAGTTGACATAAATGTACGCAAGTCAGAGGGATAGTAAGCTCGGCGCACTTTTACTCAAAAGCAAAATTGGTGCAAATGTACGCAAGACAGAGGAAATAACCTCAACGTAATTTTATGCAAAGTAAGCGACCGACGCACTTTTATACCAAAACTGTTCTTCTTCCCAAGACAACTACCTATGGATGGTTCAAAGATACATTTTGTTCATAACATCTTTATTAAAACTCTAAATCAAGTAAAACAAAAGTCAAAACAGATGAAATTCAATTCTTTACAACATAGAACAAATTATTTTCGAAAATACTAAGTTTTTTGGAGATCGTTCCCATGAAATACCATAAAACCCAAATTTTAAAATTTTGATCTATTTTATTCTAGCTATCAAACCAAAAATATCGAGTACTAAAGATATAGAGGAACACAATATACATATTATAGGCCCATAAAATGCAAGAAAAATAAAAGAATAAAAATATGCAATGAATCATGTTTCTCCATGTGTGCAAAATATACTTGCCTAAGCTCTAAGGAAAAAAAGAGAATGAAATGAGTAGAATGAGGGAAGAGAGAGAAAGAAAATAGTTTATATAAGGTAGGGTTTGATGCTTAGCCATTGAATCAAGTCATGGATTCCTCTCAAGCAATCATATCCAAACAAAATAAACCACGAACCAAGTTTATTAGGAAAACTGGTCTGGTCTCCAGGTCACCTGGCAGTCATACCATCAAGCCGTATACACAATGATACGTATATCGGGAGCGGGGAGTGACACATGTTATATCTTATTACTTTCTACACAGATACCATCATATCTGGTCAATGATCATAGCATGCCTAAGTTAGGATATATGTATTGAATACTGAAATCTACGTTCATGATGAATCTAGATTGGAACTTTTAGGAACCAATACAAATTCGCACCTAGTATACCGTACTATGATATGACAACTAAGGAGGATGATCATGTGTCCACGGCACATGATTCTACATAAACTATATAGCTATTAGGTAACTTAAAACCCGTAGAATATAAGAAGAAAATGGTATCCCGAGATCGTATGTTGCTGGCCATCCATCGGATATTGTAGTATTATCCATTTCAGTAAAATATAGTATCCAACTTCATATTACTATTACTGACCCAGTGTCTACCCTATAGGAGTATTGGGACTATGAATAATTTACTGTTACCGACCTGGGAACCTTCCGAGGGGTGGCACCATAGACTATTATTTAGTATTCATAGTTATATGGTTGGCCAGTCCTGCTTCAACATTGTACGATTTGAGGATCCCGATATTGCACTCCTGAGATAACCTAGATATTAATCTAGCAAGTCGTAGGAATTACTTGGTCGGTCAGTTAAAATGAGTTGATTGTGTATCCTACCACCTGATCATAGCCAAAGTGGTATCCTGTCCCGACGTACTATGATACCCCTTGTCCTTGTTTAGTATAGGGGTATCTTACTACTATGATAATAGAATGCATGTCAATGATATAGCATAAGTTATATATTTACTGTTGTTTGGGTTTTGTTTCATTCACTCGTGCTTCTTATGGTACTTGATACTAAGGGCCTGACCCCTCTGGTTTAGTTTGATCAGATGTAGTAGCGAAGTCCAAGGATCCAGCGTAACTTACCCCAGATGGCGCATACCCATAGAATGGTCATCGTGGGACATGGGTTGGTTTCTTCCTCACCACTCTTATAGCACTTTGTCTTCGTTTGAGCGTTTATCAATGTGCACCTATTAGCTTGTATATTTTGGAGTCCTTTCATCACATGATTGTATCATATTCAGAGTGCAGCTAATAATGCGATTATGTATATTTTATATTGTGCTAGCTCTCCATTTTATATATCTTGCTTCATGATAATTTTGATAGAGCGTCGGGGATGTCTTACTGCTTTAACTTATATGTTCCATATTTTTTTATTCTTGTGTTGACTGAATGAGACATAGTACATTATTATGAGACCATATGTGACTTGCATATAATATACACCCCAATATCTAGGTACAATCATAATTGTATTATGGAGTACTAGTTTATCCTGTAGTGCATAATTGGACGTATCATACCCATGTTCTCCGTATTCAGGTACTTGGACGTGACATTAACTCATAAAATTCTTAAAATTTTCGACAAAGTATCATTTGTAGTTCGATATCCAGAATTTCATAATTCAAAATATATCAGACTTCGAGCAACCCTCTGTAGCATTTTCGGTATCCAACCCCTTCAGTAGCGCCCCCCCCCCCTCGTGCACACACACACACACACACACACACACACACACACACACACACACACATATATATATATATATATATGTATATATATATATATATATGTCACACCCGTTCCCAGATTTGGTATTCTTGAATTTATGATATTAAATTTTCCATGTAGATGTATTCATGTTGTATTTTACATGTTGGTTCCTGTTAATTATGTCATATTTTATTTAATTATATTTCTGTTTATTGAGGAAGACTACCCGAGACCAGTAGTGAATACCTTGGCAATTGTCATGAACCCGTGCTAGGACCCGTATGTAAGATGAATATCTGACCCGGTTCACTTTTGGAACCAATAATCTATTTTGGATGGTTAGGATTACATCAGGATTAGTTATAACTATAATACATTTTTTCTCTTATGTATATATACTCCTCTTTCTCTCTCCTCTCTTTTATTTTTTGTTTCTTTCCTTTACTTATTTCTTCCTCTTCTTCCTTCCCTCAAGATCTCACAACTGAAACCCTAAGCCCTAGCCCTAGACTTGGTTCTAGGAAGAGGTTTGTAGTCCACAAAGTCAAGTACATCTTGCTCAAAGTGGTGAAGCCATAAATTTATGTATTTTTGTATATATATAGTAATAAAAATATATTTGATGGAAAATGTTCTCCTTGATGTTCTCATTAGTTTTAGTTCTTGGAGTTTTTGGTTTTGATAAACAATTTTGAGTAGATCTGAGTTTTAAAGTTTGGATTTTTCATGGGTTCCAAAGTTTTTTGAGGTTTTGATCTATTAAAATATGGTATTTTAGAAAAATAGTTTTTTGTGGTTGATGGAGCACTTTATTTCGAGCATTTTGGCTTTTGGTTCAATTGATTCGGAGTTAAAATGAAGGTTTTATGAAGAAAATAAAATTTTAGATTTTTGGAGCTTTTTTGCCATGGCTGAACTTGTTGTCTTGAGAAGACGAAGTTCTCATGCGGCCAGCACCATATGCGGCCGAGACTTCTATGCGGCATGATCCTTATATGGGCGGGACTCTTTGCCACATAACCAACCAACATGCGTCCATTTTGTTGGAAGCATGACTGACCATTACACAAAGTAATTTGGAGCTAAGTGACAGAACTCATTGTGTTTTGTTCGCTGGACGAATGAGAAATTCGCTAAGTCTAAAGAGCAATATGTGGCCGAGTGACTTATGCGGCAAGCAGAGTATGCGACCACTTTTCCTTGGACGCATGACTATGAAACATTGGGACATATTTCTATAGTTTTGTCTTTTCTTCCTGACACACTTTATGGCCTGTCACATCCACCACTTCAGTCACTTCTCTGACACATCACTTTGGCACTTGTCCTAAGAGTGGACTTTTGTCCAGACAATACGGCTTGGAGGTAGTATGCGGCCTGGGATCATATGCGGCTTGAGGTAGTATGCGGCCTGGGATCATATACGGCCTGAGGTAGCATGCGGTCAACAGTCCTTGCGGCACCTGTCTCATGCGCCAAGTTGTGCATGGGCTTAGCTATTTTATTTGGAATATTTTTATATTCTATGTGGTTTGTTTTGACAATTGCTTGTGATTGATCCTAAAGAAGAATTGACTTAGTAACCCGACCTTGTGCTAGACATGACCATGTGCTAGAATTGACTAGGCCATAAGTGACTAACCAGCTATGTACATAACATGAGCTACGTTTCCTAATGTAATAAGGCTCATATGACCAACTGTAAGTTTGGTAATTCGACCAGATTTTTTGTATCTGTACTGATACAATTACTACGTGTTACGTGTACATATGTTATAAGGTGCATTGAGGTACGACATAACTTGCTATATGCTATGAGATTACATGTTTCAGGTTGTGCATTGAGAATACCCCCTATGCTACGCGATATGTGATATTATTATATTATTTTCTCAGCACGGGCATGGTATATGGGTCAACTACCAAAGTGTGGCTAGGACTTGATTGATTGTTGCATCACACTCAGGGAAATCCAATTTGAGCTATCAAGTAATAAAGTAGATTCGTATCTAGCATTCTCGAACTACGTACGATATATAGGAGGATTGATAATATGACCATGCCATGTGATTTCTACATAACCATAGGGTTAATCTAGGCAACTAAAACTGGTAGAGCATTTGGAGGGATAAAATTCTGAGATCGTGCACATTAGCCACCTCAGACTATCGTCATAGCGTGCAAGGCTGACCCCCATAGATATTGGTCACGTCCGTACTAGTGGACGGCAATATCCGAATACTTATATTGTATAATGCATTCTATGTGATCTTAGCACAGTAGCCTTACGAAGGACCGGTACATAATATACAATGTGCTATGCAATTACTATGGCTCGGTTAGCCGTGCTAAATAGCTCATAATTTGAGGATTTCAATATTGCATTATTCTGTTCTGAGATAACTCAGACTCCACATAATAAGACGTATGATTGATTGGCCGATTTAAAAGAGTATGTCCTGGTAGTCTAGGGACATGAACTATTGTGGTACGACGGTTCAACCATTATCCTTGTTTGGTTGTAGGTGTAAACCCCCTCAATTATTAATTTAGGTAGACTAGATAGGGCTAGAAATATTGTTGTAGCGTTAGGGTATTTGAGGTTTAGAAGTCATGTTGCAATTGTCTGATTATTTATTTTAAACCCTTGGTGCACCCTACCGTTGTTACAATATTCGGAGCCCAATAATAGCCCATAATCTCCAACAAATTATTGCACTCTTGACTTGACAAGCCAACCTAGGCACTAGAATTTTCTGTCACTCACAATCGCAATCCCTTGTGCTCTAATTTAATTGCACAACTTTCTGGTCCCAAAATCCATTCTTTAATCCAGTGTCGTGTACCTTTGTCGTTGCCATCAATTTTGGGACACAAACTCAACCCGTTTAGCCAGACTAATTAAAGGATCCAAGACTGACATCAAGCCTACACTGTTTATGACCTTTGTGTCACTCCTAATTGAGACCGCATGTGCCCCCATTTATTTTAAGAGCACATGATAATTTATTTTAATTAAATTGGGGATACCAACTTTGACTAATCCTAACTTAACCCCAATTTAACCCAAGACCCCATTCATTAAGCCCATGCAAAACACACAACACCTCCTCACCCTACAAAATACCAAACACCACTTCTCACACCAAATCCCCTTCATTCTACATACATGTGCAATTATCCAAAATTTAAGGGGCTTAATTGCAAATATGGTAATAGGTGTCACCACCCCATTGGCCAAGTCAAATGGAGAAACCCTCACCCTCATCTCTTGACCGGTCAAATCAATCCCTCTCTCCTCTTATAGATGTGCATTTCTTCATGTGAAATCTGAGCCCTCCATTTAAATTAAAGCCCTCATCCTCACCACACACTCACCTATATAATCACTCCATCACTCCCCTTTTCCCAATGCCGGCCCTAATCCCTAGGGACATTCAACCCCCCCTCTCTCTCCTCCTTTTTCCTACTACATTTCCAGCCGAAACTATCCCTCCCTTTCTCTTCTTCTTCTTCTTCTTCATTATATCACCTCCTCCAACCCGACCGGCCTCCAGCCAGGCCGGCCCTACAACTCCGGCGGCCAACTGCCACCCACCTCGACCGTGCCACCAACCTCCTCCATGACTTCTACCACCGCCATCACCGGCCTCTTTTCTACATCTCCACAACCGAGTCTCCTCCACCAGCTACTGCCGTCCACCTCGGCCAGCAACACCCTCCAATGCCACGTCCATCACCTCCAACCTCCTCTCATCATCATCATCGTCACCAGCACGAACCCGACCGGGCTCCCTCTACTCTGGCCGAGTAGTGCTAACCATCGCGTCTCCTCCAACCACGCGCTGCCACCCACCTCCACCGGCCTCCCTATCTCGACCCTGCTCCCTCTAGCGGAACCACCGCCATCTCCACCCCCTCAACCACCTTGAGCCGTTCTCCGGCCACCGTCTACTCCGGAACCCCGTATCGTTTCTATCATCATCATAATCACCAGCACCGCACCGCCGTATCGAACACCTCCACCCGTCCAACACCTTCCCCACCTTGCTGTCGACCTCACTCCGGCCAACCTCCACGAGCGTCGACCATACGCCGCCACTGAGGTAACCTCTTCCCCATCTCCTTGTGTAGGTAGTATTATTTATTTGTTACATATAACTTAGTTAGGGTTATTTGATAATAAACGAAAGAAATTGAAACTACGTTTATACGAAACCCTTTTTTAGGTTTACAAACAAGAAAAAAAAGTATAATTAATCCTATACAAGGATGTTAAGTACAAAAATTTGATTCTGAAAAAATATTGCTATAGGAGTCTGATCTGCGGTCGATCACTTTGTCCCTTTGACCACACGATGATGAAGAAGTGTTGTAGAAGACGAAAAAGAAGCTTCAAAGACTGCAGGAGGGATTGAACTCTCGTTGCCAAAACACTCTCTGGATATACTCTCTTTTCTTGGAAAATCCTCGACTTTCCACTCTTTTCTTCGACCCTTCTCTCCTGGACCTCCGTGGCCGAAGGTCTCTATTTATAGAGTTCAGCTACAGTCGGCGTAGAAACCTAACAGCGGAGAGAGCTGCACCTTTTACGTGGCGGTTATAATAACTGCTACCCACGTATGAATGATCTTTTGAATCAGCGTGTGACATGTATCCCATCATGAGGTAATACGTATAATCGCTTATCGAAGATCACGGTATGCAAGCTACGTAGATAACTGCCCCTCGCGTAGAGATAGTTGGCATAAAAGCCAAATAACTATCTCGTTGGCGTAAAAGCCAAATAGCTGTTCTGATGGCGTAAAAGCCAAGTAGGCGTAGAAGCCGAATAGTTGTCAAGTTGGCGTAGAAGCCAAGTATCTGTCATGTTGACGTAGAAGCCAAATAGCTGTCTGTAGAAGCATAAAAAATACGCTGTAGAGTTATACGCAATATTTTAGTGCTGGGCGGCGTAAAATATGACTTCAGAGCCATCGACGTACAACAGGGCTTCATCGCTAGTACAGCGTAAAATATGAGCCCCAGGACAATCCGCATAATACAGTATTTCCAGGCTGCTTCAGCATAAAAAGGTTGTTACATCACCACTTTGGCGTAAAACCTACTCGCTTTTAATGCAGTAGAAAGTTGTACGGGGAACGCTTCGTATTTCTCGAATAAACCTGTCAGATCATGTAGTGAACCTGACTCCTGACAACGAGTACTACACAACTATCCAGACGACGGCTGTAATGATGGTGCAGCACAGAGACCCAAACCGTCGTTTAGTGACATTTTCCTGATACAAAGTGCTTTTAGGCATACAAGGGAGTACGCTGCCTAGTTTTATACAGGCAGATATGAGCTTTTACGCTCAGCAGAAGACAAAACATACTATCATGTCAAAAGCTGCTCTTTATACGGCTTGAGGCACGTCTCTGCATTTAATGCGCAGAATGGGGGCAGATCTCTACATTTAATGCACGAGATTTGTTCTATTTTCAAAGACTGGGCGAGCTATAATTACGGCTAATACGTCCACATCATCACCTCTGCATATTACGCTATCAGGCTATTTTCAGCCATAGGAGCATGTTGTATGCTATCTCCTTGAAATACGCCACCAGGCTATTTTCAGCTATAAGGAGTACGCCGTATGCTATCTCCTCGAATACGCCAACTCAGGCTATATTTGCATTTGTGCGTGATAAGGCTATTTGGTCCAGAATATGCTCAAAACCTCAGTCAAGGAAGGAGGATCAGCTATCTTTTACGCTAGCTACCTATCCATGCAGTATCAGGCTTCTACGCCTACAAGGCTTCTACGCCTATTTGGCTTCTATGCCAACTTGATAAACCACTTGGCTTCTACGCCAACCTGACAACTATTTGGCTTCTACGCCATGGTGACAGTTATTGGCTTCTACGCTAACCTTTTCTACGCAAGGGGCAGTTACCTACATGGCTTGCATGCCGTGATCCTCGCAGCGGTTATACGTGTTACCTTATTATGGGACATGCGTCATACGCAGATTCAGAAGATCATCTATACATGGGTGGCAGTTATTATAACCGCCGTGTAAAAAGTTCCATACTCTCCACTGTCCGACTTCTACGCCGACTGGACGGTTACTGTCACTAAAACCCTATAAATAGAGACCCCTATTGACAAAGGTCCAGGATCAGAACAAGGTCGAAAAACTCAGAGAATAGAAGTCGAAGAAATCGAAGAACAGAGAGAGAAGAGCTCAGACAGAGAGTAGTGATCAACGATTTTGGCATCGAGTATCCACTCCCTCTTGCAATCTTTGAAGCATCTCCTTCTTCTACAGCACTTCTTCATCATCGTGTGGTCTAAGGGACAAAGTGATCGACTGCAGATCAGACTCCTATAGCAATATTTACCCAGATTAAATTATGTACTTAACATCCTCGTATAGGATTAATAGTACTTCTTGTTTGTAAACCTAAGAAAGGATTTCATATAAACTTAGTTTTATTTCTTCTGTTTATTATCAAACACAAGATGGCGACTCTGCTGGGGAAGAAGCAATTGCTCAACACGATACAGTATCAGTAGGATCAATGAAGAAGACCTTGGTCATCCAAATCGACCAATCAGCCTACGAAGATATGCTTCGAGCAGGGGGTAGCTCTCACTCTCTCTCTGTCTAAGACAACAGGAAATTATGTAAGGTCTGGATGCCCCGGACATCCCCTACCATTCCTGCCGACTCTATGGTTTCTCCGACCAACAAGGTTGTAGCTTCGCAACCTCCGCGCCTAGCGCGTAAAACTCAGTCTCCTGTCGCTGACGGGGCAGACAAAACTTCTGGCAATGCCTTAGCGCCAATCCAGAAGTCCACTTTACGTCTTGTGCGTAAAACTCAGTCTCCTGTCGCTGACGGGGCAGACAACTTCTGGCAATGCCTCAGCGCTAATCCAAAAGCATACATCACGTATTGCGCGTAAAAACTCGTCTCCCGTCGCTGATGGAACAGACGTAGTTTCTGACAAGGCCTCAGCGCCAAGTCAGAAAATTCAAATATGCTCCGCGCGTAAAAATATCACTCTCACTCAAAAAGAGGCAGAGAGTCCCAGTAATATCCGCAAGGGAAAACAAATGGCGGAATTCTCAACGTCTCGGCCTTTATGCTAGCAAAAGCAGAGTCTGCCCGCTCTCCAGATTACGCGGAACGCTGACGGCCGTTTGAGAACTTTCTCAGTTTTATGCCAACCTGAGCAAAATTTCAAATTACGCCAGGTCAAGCCCTCGGCGTAAAGAAGACCCAGTCTGCGGATAGATACGCTCCTTATGGATCAGCTGCTACTCATATGGCTGAACTGCTGTAATCCTACGGAAGGGAGAGGGTTATGGTTCCCAATATCCGTATTCCAACTGATGTAAAAAGAAGGAACAAGCCTTCTTCCTCTTCTTCTTCCGTTAATCCTCCTGACTTGCGAGAATTCTTGATCCAGAAACGTAAAGACAGGAGTCATAACTAGGATTCAGTTCCCCTAACTATCAAACGTGAGGAGATCATATGGGAAGATACATCAACGTCTAAAGTTGTCATGACTTATGGGTCACATGAAGACTCTGTCTTTATTGTTTCGCCAACTCGCGATGACCAGCATCCAATAGTCTTCGGTCGCATGCGGAGCAGTCCGATTGTTCAAGAAGAATCTCGCGAATTTGATGCTGGAAAAATGCAAATCCACAGATATAGCCCACAAGCTTTAAAGATTATACAAAACATGGGTTATGATTTGAAGTTGAAACAAGGCCTCAACTATGGAAAAGGCAGATGAACACCGTTGCATAGTAATCCTTACTGTCAACAAACTCGTTTTGGGTTGGGGTACACTGCATCTCTTGCCAACTCCAAATCTCTAGAGTCTGATCCTGTAATATCAGAGGCAGGTTCTTCTAAATCAACTTCTGTGGACAAATGCTACGACATGTCTGGGGGTAGCCTACCTCTACAAAATAGGGCACCATCCAAAACTGGGGGTAGAAGTCCCTATGGTTCCGAAGATTATACAACTATGACCATCTTCCCAGAAGACCATAAAACTCAGACATCGGGAGCCCGAAGGCCGAAAGGACTTTCTCCTTCAATGAAGATGACATCATTAAAATCTTTAATATATTAATGAAGGAACACAAACTTCGGCTACCCAACATCAGATATCCTGAGAGGGCTGGCAAAGTCAATGATCCAGATTATTGTCTCTTCCATCGGTACATTCATCACCCCACAAGGGCTTGCTATGTACTAAAAAGGAGAATTCAGGAGTTGATCGATGCCAAGGTCATCACTTTGCATCTATAAACGAGGGGACGATCACTGTAAATTGATTTCACTTTAACGTGATAATTTGCTCCCTCAAGAAAATACCGGATGATGAGTCCCTAAAGTTTTCCCAGTGGATTCTTCAGGTCTATCCCTACTCAAGAAAATCACTCTACAGTAAATTTTTCGGACATGAGTTTATTTTCATATTACCTCTAAACTATTGTCCAAATATTTCATTATCTCCCCAGCTGAGTTTGTCATGTTCATATTACCTCTGAACAAACCATCCTGGTCTGACTATCGATTATCATATCCATATTACCTCTGATATCGGTTGTCATCTCAACTTAACATCCGTACTTAACTCTAAGTACACAAGTGGTGTTGAGTCCACAAAAAACTGCCATGTCCATATTACCTCTGAGCAGATATGTACCTCCATCCCCAATGGAGTCATAACTCAAAAGTATATCATGTTCATATTACCTCTAAACAAACTTTTTGAGTTTTTCGGCTATCGATTATCATGTCCATATTACCTCTGATGTCGGTTATCATCTCAACTTAACATCCGTACTTAACTCTAAGTACACCAGTGGTGTTGAGTCCACAAAAACTTCCATGTCCATATTACCTCTGGCAGGGCTTATCCTAAACTTATTACTTGCACTCTTGTACGCAAAAAGTAATGGGTCCACTAAAAATCCCCCAATGGGATGTCCTCAACAAATACGGTATCGTACTACATCCATATTACCTCTAGTACAATATCCAAAATTCGTACAGACAATCATAAAGAAAAGGAGGGCCCTTATATGATTGCAAACGACGCCTACAGATTAGCCAAGCCTAAGAGAAATTTGGCAATGGCTACTATCAACTGCAAATTCCCAAAGAAGTACTATACTTGATCTTCTTCGTTTAACGGAGTATGACGAAGATCTTATTCTGACGACACCATGCACAAAGGATAGCTGGATCATATTCTATCAGGTTCATGTGACTTCCGAATAGATATCCTTAACTAATTTATAAGCCTATCATGTGCATATTACCTCTGATAGTGTTTAGTATACAAATTTAGTTGGATTATATTCTTTCAGGTTTATGTTAACTCTGAATAGATTTATATTCAGAAAACCTTAACGAAAGTATGTCATATTAATGATACCTCTGATTTTACTTTCATCTTAGCCTATCATATTCTAAAGTGATGGGTCCACAAAGTCAAAAAATGTGTCTTTATTATCCCCAAGAAATTATAGGAGAAATAAGAAGTACATCATTTGGGAGGAGCAGTCAAATCACGGATCTGCTGCGCTAGAAAGGCCATTTCTCATTTCTGGAGCTCAAAACTGTAACGCGAGCCCGCTCCAACCTTGCCTCATCATTATTCAAAGTAGACATTTCAGACCAATGACGTACAAAGTCTGCGTGAATGACATCCACACGTGCCAGGTTCTGCTGAGCCGCTTTCCTTCGATCATTCAACACATCTCGAGCTGCCAATAAAGAGAGAGCATTCTCCTTGGCCTTAGTAAGGTCATCTTCTAATTTGCGGATTCTCGCTGCCTCTGCCTCATAATCGGCCTCGTACTTGGCCAGCTGGGGAATGACATACTCCAATACTTGACGCTCTTGATCCATCTCTTGCTGCCGTTCCTGGACAGATTTGTTCAGAGATGACATTTGTCCAGCAAGCTCTGCAGTTAAGGAGTCATACCTAGCTTGAACGAGACCGTCAATCTTGCCTCGAGATAGCTGCAAATAATCGTTAATGGGTTGTTCCAAACCATTAACTATCTGCTCCAGCGCATCAGCTCTCCCAGCGTCGTTGAAGTCTCTGATCGGCGTTATCGCAAACTGGGAGGACCTCCGCAGAGCCTCAAAGCCTAGATTCTTCTCCAGTACCATCGATATAAGCGTTCTCAAAGTGGTATAAAATATACTAGTATACTGCTCAATCAGCATGGCGTGATCCGAATGGACACTGGAAGTGGCTGCAATATCGGCAAATCTCCTTCCAGGAACGACTGCAGAGGGTGTCATCACAGTCGTTGCTTCAGCAAATGGTGCGATAAAAGTAGAGGCGCCAACAACGGTCGAAGTGGCTGGCGTACTCGAAGGAGGCATCGTCGTGATGACAGGCTCATCCTCCTCTCGAGATATCGGAACCATTTCGGGCGAGCCGGCACCCAAAAATGTTTCCTCTTCAAAGTCGGGCACCTCCGTGTCATCGACAGGAGCTGAAACAAAGCCAAAAGTTGCGTCGATGCTGCCCTCCCCGTAGATGTCTTTTCCTGAAAAGAAGACAAGAGAAAGTTAATATCAACATGATGTTAATTTTTCTAAAAAAAAGGCGTAAAGACGATATTTATCCATGGCCGATGGTATATATGGCACGTCTGCAGGCAGTACAGCTAAATCATTTCTCAATGATGCTAAGCGAGCTGTCATACCTGGAGAAGGGGGTGTGCCAACTGACACTGGCAGGTATTCTTTCAAGTCTTCACCGAGATCCACTCGAGGCTCATTGGGTGGAATCTCGCTGGGTATACTTACAGATGCGGCAGGGGTTTCTCCCGTTGCTGGTCTGGATAAAGATATTCTTATTTGGCTTGGCCCCGAAGGCGTTCTCGTACCACTACCTGAAGCGGTATCAGCGACAGCAGCCTCGAGAAAAGATTCACCGGCACTGCCAGTCGAAATTATGGAGGTTCCCTCTCTAATAGGCGAAGGACCTCTAGTGAAAGAATCATCCCCAACAGGGGAAACAGCAGGCTCACTCCGAGAGGCCTCATGACTGAAAGTCCTGACAGGACCACTAACAGTCTTCTTTTTCTTGCGAGGGGAAGTCTCCTTCAGAACAGGAGCCCTTCGCTTACCAGGGATAACCAGAGGCCCTGCAGGCGGAGGTATTTCACCTCTCGGTACTGTCAGCAAAAACTCATCTGGAGCGACAGAGTCTTCTTCTTCGTCAGATGAAACTGATGGAACTTCCTCTTTTCCAGCGGACTTAGAAGAGGGCATCCTAAAACTTCCACGCATGTCAAAATCACGATGGAAGGTATTGATGGCCACATAAAACTGGGCATATGAATGGAGAATACGCAACTCTATAGAGAGAGAAGTCGCGGGCACAGTAAAGGCCGCTCCAGTATAACCCATTATGAAGTACCGCCATCCTCTCGCTCCGTCAATAAGTCCATCTCTGGACTTGAAGCTGGTGATGGTATTGCCCATGTGCAATTGATCATACCTAAACTGTCTGGCGAACCGACTAGGCAGGTAGGACTCCAAGAAGAGCTTCCAGCTGTGCGCAAAATTTAACGCTCACCGACAGTCTAAAACTGTGGTCACGTTCCAGGTGGAATTCTTGTAATTCAACAAGAAATTACTCCCCGAACTACTGCCAGAGCCGGGAGACATCACCCTGGGATTATGGAGAATTAACCATCCCATCAAATACAGGAACGGTAATTCTATCCTGGGAAAGCTGTCACGCCGTGTTTTATCGGCAAGCAGCCCATTAGTAATGGCCCTCAGGCCAGCTTGTATGCGGCATACCATGGCAGGGAGCAAGCCCAGTCTTACCCCAAATACCAAACGCACTGCAGGATATAAGGTGTTATGGTGAATGCGATCCGAAGATGCAATACCTGGTACTACCAGTCGGCGTAGCCATATAGAGAGAAAGCCAGCCAGTTGACCTTCCCTTGACAGAGGCCTGCGGCAATGCCTCAAATAACTGTAGGCTTTAGTGCCTGTAGGATATTTCCCTATCCCTTTGTCGAGAACTCGATCTGAAGTCCCAGCGTCTTCAATAAGGTCATCGACTACTTGAGCATTAAGCATGCTCAGAAGGCTCAAAGGCCTATCCCTACTATCCACGACTTTCTCGGGCTTAGCATCTCTAGCCTGATGGAAGAAGAGGTAGGACGCCCATTTGTTGGTATAAGCCAGATCAGAGGGCTCATTATAGAAGGCGGTGCACACAAGGTAATGGCTCATCAACTCCTGGTACACTGCCACCACCTGAGGGTTCGTATCCCCCAGCTCCCGGTTTGTGCAAACATACTCTTCATAAGGAGTATCCCCCATTAGCAGTCTTGAAATCTCTGCCATTTCGTGAAGGGCAAATCCCAACTCCCCCAGTGGAGTGGCAAAAGTCCCAGTGAGCGAGATATATCGCTCCATCAAAGCCAAAAATAGGTTGGGGTTGAGAGGTAACCCAGCTCAGTCTGAAAATGCTTCAGGGCCCAGGCAGCTAAACGAGCCCATCAAAGATTTGTAGGGGTAACCCACCCATTGGTCTGAGGATTAACCTTGGGGTATACTCCTCCATGCCCCATAAAGTTATTGCAGAAAGTCGATAATTGGACAGGTTGGAGCAATAAAGTGTCTTCACTCGGAACACTGCCCGGATACAATCCCCTGAAAGGCATTACAGGGCCGGAAGGGCGGCTTACAAATAACCCTTGGTCGGACCCTTTCTGATAAAATATCTTCCCCGACTGGCCATGAAGATTAGGGGTCAGAGTCCATGACATCCTCCTGGGATGCGTGGCATGGAAGAATGCCGACATAGGGTAATCTCTCAGCATCTTGGGCAGGTACATGACCATGCCCCCCACAGTAAAAACCCAGTCTTCCTTCTTGGACTTTGTCTGGGATTGTTTATCGATCATATCCCCGAAGAGGAAAGTTGGATTTATGTATTTTGCCCCGTCTATGTACGCCAGGGGCTCTCCGTTGATCATGCTCAACAGCATTCGCTCTCCTTGAGACGATATCAGGATTTCCCTTTCTTCAGGATATTGGTGTCCAGAAATAGGAAATGTCACATGGGATAAATCCTACAGGTAATTGGAGTGCAGCATACCAGCAGCAGAATCCATCACCTCAGCCAACGGAGATATCTGCAAGTTAACTACAAAGTGCAAGAAAAACACGTCAGTTTCTAAACTAGACCTCACAATCTTGCAGCTTATGCCAAAGAGAAACAGTCTGTGCTTTTACGCCAAGACTGTAAAAATTTGACTTTTTACGCTGGAATCTCATTCCAAGGCGTAAAATTCAAGATTGGCAGTATACACAAAAATCTGACAGTCTGTGTTTTGCGTCAGATTAACAAAGTTTGAGTTATTACGCCGGAGTTTTCATCCAGAGCGTAACACACAAAATTTGTAGTATACGCCAAATTTTGACAGTCAAAGCTCTTACGCCAGACTGCAAAAATATGGAGTTTTTACGCTGACACATTAGAAATGTGGGCGTAAAAGATGAAACATCTCTGTGCATCATCTTCTTCAAAGAGGCGTTCAGCACAGAAGATGACCTAGCGCATTCATGTACAACGTTTGCGAAGGGTTTTCTTCATTCTTGTCGTCCCAAAAGCTTTACCTATAACGCCCGGTGCACAGCTTGATGGTGGAATACTTCGTTCAGAGCAAGGTTCGCCCTACCCGATGGGAGTCGCTCTCGCTTGGGCAGAGGAGCGGAAAGAGAAGGCAGCCTTCTTTCCCTTAGAGGAAGAGATTGGTTTTGGTGCCATTGCTAAAAACTCAGAATGCTCAGAGAAGAAACGAAGGAGAATACTCAAAGAGACGAAGGTTTTCTTTTGCAAAAGACAGATGAAAAGTTTTTCTATGAAGGCCTTGGGGTATTTATAGAGTTCAGATGGACTCCACGAATCCTTAACCAAATCCGATATTTAATATTCGATTATGATTGGGGACTACGTCAGCCTATTAGTCAGGGAAGGCGGACAGTCAGCGAATTCAGAAAGTTTTCGTCCAGAGCAGATTCGTGATTTTACGCCAAGGAGCTTTTTACGCTCGGGAAGCTACAAATCTATGGTTTTACGCTCAGAGGCTATAAGTCTATGGTTTTACGTCCGGATGCTTTTACGCTCGACAGATTTTACGCTCGAGAGGCTACAAATCTACGACTTCACACTCAGAGGCTATAAATCTATGATTTCACGCTCAGAAGCTTTCTACGCTCAGAGGCTACAAATCTACGACTTCACGCTCGGAAGTTCTTTTTTCAAAGGCTACAGATCTACAGTTTTATGCCCGGATACTCTTATGCTCAGTACCTTTTACGCTCGAGAGGCCACAAACTCATGATCTTATGCTCATCTACATTACGGATCTATGACTTTCTGCATATCTTAAAATACGCAGGCCAGAGTATGCGTATATCTGAACAAATCTCAAAACGGCCAATCACAAGGGTTCACGCAGAAGATGCTCCTTCTTGGTCTCAAAATATCCCAAGTACCCAAAGTATACAGAGTTCAGCATTGAAAATGACTCTTCTTCTTGGGTCGATTAGAAGTTCATCCAAAATCCAGTTTGAATATTTTCTCTACAGTTCAAGATAAAGACTCAGTTTTGACAGCCATTTCTCGTCCTATTTCAAGAGATTTTTGGGAAATCATTCTTGAAGATGATGGTCTGAACAAGAATTCTTCTTATCAGAGAAGTGACAAGTTCAGAATTCTACGTAATTCCTCGTTCAAAACAACATAACAGTTCGGATATTCGACTTAAATGCTAAACAGTTTTTTATGCGTCCTCAGTTACGCGTAAAAGACGGGACGAGATCAGATACTCTTTTTATCAGAGTCAGCGTAAAGTTATTCAGACATGGCAAAACTACACATATTCAGCAAAAAATATGGCAAATCATCATATGCATAAAAGAAGACAATTTTATTAATCATGATTATATATGAGGGAAATCCAGTCTACAAAGGGTTTTTCATCTTCATGATTACATGACTACATATGAGGGAAATCCCGTCTACAAAGGGTTTCTCATCCTCATTTAAAGGATCATACCAAGAGTCTGTTCTGCCAGGTTCTCGTATTGGTGGAGATCGTTTTCGTCTTCTACAGCAGTTCATCGACTTTTACAGTCGATGAACAAGAAAATAATTAATGGCGGAAGGATACAAAACTGGGCCTGTATAAATTATTCAAGAGCCCATCCTCCATACGCCATGACAGATTGAGTTGAGGTTTTAGACCCAACTCAATACTGGAAGACAGGGCTAGTTTGTCTGCCCTCGTCCACAAACAACGGGAGAAAATACAGCTTGCAAGCTGTGTGGTCTAATGTGACCCTTCCTCTCTCCTGGACGAATCGCCATACAAAGTTGCTGATTATCCCGAGCAAAGGAAGCTATGGTATCCTTCCATGATCCATCGTTGCAAAGGATATTTGCTCGAAGATGCCTTCTTTTTTGGCTCCTTACATGCTGGAAGAGCATGATCTTCTTCTTCCTCAAGTCGACCCGACGAACTCCGACAATCATCTCTGTGTGGTGAAGGAAAATATGGGAAGAACAAGTTAACTCGTCAGCCTTTTTATAGGCAAAAAAGAACACACCGAATCCCAACAAATTCCTAAAAATCCGCCAAGAAATCAGCCTCGAGGAATGAGTCAGACTTGACCATTTCATGCTTCATTCAAAGTGTTTCAAATTACGAGGAATTTGAAAACTTTGAAGGGGGTCTTGTAGAAGCATGGAAAATACGCTATAGAGTTATACGCAGTATTTTAGTGCTGGGCGGCGTAAAATATAACTTCAGAGCCATCGGTGTACAACAGGGCTTCATCGCTAGTACAGCGTAAAATATGAGCCCCAGGACAATCCGCGTAATACAGTATTTCCAGGCTGCTTCGGCGTAAAAAGGTTATTACATCGCCACTTTGGCGTAAAACCTACTCGCTTTTAATGCAGTGGGAAGTTGTACGGGGAACGCTTCATATTCCTCGAATGAACCTGTCAGATCATGCAGTGAACCTGACTCCTGACAACGAGTACTACACAACTATCCAGACGACGGTTGTAATGATGGTACGGCACAGAGACCCAAACCGTCGTTTAGTGACATTTCTCTGATACAAAGTGCTTTTACGCATACAAGGGAGTACGCTGCCTAGTTTTATACAGGCAGATGTGAGCTTTTAAGCTCAGCAGAAGACAAAACAAACTGTCACGTCAAAAGCTGCTCTTCGTACAGAGCTCAAGGCACGTCTCTGTATTTAATGCGCAGAATGGGGGCAGATCTCTGCATTTAATGCACGAGATTTGGGTCTATTTTTAAAGACTGGGCGAGCTATAATTACGGCTAATACGTCCACATCATCACCTCTGTATATTACGCTATCAGGCTATTTTCAGCCATAGGAGCACGATGTACGCTATCTCCTTAAAATATGCCACCGGACTATTTTCAGCTATAAGGAGTACGCCGTAAGCTATCTCCTCGGAATACGCCAACTCAGGCTATATTTGTATTTATGCGTGATAAGGCTATTTGGTCCAGAATATGCTCAAAACCTTAGTCAAGGAAGGAGGATCAGCTATCTTTTACGCTAGCTACCTATCCATACAGCATCAGGCTTCTACGCCTACAAGGCTTCTACGCCTATTTGGCTTCTATGCCGACTCGACAAACCACTTGGCTTCTACGCCAACCTGACAACTATTTGGCTTCTACGCCATGGTGACAGTTATTGCCTTCTACGCTAACCTTTTCTACGCAAGGGGCAGTTACCTTCGTGGCTTGCACGCCGTGATCCTCGCAGCGGTTATACGCGTTACCTCATCATGGGACATACGTCACATGCAGATTCAGAAGATCATCTATACGTGGGTGGCAGTTATTGTAACTGCAGCGTAAAAAGTGCCATACTCTCCACTGTCCGGCTTTTACGTCAACTGGACGGTTACTGTCACTAAAACCCTATAAATAGAGACCCCTATTGACAGAGGTCCAGGGTCGAAACAAGGTCGAAAAACTCGAAGATAGAAGTCGAAGAAATCGAAGAACAGAGAGAGAAGAGCTCAGACAGAGAGTAGTGATCAATGATTTTGGCATCGAGTATCCACTCCCTCTTGCAATCTTTGAAGCATCTCCTTCTTCTACAGTACTTCTTCATCATCGTGTGGTCCAAGGAACAAAGTGATCGACTGCAGATCAGACTCCTATAGCAATATTTACCGAGATTAAATTTTGTACTTAACATCCTCGTATAGGATTAATAGTACTTCTTATTTGTAAACCTAAGAAAGGGTTTCGTATAAACCTTGTTTTATTTCTTCCGTTTATTATCAAACACTGTCATATTGGCGTAGAAGCCAAATTCTACGTAAAGCTTGATGCTGCATGGATAGGTAACCAGCGTAAAGATAGCCAGTTATCCTTCTTTGACTGAGGTCTTGAGCGTATTCTGGGCCAGATAGTCTTATCACGCACTTTTACAAATATAGCCTGAGTTGGCGTATTCCGAGGAGATAGCATACGGCATACTCCTATAGCTAAAAATAGCCAGATCGACGTATTTCAAGGAGATAGCATACGGCGTACTCCTATAGCTAAAAATAGCCAGGTTGGCGTAATGTACGGGGATGGTGATGTGGACGTATTAGCCCTAATTATAGCTCACCCAGTCAAAAAGTAGAACCAAATCTCGTGCATTAAATACAGAGATCTGCCCCCCATCTTGCGCATTAATTGCAGAGACGTGCCTCGAGTTCTGTACGAAAAATATCTTTTGACGTGGCGGTTGGTTTCGTCTCATCCTGAGCGTAAAACTCATGTCTGCCTATATAGAATAGGCAGCGTATTCCTTGAATGCGTAAACGATGTCTTATATCAAGGGTTATGTCACTAGACGACAGTCTGGAGTTCTGTGTAGAGTCATCATAACAGCCGTCCTCTCAATCGTCGTGCAGTACTCTTTGTCAGGAGTCAGGTTCACTGCTTCAACTGACAGGTTCATTCGAGGAATACGAAGAGTTCCTCGTACAACTTCCCACTGTATTAAAAGCAGACAGGTTTTACGCCGAAGCGGCGATGTAGCAACCTTTTTACGCTGAAGCAGTCTGGAAATACTGTATTATGCGGGTTGTTCTGAAGCTATATTTTACGCTGAAAAAGCGTTAAAGCTCTGGTGTACGCCAATGGCTCTGAAGTCATATTTTACGCCACCCAGTGTTGGAGCTCTATTTTACGCGAGCTTTCTGTATGTTGAGGCTTTTACGCATATGATTACCCAGCGTATTTTTCATGCTTCTACAAGACCCCCTTCAAAGTTTTCAAATTCCTCGTAATTTGAAATACTTTGAATAAAGCATAAAACGGTCAAGGTTGACTCATTCCGCGAGGCTGATTTCTCGACAAATTTTCAAGAGTTTGTTAGGATTCGGTGTGTTCTTCTCTGCCTATATAAAGGCGAATGGGTTAACCCATTTTCCCACACTTCCTTCACCACAAAGAAATGGTTGTCGAGCTTCGTCTGGTTGATTTGAGGAAGAAGAAGATCATGTTCTTCTAGCATGTAAGGAGCCGTAAAAAGAGACATCTTCGAGCAAATATCCTCTACAATGATGGATCATGGAAGGATATCATAGCTTCCTTTGCTCGGGATGATCAGCAATTTCATATGGCAATTCGTCCAGGGGAGAGGAAGGGTCTCATTTGGCCATACAGCTTGCAAGCTGTATTTTCTCCCATCATGGCGCTGGACGAAGGCAGACAGGTTGGCCCTGTCTTCCAGTATTGAGTTGGTTCTGAACCCCCAACTCAATTTCTAGGGCATGCCGGCTATGGCGTATGGAGGGTGGGCTTAAATAATTTATGCAGGCCCAGTTCTATATCCTCCCGCCATTCACCATTTTCTTGTTCATCGATCGTAGAAGCCGATGAAGTGTCGTAGAAGACAAAAAAATATCTATACCAATATGAGAACCTGGCAAAATAGATTCTTGGTGTGATCTTAAATGAAAATGAGAAACCCTTTGTAGAAAAAGGATTTCCATCATATGTAATCATGAAGATGAAAAATCCTTTGTAGACTGGATTTTTATCATATGTAATCATGATTTAATAAAATTGTCTTCTTTTACGTATCTGACGATTTGCCATATTTGCTGTGAGAAAGTCTGAATGTGTGTCGCTTTGGCTGAATAATTTTATGCCAACTCCAATAAAAGAGTATCTGATCTCGTCCTATCTTTTACGCGTAGCAGAAGACGCATGGAAGACTCCTTAGCATTTAAGTTGAAGATCCAAACTGTTATGCTATTTTGGATGAAGAGTCGCGTAGAATTCTGAACTGTCACTTCTCTGATACGAAGAATTTTTTGTTCAGATCATCATCTTCACGAATGGTTTCCCGAAAAATCCTTAAGAAAGGCAAGAAATTTTTGTCGACCAAGCCATACTTAAACTTTTGTAAAATATTCTGACTGGACTTTGGATGAACTTCCAAATGGCCCAAGAAGAAGAGTCATCTTCAATGCTAAATTCTGTGTATTTCAGGCACTTGGAATATTTTGTAGCCAAGAAGGAGTATCTTCTGCGTAGACCCTTATAATTGGTCATCTGTAGCTTTCGAGCGTAGAATCGTAGGTTTATAGCCTCTGAGTGTAAAAAGCTTCCGAGCGTGAAATCATAGATTTGTAGCCTCTGAGCGTAAAATCGTAGATTTGTAGCCTCTTGAGCTTAAAATTATAGGTTTGTAGCCTCTTGAGCATAAAAGCTCATGAGCATAAAAGCATCTAAGCGTAAAACCATAGACTTATAGCTTCTGAGCGTAAAACCGTAGATTTGTAGCCTCTGAGCAAAAAATACTCCTTAGCATAAAATTATAGCTCTGTTCTGTGCGTAAACTCTGGATCCACTGACTGTCCGTATTCCCTAAATGATAGGCTGGCTTGGTCCCAAATCATAACCGAATATTAAATATCGGATTTGGTTAGGGATTCGAAGAGTTATCCGAACTCTATAAATAGCCCAAAGTCCTGAGAGAGAAAACTTGTATCTGTCTTCCCAAAACCCTTGCTTTTTAAGAACCATTCTTCTTCGTCTCTTTCTTGAGAACTCGGAATCGCCATTGCACCTAAACAGGCTTCCACTGCTAAGGGGAAGAAGTTCGCTTCCTCTTCCCGCTCTACCGCTCAAGCACGAGCAACTCAAATTGGACTGAACGAGCCTCGATCGGAACACAGCGCTCCGTCGTCGAGCTGTGCTCCGGACATTACAGGTAAAGACTTCTGGAGAAAAAAATCCTTCGCACACGTTGTACGTGCACGCGCAAGGTCATCTTTTGTACTGAGAGCCTCTTCGAGGAGGAGGATGTACGGAGATGTCTTATTATTACGCGCATATTCCTAATGTGTCAGCGTAAAAACTCCATATTTTTGTAGTCTGGCGTAAAAACTCAGACTGTCAAAATTTGGAGTAGAACTGCAAACTTTAAATTTTACGCGCTGGTTATGACTTCCGGCGTAAAAATTCAAATTTTGTCAATCTGGCTTAAAAGCTCAGACTGTTAGATTTTGGTGTCTACTACCAACCTTGAATTTTACGCATCAAAAATAAGTTCCAGCGTAAGACTCAAGTTTTTGCAGTCTTGGCGTAAAAGCTCATACTGATAATCTTTGGCGTAAACTGCAAGAGTATATCGTCTAGTGTAGAAACTGACTGATTTTCTTATATTTTGTAGTGGACTTGCAGATCCCTCTCTTGGCTGAGGTGATGGGTTCTGGTTTCGGGATGCTGAACTCGAACTATTTGGAGGACTTGTCGCATGTGATATTCCCCATTTCTGGAGACAATTACCCTGAAGAAAGGAAAACCCTAATCTCGTCCCAAGGAGAACGCATGCTGCTGAGTATGATCAGTGGGGAGCCTCTGACATACATAGACGGGACAGAGGATGCGATCGACAAACAGTCCCAGACTAATCCCAAGAAGGAGGATTGGGTTTTTACTGCTGAGGGCACAATCATGTATCTGCACCGGATGCTCAGGGATTACCCCATCTCTACGTTCTTGCATGCCACACATCCTAGGAAGATGGCATGGACCTTGACCCCCGATCTTCACGGCCGACCAGGGAAGATCTTATACAACAAGGAATACTGTAATCCCCCTAATTTTTCAAGAATTTTTAATTTGGATTTTTTCATAATTTTCTAGAATTTTTCGGGATTTTTCTGTATTTAAAACCTAGGTAATTGGTAATTAAATGATTTTTAATTGCTATTAATTAATATTAAAATATTATGAAAATAATATTTTATGGTGTAAAATAGAAAACCGGGCATAGGATAATTTTTTACGTATTTATTGGACTCCGAAAGCATTTTCAAAGCCCTAAAACCCAATATAAATAAACCCTAATTAAACCCTGAAATATACCAGGTTTATTTGAAATAAACCAAACCGGACCGAACCGGTTTACTGAACCGAACCAGGCCAACCCAGACCCTAGCGGGTCGGGTCGGATCCGAAGTGAACCCGACCCGAAACCCAAACCGAACTCTAACCGGACTCCTACCAAAATTACTATTCACCACCTATAAAACCTCGACTTCCGTGCCCAGCCCCAAACCCTAGTTCCCCTCCGCCTTGGACACGGCTGAACCCTAGCTCTGGCCTTCCCTCCTCCTTTCTTCTCCCCGCAGCCCTAGCCCTAGCCCTAGCCCAGCACCACCATCTCCCCCGACCAGACTCCTCCTTCCCCGACTTCGACTGGCCGGAACGACCCCTCGCCGTCTCCCAGTCGAGACCCCCAACTCCTCCGGCTCCCTCCTCTGTCGCCTCCGCCGACCATGAGCCGAGCACCCCCAAGTCGTCGACCTCCGTCTCCTTCCTCCCCTGGCTCCGCCTCGCTGCCCATCCACCTCCCCGTCGTGCCCCGCCCTAACCAGCGCTGCCCAGCTCTCTCTCCTCCTCCTTTTCCCTCCCCTCGGCAGCACAGCAGGCCCCGCAGCCCCCTCCAGCCCGGTGCCCAGCCGCCGACCGCCTGCGACGCCTCCCAGAGCGCCGCCGCACCGCCCTCGGCCACCTCCGGCCCCCGGCCCGACCTCGTCGTCCTCCGGCGATGCCCCAACAGCTCGAAACCCTAACCCTAGGTCGTGTGGACTCGGATACGGCCCACTTTGTGTCGTCTCGGACACGAGAAAATTTGATTTCCCGGAGCTCTGTTCAGGTACCCGTTTCTCTCTGCTCGTTTATCTGTTTTCGATTCCGTCTGTTGCATCGCGAACCCTGCGTGACCCTCTCGGTGTCCGTGTAACCCGCTCGGTGTATCGCGTCCTGTGGTGATCGCACACCGCAATCCAAAAACAGGAAAATCAATGCCCCATTTCACCCCGGAACTGAGTACGTCCCGCCAAACGGGACGACTTGGTCGTACTCGGTCTTTACCGAAACGTGCGCGTCATTGATACGGATGTCTGGGATTTCGCAGAAGTTGATTCGGATGTGCGTGCACACCGGAATCAACGCGTATCCGCCGACAACGTCCCGTATCCGTTTATTTTGGAACACGCTGTAACTTTGTGTACACACGTCGGATCGAGACAAAACTTGCGCCATCGGACTCGTAGCAATACGCTGGTCCTGTGACCCAAGTTTTGTTCGATTCTGAGAACGTTGACAAAATCGCGTATCGTGGCCCCACAGGCTCCACTTGATGGGCGATTTTGTGATCAGCTCATCGAAATCCAATTCTGGAAGTTCCGTTGGGTTTGTATTATCGTTCCTGACTTGTTGACAATAAGTTTGACGAATTTGGAGATATTTGACCCTGACACGCTTTCGGTGCAAAGTGGCATGTGGACCCCGCTTTGACCCGAAAATATCGTTTTTGCCCTTGCGTCCAAATTGGACTTAAGGACAGGCGTTTCTAGCTATTTGATATTTTTTGAATCTAATGGTGATGTTTATTTCAGCAGCCATTGTAGTACCTGCAGATCACACTGAGACCAGAGCTATAGTTGGAGCCAGAACCACAGGCAAGTGTACCATGCCAACTCCTGCAGTTTTGCTACTTATTTCCTTGACTTAGTTATACATCAGTGGGAAAGTATACCTTACCAACTTGGAGTTCTTGTTGCATATTTTCTTGCTTTATTTAAATTGTTGTGCATGCTTAACCTAGGACCGTGTGACGTACTTAGCGTCCGATTATTAGTCGGGTGCCAACACCGTACGCGGTGGTGTGTATTGTCATCTAGAGATGGACATCTGTGACCCCTTTACATTCTCGTACTTGTCCTATCAAGTACATTATACCCAGGACACTTGACACTATTCATGAGATAGAATCTTCCTGAGATATTCATGGTGATTCTGTATAGGATACAGGTTTATGACATACACAGTTTACATGCTTAGATTATATCCTGACTTGTTGCATTAGTTTTGATCCTGCGTGTCATGGACATGAGACGTGAGATTTTATTGGGTGGGAAGAGTATTACCATATCAAAGGCTGATTATATTATATATATTGACATCTGGATTTGTCTTAGTCTCTGACACAGAGCTATGGCACCAGTTCTGGCCCTTCGAGAAAATACTGCTATGGGTTTCTCCGACACTGATCCTGTAGTAGTCTCAGCCCGAGTATGACTAAAACTCTCAACTTGTATATCACTTAGCTGGTTATATATTTATCCTATTGTTCATTTATTGCTGTACTGTATTTATTTTGGCTTGTATTATCTGTACCTTGCTATGTCCCCTGAGGACCTGGATCCGGATTATGTCCCCAGGATTAGCTGACGAGATCCATCCCGAGGTATACGAGACCGGAGCATTAGCATTAGCAGGAGCCGGTGCCTACCTTGGAGCAGAACCAGGATCTGAGGACGAGATTGTACCAGAGGACTTCTCATGAGTATTGGCTGGAGATACTCATTTATTTCAGTTTATAGTTATTTTATTCCCAGTCTATTTCATTGATGTACCAGACTTATTCTCGGATTGTTCTCCGAGACACTTTTATTCAGTTTTGTTAGTTTATTCTATTTTCATTTATTCTGGCATTTGATCTATGATTATCTGTTGTGGATGAGATTAGATTAGACTGTGGCTTGATTTATTAGACCTACTTATTGTTGTATTACAACTTAAGTATGCCCCGATGGATCCATTAAATTAGGTTTGTCCATCGGTGTGTGCTGCTGGCCATTGCCACGCGTCCGGTCCCTCGCTATTTTGGGACTGGGGTGTGACAAATACAACCGGGGGGCCTATATGAGCCGTCCTTCGGGCCCTGTTATGCCCTTTAGGGGATTATTGCCGGGTAGTGTCCCGAGTGAGGACACTTCGTTGATCCAGCCGGTTCAGATATCGACCTTCTGCAATGACTTTATGGGGAAGGAAGGAATATACCTAAGGGTCAACCCTCGGTCCAGTGGATGGCTTAGCCCAGGGAATCTTCGATGGGCCAGTTTGACTGCTTGGGCCCTAAAGCACTTCCAGACGGAGCTGGAAAGTATTGGTTTGTTTGCGGCCATAAGTGCCACAAGTGTTGGGCTGCCTCTCAACCCTAACTTGTTCTTAGCCTTGATGGAGTGATACAACTCGCTCACTGGGACTTTTGCCACTCCGCTGGGTGAGTTGGGCTTAGCCCTTCATGAGATGGCAGAGATTTCAAAGCTGCCGATGGGGAACGTTCCTTATGAAGAGTACGTCCCTACAAATAGGGAGTTGAGAGATACAAACCCTCGGGCAGTGGCAGTATACCAGGAGCTAATGTGCCACTATCTTGCCTGTACCACTTTCCACAATGAGCCCTCTGAATTTGCCTCACATCAACAAGTGGGCAACCTATCTCACTTCCACCAGGCCAGAAATATTAAGTTGGACAAGGTGGTAGATAGCCGAGATAGGCCTTTAAACCTCTTGAGCATACTCAATGCTAACACGGTCGATGACCTTATTGAAGACACAGGGGCTTCAGATCATATTTTTAACGAGGAGATAGAGGGTTACCCTGCAGGCACAAAAGCCTTCAGTTATATAAGGCATTGTCGTAAGCCTCTGTCAAGGGAAGCTCAATTGGCCGGCTTCCTCTCCGTCTGGCTTCGCCACTGGGTAGTGCCTGGCATCGCGTCTGCGGATCGCATCCATCACAACACCTTATGGCCTGCAGTTCGTTTGGTGTTCGGAGCAAGACTGGGCTTGCTTCCTGCTATGGTATGTAGAATACAAGCAGATCTGAGGCTCAGCAGAACTTGGCACGTACGGGTGTCATTCATGCCGATTTTGTACATTTTTGGTCCGAATTATCCCTCCAGAGTGATGACGAGGCACGACTGGAACGGGCTCGCGCTAATGTCTTGGACTCCAGGAATGAGAGGATGGCCGCCTTGGTGCAGCAGGTTCGGAATTTGACTGCTCCTCCCCAATGATGTACTTTTTGCTTTTCTATGTAATTTGCTCTTTCTCGGAGATAATAAAGAGACTTTATCTGACTTTGTGGACCCATCATTTTTGAATATAAATGATAGGCTAGGGTGAAAGTGATATCAGAGGTAATATGGACGTGATATACTTTCGGTAAGCTTCAGTCGGATATATTTATTCAGAGGTTATATGGACATGATAGAATATGATCCAACTAAATTTATATACAAAACACTATCAGAGGTAATATGGACGTGATAGGTTTTGAAGTTCCAAATTAGTTAAACATATCTATTCAGAGTTATAAGAACATGATAGAATATACTCCAACCAGTCTTTGTACGTAGTACTGTCAGAATAAGATCTTCACCATACTCCTTTGAGCAAGGGAGATTAAGCGTAGTACCTCTTTAGGAATTTGCCGTTGATAGGAGCCATTATCAGATCTCCGTTAGGCTTGGCTAATCTGTAAGCACCGTTTAAAAATGTCATTTCAATCACATAAGGGCCCTCCCATTTGGGCTGGAATTGACCCTAACTCTTGTGTGTAATGATCATTGGCCTCCTTACAGCTAGAACTAGCTCGCCAACTTTGAACACTTACTCCTTCACTTTTTGATTAAAAGCTCTGGAAATGCATTTCTGGTAGAACGTAATGCGCTGTTGAGCTTGAAGGCATTTCTCGTCTAATCCTTCTAGCTCTTGAAGTCGTAGTTGATCGTTATTTTCCTGAGTCAACTCATTAGCCACTGCTATTCTGAGTGATGGAATTTGGATTTCAATGGGGAGAACTGCTTTACACCCGTAGACTAATAAGAATGGGGTACAACCCGTCAGTGCTCGTACCGTTGTGCGGTATGCCCAGAGGCATTCTCCCAGCTTCTCATTCCAATCTCTTTTGTTCGAAGAAACGAACTTTTTAAGAGTTTAATTATGGTTTTGTTGAAGGCTTCCGCCAAACCATTAGCAACCGGATTGTATGCCGTAGAGGCCATATTTTGTATCTGATTCTTATCGCAAAATCGGTGAAACGCTTAACTGATGAATTGAGGTCGATTGTCATAAATTATCCTTCGGGGTATCCCAAAGCAAAAAATGACATGGTGCTTGATAAAGCTGATCACGTTGGATGTTTTTACTTCAGCAAGGGGGATTGCCTCCACCTATTTAGAGAAGTAGTCCGTGATAGCCAATATAAACCGATGTCCTCTAGAAGATGACGGATGAATAGGACCAATGATGTCCATTCCCCATGCTTCAAAGGGCCATGATGCAATGGTAGGATGTAGATACTCAGAAGGCTGATGTATAAAATCCATATGAACTTGACAGGCTTTGCATTGTCGTGCATATTTTACTGCATCTGCAATCATAGTAGGCCAGTAGTAGCCCATCCTCCTGATACGATCCTGTAACTTAGGACCGGGTTGATGTGCTCCACATACACCGTCGTGAGCTTTACGGATGACCCACTTATCATCATCATCGGAGAGACATCGTAGCAGTAGTCCATCGTATGTTCGGCGATATAAATATTGTGAAGAGGCATCAAAATAGAAGTGTAATGATCGTCTTTTGATAGACACTGCTTCTTTAGGATCCTCAGGTAAGATTCCGTATGCCACAAAATCTATAAAGGGCCTTCTCCAGTGTCTCTTAGGAGGAACCGTGTTTGAGGCATAGCTGCATTCTATATGAAAGTTATTTTTCACACAGAATAGATCTCTGTTGAGAAGAATTAAAGAATTCTGCCTCCTTATAGGAACAGCTAGATCTGCAGCTAGACTGGCCAGAGCATCGGCTTCCAAATTTTTAGATCGAAGCACGTGCTCTAGGAAGAATCCTTTGAAAGATATTGCAATCTCGATAGTTGCTTGGTGATACAGAATGAGGTCTGGATTGCGGACTTCATATATTCCTCTGACCTGATTGACGATTAGCAGAGAATTACCAAAAGCTTCCAGGTATTCAATATCCAATTCTTTAGCGACTTGAAGCCCGATTAATAGGGCATTATATTCTGCCATATTATTAGAGCAGGGTTCGTTAAGAGAATATGCTCGATAGATGACGAGTTTATCAGGAGTCACCAGGATAATTCCTACTCCTGAAACTACGTTTCCCCTGGGACCAGTTCTGGAGGCACCATTGAAGAATAGCTGCCATGTGTCACTTTATATTACGAAATTACATTCTGCAACTTCGTCGAGAATATCCTCGTATAGCTTAGAGGTTTCCAGAATTGGATGAGCAGCTAAAAATTAGCCAAGGCCTGACCTTTTATGGACTTCTGAGGGACATACACCATATCATACGGTGTTAATAACATCGCCCAAGTCACGAGTCGGGAATTGAGAACACTCGGCTTGTTCATCAATACCCGAAGAGGATTGATCCTGGAGATGATATGAATAGTTTGGCATGTGACATAATGTCACATCTTCTGAATAGCGAACATTAGGGCCAAGCATTCTTTTTCTACTGGATTGTATCGGTGTTCAGCTCCGACCATCATCCTGCTTAAATAGTAGATAGCCTGTTCATGACCCTCACTATTCTTCTGTACGAGGAGAGCTCCCAAAGAATGATCCATTGCTCGAACATACAGCAAAAATGGTCTTCCTATGACAGGAGGCACCAGAACTGGAGGATTAGTGAGGTAGCATTTGATATCATTAAACGCTTGCTGATAGGCTTCGTCCCACACAAAGGACACACCTTTCTTCATCAGGCGAGAAAAAGGTTGACATCTCCCAGAGAGGTTGGATATGAATCTCCTAATATAAGCCAGACGACCTTGAAATCCCCTGAGTTCCCTCAGATTACGGGGTGGTCGCATTTCTAAGATAGCCTTCACTTTATCAGGGTCCACTTGAATACCTTTAGCGGTAATAACAAATCCCAGGAATTTGCCACTGGATACACCAAGAAAGGACTTTATAGGATTCATTTTGAGTTGATGTTGGCGCATCAACTCGAATACTGTCTTCAAGTCTTGGATGTGAGTACCCTTGAAGCAGCTTTTAACAGCAATATCGTCTACGTAATATTCCACTATTTTGCGTAAGTGCTCATGGAATATGTTACTCATAGCTCGCTGATATGTAGCCCCGACATTCTTCAGTCCGAAGGGCATGATAGTGTAGCAATATACCCCTAGTGGTGTACGAAAGGCAGTATGCTTCTCATCTTCAGGATGCATCTTGATCTGATTGTACCCTGAAAATCCGTCCATGAAAGACATGCGTTCAAAACCGCATGTATTGTCGATCATGATGTCTGTAATGGGAAGAGGGAACTCATCTTTAGGGCATGCTGCATTCAGATCTCGAAAATTGATGCAAACACGTACTTTCCTACTTTTCTTTATGACTGGGGCAACATTGGCGACCCAATCAGGATGTTGTTCTTCCCGGATGAACCCACAGGCTATCAACTTCTTGATTTTAGCTTCGATGGTATCCATCATATCCGGGCGGAACCTACGTTGGTGTTGTTTTACAGGTTTTGAATTGGGCAATATGTTGACCTTATGGGTAGCCACTTTTGGATCAAGACCTAGCATATTCTCATAATTCCACGCGAAGACGTCGATATATTCTTTTATCAACTGGATTATCTTTTCCCTTTCTTCTTCGAAAAGATTGTTACTGATAAATATTGGCTTTGGTGAAAGTTCATCCCCAACATCGATCTGGATAACTTTATCTTCAGCGGGCGATTCTCTCTGCTCGAACCGGAGTTCCCATTGTGTATCCATTTGCTGAGCCTAGGATTCATCTTTGAATGGTTCAGATTCGTGTTCCTCTGTTCCGAGAGAATCTGTTAATACCATATTTACTGATAATACCTGTTCGAGTTTAGCGTATGAGCTGGAGGACGACGAGTCATCTTGAGAAGAGGAAAAGGTATCCTCATTTGACTCAGAAGTTGCAAGAGACGTAGTATACCCTAACCCAAAACGAATTCGTTGACAGTAGGGATCACCATACAACGGTATTCGTCTGCCTTTCCCATAGTTGAGGCCTGGTTCTAACTTCAGATCATAA
Organism: Iris macrosiphon; assembly: GCA_036927795.1. Classification (NCBI taxonomy): domain Eukaryota; kingdom Viridiplantae; phylum Streptophyta; class Magnoliopsida; order Asparagales; family Iridaceae; genus Iris; species Iris macrosiphon. The sequence goes on from JAYESA010000018.1 coordinate 111,045,235, forward strand.
CCTATACTTTGCATAATCTTTAAAGCTTGTGGGCTATATCTGTGGACTTGTATTTTTCCAACATCAGATTTGTGAGAATCTTCTTGTACAATCAGTCTGTTGCGCATGCGACCAAAAACTATTGGATGCTGATTGCTACGAGTAGGCGGGATAATAAAGATAGAATCTTTATGTGGCCCATATGTCGTGATGACATTGGATGTTGATGCCACTTCCCATACATACGGATGATAGAAATCTACAGCTTCCAAGAATTTTTGTGCTATAGGCTCTATATAGTTATGGTGGTAGGATTCCTGATTTAGAAATTGAGCGTCAGTATACTGGAAAAGAGAATCTTTATTATTGTCAGAAACCACGTTCCCGGTTGTATTTACATCAGTCGGCTGTTTGTTGCGCCGGAGGTTGATGACCAAAGGTGGAGGCTTCTGTTTCAAAGTGATCACTAGGGGATCACTTCCTCCTCCTGATTTGGTTTTGTTCAAGTGGATAGCCATGGGTTCCATGACTTTCGGAAGGGTAGTCCGTCCTTTCACCTGGATTGACAGAGGTTGCTCAGCAGACGGTTCTCCTGGCTCCCGGTGGGATTCCTCCTCTGTCTTGCCTGACACCTCTTTCATGTAGTCTTGGGTGTACAACATGGCATCGGAATAGTAGGACTCTACTCCTTTGAACGGGTTAAGGTCAGCAAACTCCATTTTTACTGTTCCTTGGGCATCTATATATTTGAAGCATTGATGTAGAGTCGAAGGAACAATATTATGATCGTGGATCCATGGTCTGCCCAGCAGAATATTGTAAGACACCTCTGAATTAATGACGTAGCATGTAGCCACTAATCTAAGGTCCCCAATCTGGATTCTCAGACAAATCTTCCCCAACGACTTACTTTTCCTGGCGTTGAAGCCCACGATTGTTGTGGTGGTGTAAGCCAGTTCGCTGGTAGGAATCCTCAGAGGTCTGAGCAGACTATGAGGGATAATATTGATCGACGATCCCGGATCTATGTGAATTCGGTCTACCTCTATGGAACCGACATATCCGGTGTAATAGAGGGATCTGTCATGCCTGTTATGTTTCAATAGCATGTCTTCTTGAGTGAAAGTGATATTAGGGACCACTTCCATTACGCTATGGCATTGAGGACATGCCACAGGCTCTTTATCGGGGAACTTGAGCTGAGTCAAGCATACATCCGCCTGCATTAACGCTTCACTTAAGGCTTGACGAGTGTCTTTGGATAGCCTTAGGAGCTCAAAAATGGACAATCTGGCTGGTGTGTTAGCTAGCTAGGCCAGGATATCGAAATTATATGGTTTCTCCAAACCTTTGTTTTGAATATTCTTCAAAGGTTTGTCAAAACGAACTTCTTTTTGCTTGCCCTTGTCCGTCGAAGTTGGTCTAGAAGGACCTGCCTCTGGTATGACAGGTTCAGGCTCTGAAAGTTTGGCAGTTAAAGTATATACCGTTGTATCTTCCTGATTTCCTCCATAGTCCTTGAGGTAGGCTTTCCCTGAACGGGTTCCGGTAGCCAAAGCCTCTTCTTCTGATGCCGGGGATATTGCAACCATATGGCATGGTTTACACCTTGAGTTCTTTTTAGACTTAGCCTCAGCAGCTTGAGTCTCTTCCTCAATCTCTGATACCAGATCAGGATGAACCCACATAATCTCACCACGTTGGGTAGTTAGGGGTACCAGGTCATGATTTTGACCCCTGGCCGGAGGGAGATTAACAATGTTCATCATCGTCCGGGAAATAGGTACAACCCCATCCGGGACTTCTTGAGGGGGCAGATTGCCGAATTGGAGAGAGATCATGTTGGCAGTGACCGTCTTCTCGCTATTACGCAGAGTGATGGTCTTGGCGTCGATCAACTCCTGGATTTTCCTCTTTAGTACATAATACGTCTTTGTGGGATAATGTATGTACCTATGAAAAATGCAGTACTTAGGGTTATTGGTACTGCCGACTTCATTAGGCCACTTTACCTCGGGGAGGGTAAGCTTGCCGCTTTTGACTAGACAATCGAATATGCTCGGAATATCGTCGTCATCAAAAGAGAATTCTTCTTTAGGCCTGAAAGTCCCAGGATTCGTCTGCGTAGTCCCTGGAGTATGTTGCCTGGACGTATTGATCGTCAGAGCTTTTTTCCCTTTGGAAACATGAGGATGGTCGCTATTGGAGGATAACCTCTTCCCTCTATTAGAGGTAGATATCATGATTCCATTGTCACATGCCTTCCGACTGTTATCTTCAGCGGCTACCGCTGAGATAATAAACGAGGGCCGATCATGGAACTGATATGGTCCTGTGAACACCGAGATTAGTGGAAGAAGGTTTTTCCTGCAAATGTCCACCAAGGCTGAATCCGAAACTCCGGGAGGCATCTGCAGGGTGGCTTGACGAAAATATTCGATGAAAGTACGAACGTTCTCTTTTTTCTTCTGCCTTACTTCGATGAGAGAGGACATAGACATGTCCACCCCTCCTTCATAGAATTGAGCGAAGAACAGAGCCTTGAAATCTTCAAAGGAAGTAATGCAGTTGTCCGCAAGACTACGGTACCACTGATAGGCCACTCCAGACAGGCAGCCTTTAAACACTCGAGTGAGAAGGGCGTCATTCCCTTACAACAACACCGTCATCATGCTAAAGTAGTTCATGTACTAGCTTGGTGACTTCTTTCCCTCAAATAAAATCATAGCCTGTGGTTTGTATTTAGGTGGGAAAGGGATCTCGTCCCAGACAGCTGGGTACGGCTGGTTGATTCCCAACTTCTTGAGCTGATCCTTATGCTTCAAGGCATCAAATTAGGCTTTCAATTCCCATACTGCCTGCATCGGGTCTTCAGCTAGTAAAGGAACCGCTGAGTGGTGAGAGATTGGTTGTATTATAACTCCAACAGGAGGCAATACATTCTCCGAGTTAAGAAGTTGAGGAGCCGCTGACTCTTGATTTATAACGGGCTCCTGGTTCGTATTGGATAGTGGTAGGTCCACCCCCACACGTATTTGAGCCGGAGGAACCGATGTTGCAGGTTGAGTCACCATCATCTGGTGCATGTTCTCCATCATGGAATGTATTTCTTTAAATAATGCTTCCAATACAGTGATGCGTTGGTCAGTACTTCCTGATGGAGAAGCCTCTTCGTGTTCATCTCCAATGGTATAGACTCCTATTTCTCTGGATGTTATTGAAGGATTAATATAGATCTCTGTAGAGATTGAGTCTATACTTTTAGCATCTGATTCGGGGAACTGGTGACCCCCAGTGTCTGAATCAGAAGAATATAAAACCGGTTGTCGTGACCTCGAACGGGTGTTTCAAAATACACCAGCTTCAATATTCTCAAGGAGTATGTCGAATCTCCTTTGGCTTGGAGTTCTAAAGGGATGACATCTTGAATTTGACCTTCCTCTAGGGATGTGTGATGCCATGTTCACTGATGCGAATGTCGGCTCTTCTTCCTGTAAAGAAAAAGAGTAGTTCAACCGGTCGAAAACTGACCGTTTTGCCTTAGAACAGTAGTAATTAACTACAACTTTATGACTATTACAACAATGCTCCCTAGGGGGTATAATAGACATGTTAGAAGATCCCCTGTCTTTACGCTTCTAGATCAGGAAATTACGCAAGTCAGGAGGATTAACAGAAGAAGAAGAAGAAGGCTTATTCTGCCTTTTTACATCAGTGGGAGTATGGATATTGGGAATCATAACTCTCTCCCTGCCATAAGAATACAGCAGTTCAGCCATGTGAGTAGCGTATGATCCGTCATCCGTCTGAGGAACGTATGTTCCTGTGAACCAGGTCTTCTTTACGCCGCGAGGCCTATCCTGACATAACCTGGATCTTTGTACAGGTGGACGTAAAACTGAGGAAGTCCTCAATCGGCCGTCAGCATTCTGCATAATCTGAAGAGCGGGCAAATTCTTCTCTTGATAGCGTAAAAGCCGAGAGGTCAGGAAATCTGCCACTTGTTTTCTCTTGCGATGATTGCAAGGACTATCTGCCTCACTGTAGAGGGGAGATATATTTTTACGCGTGGGGCGCGTTTGGAATTTCTGAATTGGTGCTAAGGTATTGTCAGAAATTCTGTCTGCCACGTCACAGACAGGAGACAAAGTTTTACGCGCGGGGTGCGGTGTGGACTTCTGGATTGGCACTGAGGCATTGAAAGAAGCTTTGTCTGCCACGTCATGGATGGAAGACAAAATTTTACGCACAGGGCACGGAGTACACTTCTGGATTGGCACTAGGGCATTGCCAAAAGCTTTGTCTGCCACGTCATGGACGGAAGACAAAATTTTACGCACAGGGCACGGAGTAGACTTCTGGATTGGTCCTAAGGCACTACCAGAAGCGTTGTTTGCCATGTCACAGATGGGAGACAAAGTTTTACGCGCGGAGCGCACAGGTTGCGATGTCACAACCTTGTCGATCGGAGAGAGAGAGTCCGCAGGAATGGTAGAGGATGTCCGGGACATCCATACTTTAAGCAACTTCCTGTTGTCCTGGACAGAGAGGAAATGAGAGCTACCCCCTGCTCGAAGCATATCTTCGTAAGCCGATTGGTCGAATTGGACGACCAGAGTCTTCTTCGTTGATCCTACAGATACAATATCGTGTTGAGCAATGACTTTCTCGTCAGATAAGAATATAGTCCCCAGCAGAGTCGCCATCTTGTGTTTGATAATAAACGAAAGAAATTAAAACTAGGTTTATACGAAACCCTTTCTTTGGTTTACAAACAAGAAAAAAAAGTATAATGAATCCTATACGAGGATGTTAAGTACAAAAATTTGATTCTGGGAAAATATTGCTATAGGAGTCTGATCTGCGGTCGATCACTTTATTCCTTTGACCACACGATGACGAAGAAGTGCTGTAGAAGACGAAAAAGAAGCTTCAAAGACTGCAGGAGGGATTGAACTCTCGTTGCCAAAACACTCTCAGAATATACTCTCTTTTCTTGGAAAATCCTCGACTTTCCACTCTTTTCTTCGACCCTTCTCCCCTGAACCTCCGTGGTCGAAGGTCTCTATTTATAGAGTTTAGCTACAGTCGGCGTAGAAACCGAACAGCGGAGAGAGCTGCACCTTTTATGCGACGGTTATAATAACTGCTACCCACGTATGAATGATCTCCTGAATCGGCGTGTGATGCGTGTCCTATCATGAGGTAATGCATATAATCGCTTATCGAAGATCACGGCATGCAAGCCACATAGATAACTGCCTCTCGTGTAGAGATGGTTGACATAAAAGCCAAAAAACTATCCTGTTGGCGTAAAAGCCAAATAGCTGTTCTGATGGCGTAAAAGCCAAGTAAGCGTAGAAGCCGAATAGTTGTCAAGTTGGCGTAGAAGCCAAGTATCTGTCATATTGGTGTAGAAGCCAAATAGCTGTCATGTTGGCATAGAAGCCAAATTCTGCGTAAAGCTTGATGCTGCATGGATAGGTAACCAGCGTAAAGATAGCCAGTTATCTTTCTTTGACTGAGGTCTTGAGCATATTCTGGGCCAGATAGCCTTATCACGCACTTTTAAAAATATAGCCTGAGTTGGCGTATTCCGAGGAGATAGCATACGGCGTACTCCTATAGCTGAAAATAGCCAGATCGGCATATTTCAAGGAGATAGCATACGGCGTACTCCTATAGCTAAAAATAGCCTGGTTGGCGTAATGTGTGGGGATGGTGATGTGGACGTATTAGCCCTAATTATAGCTCACCCAGTCAAAAAGTAGAACCAAATCTCGTGCATTAAATACAGAGATCTGCCCCCATCTCGCACATTAATTGCAGAGACGTGCCTCGAGTTCTGTACAAAAAATAGCTTTTGACGTGGCGGTTGGTTTCGTCTCATCCTGAGCGTAAAACTCATGTCTGCCTATGTAGAATAGGCAGCGTATTCCTTGAATGCATAAACGACGTCTTATATCAAGGGTTATGTCACTAGATGACAGTCTGGAGTTCTGTGCAGAGTCATCATAACAGCCGTCTTCTCGATCGTCGTGCAGTACTCTTTGTCAGGAGTCAGGTTCACTGCTTCAACTGACAGGTTCATTCAAGAAATACGAAGAGTTCCTCTTACAACTTCCCGCTGTATTAAAAGCAGACAGGTTTTACGCCAAAGCGGCGATGTAGCAACCTTTTTACGCTGAAGCAGTTTGGAAATACTGCATTACGCGGGTTATTCTGGAGCTATATTTCATGCTAAAATAGCGTTGAAGCTCTGATGTACGCCAATGGCTCTGAATTCATGTTTTATGCCACCCAGTGTTGGAGCTCTGTTTTACGCGAGCTTCCTGTATGTTGAGGGTTTTATGCGTATGATTCCCCAGCATATTTTTTATGCTTCTACAAGGGTTTATGTATATGCATTGAGTTTAGGGTTGAGAATATTATAGATTGAGTCTAGGGTTTATGTATGCATGTGAGATCTTATGGTTTTATGTTATATTTGGTCCATGCATATTGATTATTATTGAGGAGCAGGTTTAATTATTGTGAAATAATATTGTGATATTAAAACATTGATTATTATTGAGGAGCAGGTTAATTGTTGTAAAATAGTGTTGGGATATTATTAAGTTGTTCACTGATTGAGGACTTAATAACTAATAACAAATGGATAGAGGAATATATGTGTATATGTGGAAGGGTATTTGAATAATAGAATAACGATTTTACAAATTTAGGGTTTAATAATTAATAATTAATTTATTCGAGGATGATATTTAAATGTGCATATTAACGCATGTGAATACCAAGAGAAATCTGAGGATTGATCATAGCTCAAACTACTAATAAACACCGTGATGAATAGTAAGATTGAGGATTGGGTTTGATGATGTTGTACGGGTGATTAATCATATTAGATGTAACGTACCTCTAGTCAACCGTGGTCAACCCTTTAGCTTAGTGTCTATGTGAGCTTGTAACAATGATTGAAGCCTATGCTAGACGTGTGTCACCTCTTAGTTTAGCATTGTGATAGTTTATTGATTGAGCTTGTATCTCATCTCTAGGTACTACGGGACCCACGGACTTGGACGTCGTACCGAAGCCCCATCTTCAGCATCCGGATCCAGACAAGTGTACCTTGCCACCCTGTATTTTGTTACCAGATATTTATTTATTTATTATATGCATTGTGCACATTTTGGATTAGAATTGTTACTTCACGTCCGGGTCATAACTGGGTGCAGACGTTCGTCGGTAACGTCTAGTAACGAGTGATAGATGATTCGTAACACCTTGATGTACTTACTTGTTTACATTATAACCCTAGGACACATCCATATACTGTCATCATGCCAGATTTCCTGTATCCTGATACTGTCAGCATGACCGGAATCTGGGACGACTTTAGGGTCGTGATTGTTGATAGTTACTTCAGTATGACGAGACTGCTAGATAGAGGTTCAGGTTCAGGTTCAGCGTACAATCGTTGACCGCTCGGGAAGGAAAAGATAGTTACTAGACGTTTGGGCTCCTCTGCACGTGCTTTATATATGTATATGTCCTATTGATGTAGTGTTCCTGTATCCGGAGTAGTAGTATCACCCGTGTGACTCTGTGCTCGGAGCTACGGTACGCCTCGTGTGTCTCTGTGTTCGAAGCTACGATTTTATTTTGGACAGCCCATGCGTCGAACATTGTCTTCAAACTGTGTCTCACTTATGTGGTTATGCTAGATTACACCGGTGTTGCACTTGTTTCTTTCTGTTATACTATGTCATACTATTTTGTACCTTGTTACGTCCCTCTGAGGACCTGGTCTTCTGCCAGTTTTGCAGCATAGATAATTTACGGAGCCTTTGGAGTTGTTGATGGAGTTTCTTGTCTTGCAGGCATTGGTACCAGGTACTTATATCATTTCTACCGGAGTTATGGTTATTCATATTGTTTATTCATCTGTTTTTTATAGCCTAGTTTTTATAGACTCATATTTCATCTCGAGTCTATTCGAGTTTGTGTGTTACTGGGTGGCCGACTTTAGCACATGTAGTTTATTCTTGTATATTTTTGTTTATTGTGGATTGAGACATAGATATTTATATTTACTGGATTATTTTGATAGTGACCATTATTATACAGCTTATACGTATTCGAGTCGGACCTGAGTCTGGTCGAATGCGTAGCTAGCATGTTGCGTATTCCTGGTCCTACGTATTTTGGGACTGGGACATTATATATTTTTGTGGTGGCCCATGCAGGTCTAAGAGCATATTGTTTTGGTTACGTTACTGTAACAAACAAGCCTATAGTTTATGAGTTATTGTTGAATAGGATCTCAATCCATAATCGATTTTTAAAACTCCCTTTTGTATGTGATTATCGTCCTTGGACTTCCAAATTGTATTCGTTCAGTTTTCATCAATATCGTTATCAATGTTTCTCATCTCCTTTTATTTCGAAAAGACGAATGTGAGTGCCTGATGGTTCCCTCCAGAAGAAGATTGTAGTCCAGACGACAGAAGACATGAGTTGTGTAATATTCTCTGAGAAGATTGTTACCCTCAGTAGGGTAGGTTGATATGTTCTTTTTAGATTCTGGAACTAGTGTAGAAGGTTAGCAAGAGAATTGGACCCAGTAGTATGTCCTTAGAACTGGTAAAACCCTACCCTTACTTGAGATAACAGTAATTTGGGAAGTACTGGGAGCAAGAAAGATCGTTGATTCTAACCTTCTAAAAATAATTTATAGAAATGCATAGCCAGATGCTAGGAATTAGTTGTTGTACATGATAGCGATACTAGGAACGATATTACGAACTAGAGGAGATAAAATTTTAGGCTCTCACCTAGAAGGTGATGATCTGATACTAGGAATTCTAGTATGTGCTTGGGTGATACCATTATTATAATTACACTATGTGACTCGGAGCAATAAATAACGGAAAGAAGAAATTTGAGGAATATAATTGTAGGAAGAAATTTGAGGAGAAGAGTAACTATACATTAGGGAAGGAAGAAATTTTTGGAGGATTAGTGTTGTAAATAGAACGGGAGAATTTATTATGAGGTTAAGTCTAGACTATGACACTGTCCTAGGCATTGATTGGCTGAGCCAATACCACGCAATACTAGATTGTCGACGTGGTTGCACTATATTTAGACCACCAGATTACCCTGAGTTTTAGTTTCTTCGGGGAGCCCGGGAGCATGGGGCCCATCTACCTTAGTGGCACACATTACAGAAGGTGAACTGGTGTATCCCCGCATTATATCAGGATTTAAGGATGTGTTTCTAGAGGATCTTCCAGGCCTGCCACCTGACAGAGAGATAGAGTTTGCTATAGAGTTGACTCCCAAAGCCGAGCCAGTTATTTCCTCCGTCTACAGACTAGCACCGAAGGAGTTGGTTGAGTTAAAGATTCAAGTAGATGATCTCTTAGACAAGGGTTTCATTCGGGCTAGTGTTTCTCCATAGGGAGCACCCATCTTATTTATGTCGAAGAAGGATGGGACGGTAGTTTGTCTATCGATTACAGGACGTTAAACGTTGTAACGATAAAGAACAAGTACCCATTACCGCGCATCGATGATTTATTTGATCAGCTTAGTGGCACATGTGTATTCTCGAAGATCGATCTCAGATCCGGCTATCATCAGATCAAGGTACGAAGAGAGGACATTCCGAAGACAATTTTACAGACGAAGTATGGACACTATGAGTTTTTAGTTATGCCGTTTGGTTTAACCAATGTGCCAGCAGTATTTATGAGCCTGATGAACAATGTTTTCTACCAGTACTTAGATAAGTTCATGGTGGTACTTATCGATGACATCTTGGTATATTCCAAGAGTCAGGAGGAGCACGAGAGACATTTCAGGATTGTGTTGGAGATGTTGAGACAGGAGAGGTCGTATGCCAAGTTCAGCAAATGTGAGTTCTGCTTGGATAGAGTACCATTCCTGGGATACATAATCACCGGAGATGGACTATCAGTTGACCTAGAGAAGATTGTTGCAGTAGAGACATGGCCTACCCCTTTATCAGTTACAGAGATTTAGAGTTTTCTCGGACTTGCCGGATATTATCGGAGGTTCGTGGAAAACTTCTCGAGGATCGCTGCGCCTATGACGCGATTAACTCGTAAAGGCGAGGAGTTTATCTGGACTGAGGAGTGTCAGATGGCTTTCGATGAGCTGAAGAAGCGTCTGACATCAACACCAATTTTGACACTTCCTTCAGGATCGAAAGGATTTGTAGTGTATAGTGATGCGTCTGGGAGCGGATTAGGATATGTAATGATGCAACACGGCAAGGTGATAGCCTACGTGTAAAACCCCTAATTCTAAAAAAATGTATTAATTAATTTTTGTTTAATTTAATTATAGTATTTATTAGCTCATTAGGAGAAATAGAATTTATGGGATTTTTATTTCGAGGTGATTGTGCAATAAAGGATTTATGGAGCAGTTATAATTTTTCCCTAATTATTTTCTTGTAGGAGACTTAGTGGACAGTTGATAGATTTATTGTATGCACAAATATAAATTTCTAGAGTTTTATATATATATATATATATATATATATATATATATATATATATATATATATATGAGTGTATATATATATAAAGTTTATTAAATAAAAAAGAAATAGAAAAGAAAGAAATTTAGAGAAGAATTAGAAATAGAAATGAAAAAGGAATAAAGAAAAAAAAAGAAAAAAAATTCTAATAGATCCTACCCGCTACCCATTACTAACCTACCCGCCCGCTTAACTTAAGCCACAGCAGCGGCAGCATACTAAACCACCCCGCGCGCAGTGTTCGGCCTTCCCCCCACTATATATATATATATATATCAATATATATGTATACTTGTCAAAACCCTAACCCTAAACCTATACTCGACCGCCGACTCCCCAACCCAGCCTCGACGCCAGGGCCGCCTGAGTTTGACGCCGCCCCTAGCCAGAGCCGTTGGAGCGTCGCGCGTCCGCACGTCCGCGTCGACGCTCGTGCACGAGACAGAGAACACAGTGACCTAGCCCTGTTTGTGCCTCAATTTTTGCGCCCTCGCTCGACCAAACTAAACCCCGTCTTCACCGGTATGTTCACGACCTAACCTCCTTCCAATACTGTACATTAGTTTATCTCGAACAGCGTGCAAACCTAGGTAAAAATCAACGCTAAGTCGAGGAAAAACGACCACTTATAAATTCAAAAATTCTGTTGCAATGACCCATGTTCACGGACTCGTATCTCCCACCACAGAGATCCGAATTTAGTTTTTCTTCTTGCTATGCGAAGACCACCTAACCTAGATTATTTCCTGTCAATTATAGTATTTTATTAGGCGTTATATGCAGAATTAAAATAGGTTAAAAATTCTGAAAAACCTATTTTTTACAACTTTAAGAATTTGTGATACGGAGCGTGCCCCGCCAAACGGGACCACCCCGTCGTATACCAAGTATACCGAAAGGTGCGCATGGTATACCCAGAAGTGTGGTCTTTCGCGAAAACTGATTCAGACGCGTGTGCGTATCAAAATCAGCCCGTATCCGCGAAAAATTCCTCGTATTACAACTTTTACAAAATCCTGTGCCATTTAGTGCACGCTCGTCAGAATACGACAAAACTTACATCACTGGACTCATGGTATCACGTTGGTCCTGTGACCCAATTTTTACGTAATTCTGAGACAGTTGATCAAGTCGCCTATTGGCGGGCCCTACGGTTGACTTTTTGGGCAAAATTGTGTTCGGCTCACCGAAATCTACATTTGGACATACCGTGGAGTTCGTACTGACATTTAGAGTTTGTTTGACCTATAATTTGTCCCATTTAGAGACCGTTACCTCTGGCACACTTTTCGGTACGAAGTGGCCCACATGTGGAGCCCATTTTGACCCAAAATTACCGTTTTGCCCCTGTGTCCAAATTGGACGAAAGGGTAGTATTTTCTAGCTATTTTGCTTATGCTGGAAACATTTGTGATGTTTATTTCAGCATCCGGAGATGTTCATTCTGAGGCCGTAGTTTTTGACTCTTGGTGTTTGACATCTGGACGTTACACTTTGCAGCTCTCTTGTCAGGCAAGTATACCTTGCCTTGTTGTACTGTTTAAATTCTGTATTATTAGTTGCATATTTATATCATATAACTGTGCGCATCTGAGAGAAACTCGGGTGCAGTCAACGAAGGCGTTGACGTTAGGACTTGTGTCTGACCTAGTGTCTAGTAGACCCACCTAAAGTTGTGGAGTTATTGGTATGACTTCCCAGACCTTGACACGTATCATTACACGTCACAAAGTGAGTTCATGTTGGGACGCATGCCTCATACTCGACTGGCCATCGGTGTGAGCAACACGTGTAACGGTATTTAGCTTAGTTGTTTATTATTTCGGATAAAATAAACGAAAGTAAAAATACGAGAAACGACAAGGTTCTTTATTTTAAAGAAAACCCCGCTCTTCTTTGTCGGTGTTTACAAACAAGATTGTACAATTTTGATCCTATACGAGGAATGTCGAAGTACAATTTATTTAATCTGGGTAAATATTGCTATAGGTATCTGATATGTAGTCGATCACTTTAGCCCTTGGACCACACGATGATAAAGAAGTGCCGTAGAAGACAGAAAGCAGCTTCGAAGGTTGCTGAAGAGGGTGGATGCCCGATGCCAAAGTCGTCGATCCCTTCTCTTCGCCTGAGCTCTGGATTCTTCTCTCTCTCTCTCTCTCTCGACTGTTTTCTCTCCCAATTGTCGACCTTGTATCTGATAGTGGATTCCTTGACCAATCTCTGATCGTTCGATCTTCAATTTTGCGACCTCCTTTTCGACCTTGGACCTCTGTTGATAGAGGTCTCTATTTATAGAGTTTTAGTGACAGTGACCACTCAGTCGACGTAGAAACCGAGTAGTGGAAAGTACAACACCCTTTTACACGATGGTTTAAATAACCAATGCCTGCGTATAGATGACCTTTTGAGTGAGCATGTGACGCGTGTCCAACTAAGGGACAAACGCGTATATCTGCTGCGAAGATCACGGCGTAGAAGCCACGTAGGTAGTTATCCCTTGTGTAGAAGAGGTTGGCGTAGAAGCCAATAACTGTCACCATGGCATAGAAGCCAAGTAGGCATAGAAGCCGAGTAGGCGTAGAAGCCAACTAGGCATAGAAGCCGAGTAGGCATAGAAGCCGAGTGGTCATAGAGGCTGAGCGGGCGTAGAAGCTGATTGGGCATAGAAGCCGAGTGGGCATAGAAGCCGAGCAGGCGTAGAAGCCGAGTGGGCATAGAAGCCGAGTAGGCGTAGAAGCCGAGATAATGTGGACGTTTTAGCCGGAATTACGATTCTTGGAGATATAATCAAATCTCTTGCATTAAATGCAGAAATCTGCCCCCATCCTGCGTATTAAAAGCAGAGGCTTGTCTTTAAGATTTGCCATCATTCTGCGCATTAAATGCAGATACGCGCCTCAAATTCTGTACGAAGAGTAACTGCTGATGTGGCTGTCTGTTGGCCTTCTACGGAGCGTAAGAAGCTCACGTCTGCCTGTGTAAAACTGGGCAACGTATCCCCTTTGTATGCATAAGAGCAGTTGGCACAAAGGGAATGTCACTCGACGATGGTTTGGTGATATTTAATCAAATATCCTGCATTAAATACAGAGATCCGCCATTATCCTGTGCATTAAATGCAGAGGCGTATTTTGAAGGTCTGCCACCCTTCTGCGCATAAAATACAGAGACGTGCCTCGGGCATCTGTCAGTATTTGGCGCATTAAATACAGAGACGTGCCTTGAGAACCTGTCATCGCTCTGCGCATTAAATGCAGAGACGTGCCTCGAGCCCTGTACGAAGAGAAGCTTTTGACGTGGCAGGCTGTTTGTCTTCTGCGGAGCGTAAGCAGCTCTCATTTGCCTATGTAAAACTAGGCGGCGTATTCCTTTATATGCGTAGAAGCGATCTACGCCAAGAAAATGGCAGTAAATGACAGCCTGGGTTGCAGTGCCGCACCATCATTATAGCCTCGCCTGGGTAGCCGTACAGTACTCTTTGTCAGGAGTCCAGACGTCAGGTTTATTGCATGATCTGACAGGTTTATTTTGAAGAATACGAAGCATTCCTCGTACACTTTAATGCTGCAATGAAAGCGGATGAGTTTTACACAATAGAGGCGATGTAGCACCCTTTTTATGCTGAAGCAGCCTGGACATACTGTATTACGCGGATGGTCCTTGAGCCTACTTTTTACGCTGTATTTAGCGGAAAAGCTCTGTTTGCACGCCGATGGCTCTTAGGTCCTCTATTTACGCTGCCCTGTATCAACATGCTGCGTAGAGCTATCCAGCGTATTTTTTATGCTTCTACATTTATTTCTATAGAGACTTGCATTATAGTATGAGATGTCCACGTCGTGTTCACGACTTATATATCTATATTGAGCGGGGAGGACGATTTGTAGGCCTAGGGGATACCCACTTCCTTTATACTGCTGCCATACTCGACGGAGTGATATGGACGATATATACTATACTGCTGCCACGTTCTTCGGAGCGATATGGACGATATATACTACACTGCTGCCATGTTCTTTGGAGCGATATGGACGATATACTATACTGCTGCCATGCTCTTCGGAGATGGACGTTATTATACAGTGCCCTTGTATGGGGACATATGTGGCATATACTAGCCAATCATGTCGATTGGTGAATTATGTTAGCATATGTCTAGCCTATACTTTCCCATACACTCAAAGTTGTCCTCAAATTTGTATTCACTTAGATGGTTAGCGCACCCCTTTTATTTATTCAGTATTTACTTTATGGCATGCTTCTATGTATCTTGTTATGTCCCTCTGAGGACCTGGTCCCATTTCAGGTGTAGATGTTCATGAGTATTCGCAGGAGCGCAGATCCGGACTTGGTACTTATATTCTGAGCAGGTCTTCTCTTCGAGTCTCAGTGGTTGATAGTTGTGGTACTTACATTGTATTTGTCTTGTTTATTCTTTATTCTAATTCGGCAGTGGATTTGTTTCCACCCGATTGTCACCTTTAGATACTTTACATTGAGATATAGTTTCGTAGATACTGGTCATTTATTTATATTTGATTCTATGGATGAGATTTAGATTATACCCTGTGACTTGTGATAGTTTTACCACTTGTGAATTATTATTCATTATACAGCGTACGTATGAGTTATGGTTTTCATATATTGGAGTTACCATATAAATGCGGCTGGCATATTTAAATGTCCTAGTCCTACGTATTTTTGTGAATAGGGCATGACATATTTTTAGTGGTGGCCCATGCAGGTCAAGAGCATATGGTCTCGGTTATGTTACTCTACCGAGCAAGCATGCAAATAGGATTAGAGTATAGGATCTCATCCACAATTGACTATGACTTATCTTTCTTCCAATTTATTTTATTTAAATAATTGCATCATGCTTGATTCATGTGCTTCCCTAATAGTTCCTTGAGTATAGCCCCTGCTAGAATATATGAATCCTTATTGTTAGAATGATAATTAGGGTAACATACCTACTAAGAATACAACTAGAATATTTATACCTCACTAAGTTTAGAATATCTAGTGAACCCTAGCATCCCTTATCTATAGATTGGTTACCATTACCCCTTGATGTATTTATGAAGACTTGAGAGTAGTATAAACACTACTAGGATCGGTTTAAAATTTGATCATAGTGTTTGACCCTAGTATTGAGGAACCAATGGAAATCCAAGGTTAAATATTAGGACTAACTTAACTTTTATAGTGAGATAGTATTATAGAACTATAAATTTAGATTCTTATCTTGGTATTAGCATAACAGTATCTTAGGAAGCCAAGAGAAATGACTAGAACATTTCTCTTGATCATACCTCGAACACAGAGATTAGCAACCACATTCCCCTTAGAAAACCATGATATTATCTAGAGACTTTCTATTTAAATTCAATCTTATTCCTCCGAAAACTTAGCGCTCGCTATTGTGCGGCGACTAATTATGTTTTCTTTTCTTCAAGCTCTCAATTCGTACCACCTAACCCTTCTGATTATAGGCCAAGGAATTTCTTTTATGATAAGGAAACATAGTTGTTAGGATTATAGTTGTAATGTTAAATTTTGAATTTATGTGCTTAATAGTTAGAGCTTGATGGTTTGAGTTGTTTATTAGATTGTAATTTTATGATTACCCTTTTGCTTCAAATCAAGTAACATGTTCCACATATCTCCACACGAGTATATCCTATTTCCTTGAGAGCCAGTAACCCTTCCATTCTCAATATTGACACCCTTATTCTATGAGCATTATGATTGAGACTTAAGATGACCATTACCTATATAATGCAATAGGAGACCCTAATAAATACCAAGATCTTTTCCTCATGTACCCTAATAAGAGTTTTTGTTTTAATTACAAGTGCAAAGTTATTTCGTAGAATCTCCTTTAAGGCAGTTACAGTAGTAGTTTATTATTTTAAGTTGGGTAGTATACCTCACAACCTAGTAACACATAGTCCTCTTGATTCATTATTGAAGTATAACTGAATGACTTAAACTGTAGACTTGTATGCGAAGTTAATATTTATTCAAACTGTAGAACTTAAAGGCCCATACCCCTACTAGCAACTTAGACAAGGAGTTAGTATGACAATTATAGAGACTGTAGAGTCTTATTTTGTTTTTGTTTTGTAAACTTGAATTATTTGTACCTTCTCGCATCATAATCCAGCAGATTTATATTTTCTGTACTACCTTGACTTATGCTGCTATTATAGCCTAGTTTTGCAAGCTTATTTTTTATCGAGCTTATTCATGACATATGTATTATTGGAGTACTACACTAATACATTTCAGAATCAGGGTATTACGGTCTAATCAACCATAGTGCGCTTGGTTCGCCCTTCGTATAACTACCTTACGTGGATTAAGATATATAGTGATTAGTAGACGAATGTACTTGCCCTCTAGATATGCCTGAGCATATCGTATCAGTTATATAACGGTACTGATACGAGAATGTGAATAGGAATTACCAAAATAGGATTTCAACCCACAACTGCCTTGATAATTCCCATTGGAATTCTTTAAACGCCTTGATCCCCACACTTATATTTTATTACCTCCCCCTTGAACTCTTTATTATTGTTTTTTGTCCTTCCTTATTTCGGAAAGATAAAACCTCGTGCTTAGTATAAGTTTGATATACAGAGAGTACTAGATATACACCATAGGCCAATCACATCACTAGATGACTGCCTTTTATAACTAATTAAGGGTATATCATATATGATATATATGGTGTTTAAATTTTTAAGGATTGAGTAACATGATTAAGCAAATTCGAGGAATAAGTTTTCTTAAATGTAAGAGCCTTATGTGATAGATGGGTAAATTTTAAGTTGGGTAGAAATTGCATTATTAACTTGCGATGAAATACTTTCAGATTGTGATCAAGTAAGATTAGATTGGGAGATTCAAGCCATTTTAATTTTGGAGAAATTTAAAAGAAGGATTAAGATGATGATGATTTAATAAATTTAAAAAAAACCTTGATATGGCGAACCAAATATTTATATTTTGAGCATATGATTTAAAATTTGAATATTGAAGGTTGAATCATCGATTTAAATCTTGAGGAAAATAAATGGAACTCTAAACATGAACATTGACGGATTGAATTCCAAAATTGATGATTTGAATTAAAAGTTAAAATTTTGATGGTTGGATTACCTATTTGAAATATTGAGGATATGAATTGAATTTAAAATTTTGAAGAATACAAAATTCATAAGCGAAAATAGGAATAATATTGGATTAGAATTATTTTTAAAGGAGAATATGATAGTTGGAGATCGTGATGTGAAAAAATGATGTGGGCTATTTAAAAACTTAAAGATGTCATATAGATTTAGCTTAAATTTGGATGTGATTATTTAAAAATCGAGAAGAGATTCCAACATATTGATTAAACAGAGGTTACCTTAATTTTGAAAGTGATTGCGGTGGATTAGAATATATTTTAAATTTTGGAAGAGATTGTGATTGACTTGTTTTATATGCGAATGTGAGAGAATTAACAAATTATGCCTTATTTTAATTTCGAGGATAAAATTGTTTATAAGTTGGGTAGATTGTAAATCCCCTCACCCAAAATCAGGTCTACTTGGCATAGATAGAGAGATTAGGGCTAATTAGAATCCAAGTAAAAATAGAACACGGTATTTTATTTAATTTTACGATATTTATATCACATAGTGCACCTTACCATTGCTTCGATAATTGGAGCACTACACTAGCCATTGCCTTCCAACAAATTTCACAACATTGTCCTAGACGTACCCGTCTACCATTCTGACCATTATGTAACTTATAATTATGCTCTTTTGTGCTATATTTTAGTCGCACAATATTCGTCGCAGATGTTTGTATTTAATTCTAAAATAATTCCAACTTTGTATCCTTGTGCGTTCCAATCGAAATTGGAGACACAATCTTGACCCGTTTCGTGCAACCCAAATTAGGATAATATTCTACTCTGGGTCCTCTATGCCCATGACACTTGTGTCCCACCTAATGTTACCCCCATATACTTCTAATAAATTCAAGAATACCTTGCGCATTAATTTTAATTAATTTAATCTAATTTCCATCTTTATGCAATTTTTTAATTGTTGGGTGCTTTTATGCAAAAGGTGCATTGAGGTGTCCATACCATTGGACATGACTCATGAAGGAACCTAATTCTCCTCCATATGAATCTTCTCCATGAATTATTGGAATATGCAACGCAACATCGCCCCCTCATTAAAACTAGCCTTGCATTTTAAACCATGCAAATCATAGCCCTCCAAACATCCCCACGGTAATTGAAAAATCACGGAGTTTAGGATGGAGGAAGGTACAGAATAAGCTGCAAATCTCTATCTTATACCATCATTGACTTTCTATTGTGGCTTAATCTTAATTTCGAGGACGAAATTTTTATAAGTTGGATAGAATATAAAATCCCTAATTTTAAAAAAAATCCATATTAATTAATTTTTATTTAATTTAATTATAGTATTTATTATCTCATTAGGAGAAATAGAATTTTTGGGATTTTTATTTCGAGGTGATTGTGCAATAAAGGATTTATGGAGCAGTTACAATTTTTCCCTAATTATTTTCATGTAGGAGACTTAGTGGACAATTCATAGATTTATTGTATACACCAATATAAATTTCTAGAGTTTTATATATATATATATATATATATATATATATATATATATATATATATATATATATATATATATATATATATATAAAGTTTATTAAATAAAAAAGAAATAGAAAAGAAAGAAATTTAGAGAAGAATTAGAAATAGAAATGAAAAAGGAATAAAGAAAAGAAAAAGAAAAAAGAAATGCTAATGGATTCTACCCGCTACCCATTACTAACCTACCCGCCCTCTTAACTTAAGCCACAGCAGCGGCAACATACTAAACCACCCCGCGCGCAGTGTTCGGCCTTCCCCCCACTATATATATCAATATATATGTACACTTGTTAAAACCCTAACCCTAAACCTATACTCGACTGCCGACTCCCCAACCCAGCCTCGACGCCAGGGCCGCCTGAGTTCGCCGTCGCACCAGCCAGAGACGCCGAAGCGTCGCGCATCCGCACGTCCGCGTCGACGCCCGCGCACGAGACAGAGAACACAGAGGCCTAGCCCTGTTCGTGCCTCGATTTCCGTACCCTCACTCGACCAAACTCAACCCCGTCTTCACCGGTATGTTCATGACCTAACCCCCTTCCAATACTGTACATTAGTTTATCTCGAACAGCGTATAAACCTAGGTAAAAATTGATGCCAAGTCGAGGAAAAACGACCACTTTTAAATTCAGAAATTTTGTTGCAATGACCCATGTTCACGGACTCGTATCTCCCACCACAGAGATTCGAATTTAGTTTTTCTTCTTGCTATGCGAAGACCACCTAACCTAAATTATTTCATGTTAATTATATTATT
This sequence comes from Iris macrosiphon, assembly GCA_036927795.1. Lineage (NCBI taxonomy): Eukaryota > Viridiplantae > Streptophyta > Magnoliopsida > Asparagales > Iridaceae > Iris > Iris macrosiphon. Next base: position 111,065,242 of record JAYESA010000018.1, read on the forward strand.
TTATTAGGTATTATATGTAGAATTAAAATAGGTTAAAAATCCCAAAAAACCTATTTTTTACAACTTTCAAAATTTGTGATACGGAGCATGCCCCGCCAAACGGGACCGCCCCATCGTGTACCAAGTGTACCGAAAGGTGCGCACGGTATACCCAGACGTGTGGACTTTCGCAAAAACTGATTCGGACGCGTGTGCGCGCCGGAATCAGCCCGTATCCGCAGAAAATTCCCCGTATCGTAACTTTTGTAAAACCTAGCGCCATTTAGTGCACGCTTGTCAGAATGTGACGAAACTTGAGCCACTGGACTCGTGGTATCGTTCTGGTCCTGTGACCCAATTTTCAAGTAATTATGAGACAGTTGACCAAGTCGCCTATTGGCGAGCCCCACGATTGACTTTTTGGGCAAAATTGTGTTCAGCTCACCGGAATCCACATTTGGACATACCGTGGAGTTCGTACTGACATTTAGAGTTTGTTTAACCTATAATTCGTTCCATTTAGAGATCTTTACCCCTGACACGCTTTTCGGTGCGAAGTGGCCCACATGTGGAGCCCGCTTTGACCCAAAATTACCGTTTTGCCCCTGTATCCAAATTGGACGAAAGGGTAGTATTTTCTAGCTATTTTGCTTTTTCTGGGAACATTGGTGATGTTTATTTCAGCATCCAGAGACGTTTATTCTGAGGCCGTTGTTTGTGGTATTAAACGAAAGAATGAAAGTGTATTTCAATGACGGAGTTTATACGAAACCAGTGCCCTTTGGTTTACAAACAAACTTGTACAATTTAATCCTATACGAGGATGTGGGAGTATAATTTATTTAATCTGGGTATGAATTGCTATAGGTGTCTGATCTGTAGTCGATCACTTTAGCCCTTGGACCACACGATATTGAAGAAGTGCCGTGGAAGACAGGTAGCAGCTTCGAAGGTTGCAAAGGAGGGTGGATGCACGATGCCAAGGTTGTCGATCCCTACTCTTTGCCTGAGCTCCGGACTCTCTCTCTCTCTCTCTCTCTCTCTCTCTCTCTCTCTCTCTCTCTTGACCTCCGGTTCGATCTTTCTTGGAAGTTCGACCTTGTTCGATCCTTCTTTCAAAGTTTTGACCTTGTTCGATCTTCAAGTTTGAAGTTTTTTGACCTTTTTCCCCATTGATAGGGGTCTCTATTTATAGAGTTTTGGTGACAGTGACCACTCCGTCGGTGTAAAAACCGAGGAGTGAAAAGTACAGCACCCTTTTACACAACGGTTAAAATAACCAATGCCTGCGTATAGATGACCTTTTGAGTGAGCATGTGACGCGTATCCAACTAAGGGGACAAAATGCGTATATCTGCTGCGAAGATCACGGCATAGAAGCCACGTAGGTAGGTATCCTTCGTGTAGAAGAGGTTGGCGTAGAAGCCAAATGACTGTCACCCTGGCGTAGAAGCCAAATAGGCATAGAAGCCGAGTAGGCGTAGAAGCCGAATGGACATAGAAGCCGAGTAGGCGCTAAAGCCGAATGGTCGTAGAGACTGAGTGGGCGTTTGAAGCCGAATGGTCGTAGAAACTGAGTGGGCGTAGAAGCCGAATGGGCGTAGAAGCCGAATAAGCACAGATCCTGAATGGGCGTAGAAGCCGCTACGTACCGTGCCAGAGTGCTGATGTGGACGTCTTAGCCGGAATTACGGCTTTTGAAGATATAATCAAATCTCTTGCAGAGATTTGCCACCATCTTGTGCATTAAATACGGAGGCGTATTTTTGAAGGTCTGCAGCCCTTTTGTGCATCCGTCGCAGAGACATGCCTTGAGAGAAACTGTCACCGCTCTGTGCAATTAGACGTAGAGACGTGCCTCGAGCCCCGTACGAAGTGCAGCTTTTGACGTGGCAGGCGGTTTGTCTACTGCGGAGCGTAAAACAGCTCATGTTTGCCTGTGTAAAACAAGGCAGCGTATCCCCTTGTACGCGAAAGAGCAGTTTATGCTGAGGGAACGTCAGTAAACGGCGGTTCGGTGATATTTTAACCAAATCCTCTGCATTAAATGCAGAGATCCGCCATCATACTGTGGTGCGCGTCCCGAGGGGTCTGTCATCATTTTCAACCGTCGTCTGGGTAGCCATATAGCACTTTTTGTCAGGAGTCAGAGGTCAGGTTCACTGCGTGACTTGACAGGTTCATTTTGGGGAAGACGAAGCGTTTCTCGTACGCTTTAATGCTGCTTTGAGAGCGGCTGAGTTTTACGCCATGGAGACGATGAAGATCCCAATTTACGCTGAAGTGGCCTGGACGTACTGTACTTACGCGGATGGTCCTTTGAGCTTGTACTTCACGTTGTGTTTAGCGGAGAAAGCTCTGCTTGTACGCTTGATGGCTCTGAAGGCCTCTGTTTACGCTGCTCTGCATCAGTATGCTGCATAGCTCCTCCCAGCGTATTTTTTATGCTTCTACAAGACCCCCTTCAAAGCTTTTAAATTTCTCGGAATTTGAAACGCTTTGAATGAAGCATGAACGGCCCCTCGTAACTCGAAACGTTTCTGAATGGAGCGTTGAAACGGTCGATGCTGACTTTATAGCGGATTTATTGGGGACCGCTGTGATCTCTTTCGCCTATAAAAAGGCTGGGGGGGTTAACCTGTTCTCCCCATATTCCCATCACCATGCAGAGATGATCACCGGAGTTCGTCGGGTCGACCTGAGGAAGAAGGAGATCATGTTCTTCCAGCATATAGGAAGCCAAAAAGATGGCTTCTTCGAGCAAGTGTCCACTGTAACGATGGATCATGGAAGGATATCTTAGCCTCCCTTGCTCGGGATAATCAGCAACTTTATATGGCGTTTGCCTAGGAGAGAGGAAGGGTCGTATTTGACCACACCGCTTGCAAGTGGTGTCTTCTTCCGTTGCCTCCGGTGACGAGAGTCAGACAGACTTGCTCTGTCCCGGCTTGAGCGGCGCACGGAGCATGGGATCTGCATAATTTATGCAGGCCCGGCTCTGTATCCTCCTGCCGTTGATCATTGCCATGTCAGTCAGTTTGCTGGAACTGACTGACTGCTGGAGAAGATGGATGAAGAATTGAAGCCCAGCGAGAACCTGTCAGAACAGCTTCTAGGCGATCTTCAGACGACGAGGGGGGATCTTCTTTGTAGACAGAGTTTCCCTCATATGTAATCATGAAAAATAGAGAAAAAATCCTTGTAGATTGGATTTCCCTCATATGTAATCATGATTTTGATTTTTAATAAAATTGTCTTCTTCTTCATATGATCATCTTGCCATACGTTGCTGTGAAGTCTGAATATGTGTAGCTTCGACACGTCTGATTCTTTACGCCGACTCTGATAGAAAGAGTATTAGGCCCTGTCCTTTACGCATAACGAATAGTCCATAGAACCTGTTTAAGCATTTTGAATATTTAGAACTGTCTTGTTGCTAGGACTGAGGGACCGCGTAGAGCTCTGAACTGTTGCTTCTGATGAACAGAACTTTTGTTCAGACTTCGTCTTCAAGAACAACCTCTCGAAACTCCCTTGGAACAGGGTCGAGGATTTGTCTGTCAAACTGAGTTTGCCATCTTGATAGACGAGATATTCAGACTGGAGTCTGGATGAACCTCCAATTTTGGACCCGAGAAGAGTAATTTCTCAATGTTTGAACTCTGTATATTTCGAGTACTTTGGGGTCAAGAACGAGTATCTTCTGTGTGAACTCTTTGCAATTGACCGCTTTGGGGACTGTTCGGATATGCGGAAAGTCATGGAGCGTAAAATCATCAGTCTGTAGCCTCTGGGCATAAAATACCATCGAGCATGAAATCGTAGACTTGTGGTTCCTGAGCGTGAAGTCGTAGGTTTGAAGCCTCTCGAGCATAAAAGCTACCGAGCACAAAGGCATCCGGGCGTAAACCATAGACATATAGCTGTCGAACGTAAAGCCGTAGATTCGTAGCTGTCGAGCGTATAAAGCTCCTTTAGCGTAGAACTGTAGATCTGTAGCCTATGAGCGTAGAACACCATCGAGCGTGAAATCATAGACTTGTGGTTCCTGAGCGTGAAGTCGTAAGTTTGTAGCCTCTCGAGCATAAAAGCTACCGAGCACAAAGGCATCAGGGCATAAAACCATAGACTTATAGCTGTCGAACGTAAAGTCGTAGATTCGTAGCTGTCGAGCATAGAAAGCTCCTTTAGCGTAGAACTGTAGATCTGTAGCTCCTGAAAAGAAAATTTCTCCGAGTGTGAAGTTTGTGGATCTGTTGCTTCTGAGCGTAAACTGAGCGCCACCGAGCGTGAGATCATCGATTTGGTATCTGCTGAGCGTAAAGTCGTAGGTTTGTAGCCTCTCGAGCATAAAAACTATCGAGCACAAAGGCATCCGGGCGTAAAACCATAGACTTATAGCTTGCGAGCGTAAAACCGTAAATCTGTTGCCGTCGAGCGTAGAAAGCTCCTTTAGCGTAGAAACCGCTGAACCGTCTTGCACGAAAAACTTTTCAAATTTTGCTGACTGTCCGTCTTTTGAGAGTAGTGGGCTGACGTAGCATCCAATCTAACCACCTATTAATTACGAGATTTGGTTAGGGTCTCGAGGAGTCCGTCCGAGGATTCGAGGAGTCGACTCGAACTCTATATATATCCCAAGCCTTTGAGAGAAAAACTTTTTATCTGTCTTCTGCGAAAGAGTGCTTTCGACTGTTCGAGTTTTTCTTCGTTCCTTCTCCGAGCACTTCGAGTTTTCAGAAATGGCGCTGAAACAAACCCCCTCCACTAAGGGAAAGAGTATAGGTTCTTCTTCCTATTCTTCTGCCCCAGCGAGGGAGTCTTTGGTCGGGCAAGGTGAACTTCACTCTGAGCGAAATATCCCGCCGACGAGCAGCGCACCCGGTCTTAGAGGTAGAGCCTTTTGGGATGACAAAAAACGACGAAAAATTCTTCGCACACGTTGAACGTGACCGCGCTAGGTCATCTTCTGTGCTGATAGCCTCTTTGAGGAAGGTGATGCACGGAGGCATTTTCATCTTTTACACCCACATTTCTAATGTGCCAGCGTAAAAACTCTATATTTTTGTAGTTCCGAGCGTAAAAGCTCTGGCTGCCAAAAATTGGCGTATATCGTAAAATTTGAGTTTTACGCTTGTGGAGGGGACTTCCGACGTAAAATGACCAAAATTTGTACAATCTTGGCGTAGAGCACAGACTGTCGTTTCTTTGGTCCTTATGTTTGTGCAAGATTTGTAATGACATATTTTCCTTGCACTTTTGCAGTTGATTTGGGTGAGTCTCCACTGGCCGAGGTGATGGGTTCCGCTGCCGGGATGCTGCACTCGAACTATCTGGAGGATCTGTCCCACGTGGCATTTCCTATCTCCGGATCCCAGTATCCTGAGGGAAGGGAGTTTTTGATATCGGCTCAGGGCGAACGGACGCTGCTGAACATGATCAACGGGGAGCCCCTGACATACGTAGACGGGGAGCAGTACATAAAGCCGGCTTTCCTCTTTGGGGACATGATTGATAAACAGTCCCAGACGAAGCCCAAGAGGGAACCCTGGGTTTTCCCTGTCGGGAATTTGGTTTTATATCTGCCAACGATGCCGAGGGATTATCCCATCTCGGCTTTCTTCCATGCGACGCATCCCAGGAGGATGTCGTGGACGTTGACTCCCGATCTTCACGGCAAGCCAGGGAAGATCTTTCATCTGAAAGGGGCTGACCAGGGGTCGTTTGTCAGCCGCCCTTCCGGCATTGTGACGTTGATCAGGGGACTGTGCCCGGGCAGTATCCCGAGTGAAGACAGCTCAGTGATCCAGCCGGTCCACTTGCCGACCTTCTGCAACGACTTCATGGGACGAGGTGGGGTATACCCCAAGGAGAATCCTCGGTGCAATGGGTGGATCACCCCAACAAACCTCCGATGGACTTGCCTAGTTGACTGGGCTTTGAAGCACTTTCGGAGAGAACTGGAGGGCATTGGACTATATGCCACTGTGAGTGCGACTAGTGTTGGGTTGCCTCCCAACCCTAACTTGTTCTTGGCACTGATGGAGCGATACATTTCTCTCACCAGGACTTTCGCCACTCCACTAGGGGAGTTGGGATTGGCCCTCCATGAGATGGCAATGGTCTCGAGACTGCCGATGGGGGATACCCCATACGAAGAGTATGTTCCCACCAACCGAGAGTTGGGGGACTTGGACCCTCGGGTGGCGGAAGTGTATCAGGAGCTGATGTGTCAATACTTCGCGTGCACCGCTTTTTATAACGAGCCTTCTGATTTGGCTCACACCACCAAGTGGATGTCCTACCTCTTCTTCCATCGAGCCAGGGCCGCCAAGTCGGAGAAAGTCTCGGGGGGCAAGAATGAGCCCGTGAACTGTTTGGGCGTGCTCAGTGCCCAAGTCGTCGAGGATCTTATGGAAGGTGCTAAGGCTCCAGATCAGATTCTCGTTGAGGGGGTAGGAAAGTATCCCGAAGGCACTAAGGCCTACAGTTACTTGAGGCGCTGCCGCAGGTCTCTGTCTAAGGAAGCCCAGCTGGCCGGTTTTCTCTCGATATGGTTGCGTCGAGTAGTAGTGCCCGGTACTGCATCCGCGGACCGCATTCACCCTGTGGCCGGCAGTGCGTCTGGTGTTCGGGGCAAGACTGAGCTTGCTTCCAGCCATGGTGTGCCGTATACAGGCTGGCCTGAGAGCCATGACTGAGGGGTTGCTCGTCGATGAAGCTCGACGTGAGAGTTTTCCCCGGGTGGAATTACCATACCTGTACTTGATGGGATGGTTAATTCTCCACAATCCCCGGGTGATGTCTCCCGGCTCTGGTAGCAGCTCGGGGGGTAACTTCTTGCTGAACTACAAGGACTCTCCCTGGAATGTGAACACAACTTTGGACTGTCGGCTGGTGTTGAACCTCAGTCACGGCTGGAAGCTCCTCTGTACTCCCCTCATGTACATCGCAATCAATTAGGGATGAGGCTTGAGGATTCAGGTGGAGAGAAGACCGATCTTTCTTCGGAAGCTTTCAATTGGTTGGTCTGCATTAGACCCTCCCATCTGCTGTACAGGAGCGAAGACCATTGCTTCTTCGAGCCCTACTTGCCTAGTCGGTTCGTCAGGCAGTTCGGGTACGATCAGTTGCACGTGGGCAATGCCGTCACCAGCTTCAGGTCCAGGGGCGGACTCATTGATGGAGCCAGAGGCTGGCGATATTTTATCATGGGTTGCACGGGAGTAATCTTCATTGTGCCGGTCGTTACAACCTCCACGGAGCTCCGCATTCTCCATTATTATGCCCAGTTCTATGTGGCGATTAACACCTTTTATCGTAATTTTGACATGCGTGGAAGCTTCAGGGTGCCTTCTCCTAAGCCTGGGGGAAGAGTTGAAGTCCCCTCGGTTTCTTCTAACGAGGGTGAGGAGTCTGGCACTCCGGATGAGCCTCTGGTGTCGGTGCCGAGGTGTGAAGTGCCTCCGCCTGCGGGGGATTTGGTAGTCTCTTCTGGGAAGCGACGGGCTTCTGCTCCGAAGGAAGCTTCTCTTAGTAAGAGAAGGAAGGAGACGGTTGCTCGTCCTCTCCGCATTCTTGGTATTGAGGCTCCTGGGAGTGAGCCTGCATCTTCCCATAGCAGGGATGATTCTTTGGCTGGAGGTTCCTCGCCTATTAGAGAGGGACCTTCTACAGTTTCGGCTGGCGGTGCCGGAGAATCTTCGCTAGAGGTCGCTGTCATTGCTACTGCTCTAGGTAGTGGAACGAGATTGCCTGCGTGGCCGAGGCAGATGGAAGAATCTTTCCCTAGACCAGCAACGGATAAAACTCCCGCTGTGTCGGCGAACACGCCTAGCGAGATTCCAGCTAACGAACCTCGACCGTGTCTTGGCGAAGGCTTGGCAGAACTCCTGGCGATGTCGGTCGGCCCACCTTCTTCTTCAGGTATGATAGTTCGCATTACGTCATTAAGGCGTAATTTAGCTACATCGGCTGCAGATGCGCCATATATACCGTTGGCTCCAGGTAAATGTCATTTTTATGTCTCCTTTTAGAAAGATTACCATTATATTGATATCAACTTTCTTGTCCTCTTCTCAGGGGACGACGTCCATGGGGAGTATAGCGTTGAAGCACCTTCTGGCTCTGCTCCGGCTCCTGGTGATGATACGGAGGCTTTCGACTTCGAAAAGGAAATACCTTTGGGGGCCAGCTCGCTTGGAGTGGTTTTATCATCTCGAGAGGAGGACGAACCTGTCATCGTGACCTCGCCTCTCGCGACTATGTCGATGACTTCAACCGTCGTCGTTGCACCACCCGTCGAGGCGACGGCTGTGGCCACCTCATTTGTAGTCATTCCTGGCGGGGGACTTGCTGATATCGCGACCACTCCTGGTGTTCAATCGGATCTAGTTGCGCTGACCGAGCAACATACCAGCCTCTTTTACACCGGTTTGAAAACGATGATATCAATGGTGTTGGCGAAGAGTCTAGACTTCGAGCGCCTGAAGAAGACTTCTCAGTTTTCGATCGGGGCTGTCAGAGAGTTCGGCGATCCTGGGGTAGCTGACGCCCTGGAGGCGGTGGTTAATGGTTTAGAGCAACCCATTAACGAATACTTGCAGCTGACTCGGGGCAGCTTTGATGCTGAGGTCCAGTCCAGATACGACCTCATGACTGCGCGACTTTCTACACAACTGGAAAGCTTAGACAACTCCATCAAAACACATAAGCTGGAGATGGATAAAAGAAAAGCTGTCATGGAAGAGGCTCTCGCTCTTGAGACGAAGCTCCAATCCGAGCACGAAGGGAACGCAGCGAGGGCCCGCAAGCTAAAGGAAAAACTCGCTCTGGCAGAGGAGTAGGCTTCTCAGTCGTTGGCAGGTCTAGATGTAGCGACTAGTCGACTGAGCGCAGCGCGACGGGATTTGGAGCGTGCAGAAGCTGCCCGTGCGGGCTCTCTTCGGGCAAGGGCTGAGCTGACCCTTATGAACAATCCCGAGGCACGGCTGGAGCGGGCTCGCACCGATGCCTTGGTTTCCAGGAATGAGAAGATAGCTGCACTGGAGTGGCTGATTCGCGATCTGACCGCTCCCCCATCATGATGTATCCTTTCTCTTTTTGCTTCCCCAGATGTAATTCTTCTCTTATCGGAAATAAATAAAAGCGACTCTTTTCTGACTTTTGTGGACCCATCATTTCGGAATATAAATGACAGCTTTTTTAGGCGAGAGTGATATCAGAGGTAGTATGGACATGATAGACTCTCGATAAACTTTTTAGCAAGATATATCTATTCAGAAGTCATACAGACATGATAGGATATGATCCAACTAGTTTCATTTTGGGAGTAGTTTTGTCTGAATTGAGATCCTCGCTATATTCCACTCGAGCAGGGGAGATTAAGCATAGTACCTTTTCAGGAATTTACCGTTGATAGGAGCCATTAACAGGTCTCCATTAGGCTGGGCTATCCTGTAGGCGCCGTTTGAGAACGTTGTCTCGATCACATAAGGGCCTTCCCACTTGGGCTGGAATTTGCCTTTACTTCTGTGAGTAAGAATCATCGGCCTTCTTACGGCTAGAACTAGCTCGCCGACTTTGAACACTCTTTCCTTTACTTTATGATTGAAAGCTTTGGAAATGCTTGCTTGGTAGAGCGCGATGCGCTGTTGAGCTTGGAGGCGTTTCTCGTCTAATCCTTCTAGCTCTTGGAGCCTCAACAGGTCATTCTTTTCTCGAGTCAGCTCATTAGTCATGGCTATCCTGAGTGACGGGATCTGGATTTCAATGGGGAGAACTACTTCACTCCCGTAGACCAGTGAGAATGGGGTGCAACCTGTTGGTGTTCGTACCGTTGTGCGGTATGCCCAGAGACATTCGTCCAGCTTCTTATTCCAATCTCTCTTGTTTGAAGAGACGAATTTCTTCAAGAGTTTGATAATGGTTTTGTTGAAAGCTTCCGCCAAACCATTAGCAGCTGGATAATATGCCGTAGAGGCGATATTGTGTATCCGATTTTTATCACAAAATCGATAAAACGTTTGGCTGATGAACTGAGGCCCATTGTCGTGAATTATCCTCCGGGGTACCCCGAAGCGATAAATGACGTGATGCTTGATGAAGCTGATCACATTAGACGCCTTCACCTCAGCAAGAGGGATCGCCTCTGCCCATTTGGAAAAGTAATCCGTGATGGCCAGTATAAACCGGTGACCCCTGGAAGAAGACGGGTGGATAGGACCGATGATATCCATATCCCATGCTTCGAAAGGCCATGATACGACCGTAGGATGTAGATGTTCAGACGGTTGATGTATGAAGTCTGCATGAACCTGACAGGCTCTGCATTGTCTTGCATACCGTATTACATCTGCGATCATAGTAGGCCAGTAATAGCCCATTCTCCTGATGCGATCCTGTAGCTTAGGACCGGGCTGATGTGCTCCGCATACGCCGTCGTGAGCTTCATGGATAATCTGCTGTGCTTCGTCGTTAGAGAGACATCTCAATAGCAGTCCATCGAAGGTCCGGCAATATAGGCATTGTGAAGATGCATCGTAGTAGAAGCATAATGATCATCTTTTGACGGATACTGCTTCTTTGGGGTCCTCCGGCAAGATTCTGTATACGAAAAAATTTATGAAGGGACTTCTCCAGTCTCTTCTAGGGGGATCTGTGTTCACAGCGTAGCTGCGTTCTATGTGAAAGTTGTTCTTCACACAGAATAAATCTCTGTTAAGAAGGATTACCGAATCCTGCCTTCTTATAGGAGTGGTTAAATCTGCAGCTAGACTGGCTAGGGCATCAGCTTCCAGATTTTGAGATTGAGGTACATGCTCTAGGAAGAACCCTTTGAATGTCATGGCTATCTCGACCGTTGCTCGGTGATAGGGGATGAGGTCTGGATTCCGGACTTCATATATTCCCCTGACTTGATTGACGATAAGCAGAGAATCACCGAAAGCTTCCAGGGACTCGACCCCCAGCTCTTTAGCGACTTGGAGCCCGATTAGTAGAGCGTTGTACTCTGCCACATTGTTGGAGCATGGCTCGCTAAGAGAATATGCTCGATAGATGACGAGTTTATCAGGAGTGACCAGGACGACTCCTACTCCTGAAATGACGTTTCTCCTAGGACCGGTTCTGGAGGCACCATCGAAGAATAGTTGCCATGCGTCAGTTTCCATTACGGAATTACATTCTGCAACTTCATCGGGAATGTCCTCGTATAATTTGGAGGCCTCCGGGATCGGATGAGCAGCTAGGAAGTCAGCCAGCACTTGGCCCTTGATGGACTTCTGCGGTACGTACACCATGTCATATGGTGTTAACAGCATCGCCCAAGTCGCGAGTCGGGAATTAAGAGCACTGGGCTTGCTCATCAGTACACGAAGAGGGTTGATCCTGGAGATGATATGGATAGTCTGGCCGGCGACATAGTGCCGCGTCTTCTGGATAGCGAACATCAGAGCCAAGCATTCTTTCTCCACTGGGTTGTACCGATGTTCGGCTCCGACCATTATCCTGCTGAGGTAGTAGATAGCCTGTTCATGACCCATGTCATTCTTCTGTGCGAGAAGAGCTCCTAGCGAATGATCCATCGCTCGAACGTACAGCAAGAATGGTCTTTCCATGACGGGAGGCACCAGAACTGGCGGACTGGTGAGGTAGCGCTTGATATCTCCGAATGCTTGCTGACAGGTTTTGTCCCATACGAAGGATACACCTTTCTTCATGAGATGAGAAAAGGGCTCACATCAGTCGGCTGTCGGCTGCCTGTTGCATTTACATCAGTCGGCTGCCTGTTGCGTCGAAGGTTGATGACCAAGGGTGGAGGCTTCCGGTTCAAAGTGATCACCAGAGGATCACTCCCTTCTCCTGACCTGGTCTTGTTCAGGTGGATAGCCATAGGCTCTATGGCTTTTGGACGAGTGGTTCGTCCTTTCACTCTGATTGACAGCGGTAGTGTGGCAGAGGGTTCTTCTGGCTCCCGGTGGATTCCTTCTCTGTCTCGCCTGACACTTCTTCCGTGTGGTCTTGGGAGTACAACACGGCATCGGAATAGTAGGATTCTATTCCTTTGAACGGGTTTAGGTCAGCCACCTCCGTTTGTACTGTTCCTTGTGCATCTACATATTTAAGGCATTGATGTAGGGTTGAAGGAACGATGTTGTGGTCGTGAATCCACGGTCTTCCCAGCAAAATATTGTAGGATACCTCTGAATCGATGACGTAACATGTGGCCACCGATCTAAGGTTACCGATCTGGATCCTCAGGCAAATTTTCCCCAACAGCTTACTTCTACCGGCGTTGAAACCCACGATTGTAGTGGTGGTGTAAGCCAATTCGCTGGTAGGAATTCTCAGCGGTCTGAGCAGACTGTAAGGGATGATGTTGATCGACGATCCCGGATCTATGTGAATCCGGTCGACCTCCATGGAACCGACGTATCCGGTATAATAGAGGGGCCTGTCATGTCTGTTATGTTTTAACAGCATGTCATTTTGAGTGAAAGTGATATTCGGGACCACCTCCATTACACTGTGGCATTGAGGACACGCCACTGGTTCTTCGTCGAGGGACTTGAGCTGGGTCAAGTATGCCTCCTCCTGCATCAGCGCTTCACTCAGGGCTAGACGAGTGTCTTGGAAGAGTCTGAGTAGCTCGAAGATGGACAACCTGGCTGGCGTATTAGCTAGTTGGGCCAGGATATCGAAGTTGTATGGCTTCTCTAAACCTTTGCTTGGAATGTTTTTCACAGGTTTATCAAAGCGCACTTCTTTTTGCTTCCCCTTCTCCACCGGAGTTGGTTTCGAAGGACTGATATCTGGTACGATGAGACCTTTCTCTGAAGGTTTGGCCGCTGGAGCATCCGCCGGTGCACCTTCCTGACTTGCTCCGTAGTCGTTGAGGTAGGCCTTCCCTGAACGGGTTACAGCAAATGTCTCATCTTCGTCTGATGTCAAAGAAGTTGCGACCATATGGCATGGCTGCATTTGGAGCTCTTTTTGGATGTAGGCTTAATAGCCTTAGTTTCTTCCTCGAACTCTAACACCAAATCTGGATGAACCCACATAATCTTGCCTTGCCGGGTAGTCAGGGGTACCAGGTCGTGATTTTGATCCCTAGCTGGAGGAAGATTGACGATGTTCATCGTTGTCCGGAAGATGGGTGCAACGCCATCCGGGATCTCTTGGGGAGGCAGATTGCCAAACTGCAGAGAGATCATGTTGGCCGTGACCGTCTTCTCGGTGTTGTGCAGAGTGATGGACTTAGCATCGATTAACCCCTGGATCTTCCTTTTCAGTATGTAACACGCCTTTGTTGGGTGGTGTACATATCTGTGGAAGACGCAGTATTTGGGGTCGTTAGTATTGCCGACTTTCTGGGGCCGCCTCAGCTCTGGAAGGGTGATCTTGCCACTTTTGACGAGACACCCGAATATACTTGGGATATCGTCGTCGTCGAAAGAGTAGACTTCGACGGGCCTGGAAGTCCCGGATCTCGTTTGTGTGGTTGCCACAATCTTTGGTCTGACCGTATTGATTGCCAGGGCTTCTTTCCCTTTGGGACCACGAGGATGGTCGCTGCTAGGAGATGACCTCTTGCCTCTGTCAGAGGCGGAGATCATGATGCCATTGTCGTGCGCCTTGTGACTGTTGTCTTCGGTGGCTACTGCCGAGATGATGAACGAGGGCCAATCATGGAACTGATACGGTCCTGTGAACACCGAGACCACGGGAAGGAGGTTCTTCCTGCAAATGTCTAGCAATGCAGAGTCTGGAACTCCTGGAGGCATCTGTAAGGTGGCCTGACGAAAACGTTCGATGAAGATGCGAACGTCCTCCTTTTCCTTCTGCTTGACTTCGATGAGAGAGGACATAGACATGTCCATTCCTCCCTCGTAGAATCGCGTGAAGAATAAAGCTCTGAAGTCCTCGAAGGAAGTAATGCAGTTGTCCGCCAAGCTACGGTACCACTGATAGGCTACTCCTGAGAGATAGCCTTTGAACACCCGAATGAGGAGGGCGTCGTTCCCTTGTAGCAACACCGTTATCATACTAAAATAGTTCATGTACTGACTTGGTGATGTTTTTCCCTCGAACAGGGCCATAGTCTGAGGTTTGTACCTCGGCGGGAAAGGGGCCTCCTCCCAGATAGCTGGGTAGGGCTGGTTGATTCCCAGTTTCTTGAGCTGATCTTTGTGCTTCAAGGCGTCAAACTGGGCTTTCAACTCCCGTACTGCCTGCATCAAATTTTTAGTCGGAAGTGGGGCTACGGAGTGGTACGGAGTTGGTTGTATCGTAACTCCAGCGGGAGGTAAGGTATTCTCTGAGTGAGGAAGCGGAGGAACTGCTGACTCTTGATCTAGCGTAGGCTCTTGGCTCGGGTTGGATGGTGGTAAGTCCACCCCCACACGTATCTGAGTTGGCGGGACCGATGCTTGAGCTATGGCAGTTGCGTGCTGAGTTAGCATCATCTGGTGCATGTTCTGCATCATGGATTACATTTGTTTCAGAGATGTCTCCAGTATAGTGATGCATTTTTCCGCGTTCCCTGACGGCGAAGCTTCCTCGCATTCATCTTCAACGGCGTAAACTCCCATCTCACTGGGTGTCATTGAAGGATTAGTATAGGTCACTATAGAAGTCGACTCTACACTTTCTGCCTCTGATTCGGGGGCTTGGCGACCCCCAGCGTCGGAATCAGAAGAGGACGAAGCTGGTTGTCGTGACCTTGCGCGAGTGTTTTGGAACACCCCGGCTTCAGCGTTCCTGAGGAGCTCACTGAACCTCCTTCGGCTCGGAGGCCTGGAGGGATGACGTCTTGAGCTCGACCCTCCTCTACGTATGTGTGAAGCCATATTCACAGATGCATGCGCGGGTTCCTCTTCCTGGAAAGACAAAGAGTAGCTCAACCGGTCAAAAACCGATCGTTTTGCTTTGGAACAGCAGCAATTAATCACAACCTTATAACTATTACAATAGTGCTCGCTAGGAGGAGTAATAGACATGTTGGAAGGTCCCCTCTCTTTACGCTTCTGGATTAGATATTTGCGCAGGTCAGGAGGAGTTGTCGAAGAAGAAGACGAAGGCTTGTTTCTTCTGTTCCCATCAGCGGGCATGTGGAGGTTGGGCACCCCGATTTTCCCTGTGCCACATGTGTATAACAGATTGGCCATCTGGGTGGCGAATAATCCCCTGGGAGGGTGTCTTTCCGCAACCTGAGCTTGTTTTACGCTGAAGGACTTTGCCTGGCGTAACTTAAAGATTTGCTCAGACTGGCGTAAAGGTGGAGAGGCCCTCAGTCGGCCATCGACTTCTCGCGTAATCCGGAGGGTAGGCAGATTGTTCCCTTGCTGGCGTAAGGGCCGAGAAGTTGAGTCCTCTGCCGCTTGCTTTCCCTTGCAGAGATCACAGCGCTCATCTGGTTCACCGTAGAGGTCAGATATTGTCTTACGCGTGGAGCGTGATCTGTACCTCCAATTTGGCGTTGAGGCACCATCAGAAGTTTTGTCTGTACCGCACATAGCGGGAGACTGATTTCTACGCGTAGAGCGCAGGGGATGCTTCTGGGTTAGCACTGAGGCTTTGCCAGAAGTTTCGTCTGTACCGCGAGTAGCGGAAGACTGATTTCTACGCGTAAAGGGCAGTAGATACTTCTGGGTTAGCGCTGAGGCTTTGCCCGAAGTTTCGTCTGTACCGCGCGTAGAGAGAGACTGAATTTTACGTGCGGGGCACGGAGGGAGCGATGCTACAACCTCATTGGTCGGAGAGATCGGAGAGTCCACAGGAATGGCGGAGGATGTCTTGGACATCCACACCTTGCGCAGCTTCCTGTTGTCTTGGACGGAGAGAGGGTGAGAGCTACCCCCGGTTCGAAGCATGTCTTCGTAGGCAGACTGGTCGAAATGAACGACCAGTGTCTTCTTTACGGTTCCTACAGATACCGCATCATGTTGAGCAATTACTTCCTTATCAGAAGAGAAAGACGTCCCCAGCAGAGTCGCCATCTTGTTTGTGGTATTAAACGAAAGAATGAAAGTGTATTTCAATGACGGGGTTTATACGAAACCCGTGCCCTTTGGTTTACAAATAAACTTGTACAATTTAATCCTATACGAGGATGTGGGAGTACAATTTATTTAATCTGGGTATGAATTGCTATAGGTGTCTGATCTGCAGTCGATCACTTTAGCCCTTGGACCACACGATGTTGAAGAAGTGCCGTGGAAGACAGGTAGCAGCTTCGAAGGTTGCAAAGGAGGGTGGATGCACGATGCCAAAGTCGTCGATCCCTACTCTTTGCCTGAGCTCTGAACTCTCTCTCTCTCTCTCTCTCTCTCTCTCTCTTGACCTCCGGTTCGATCTTTCTTGGAAGTTCGACCTTGTTCGATCCTTGTTTCAAAGTTTCGACCTTGTTCGATCTTCAAGTTTGAAGTTTTTCGACCTTTTTCCCCATTGATAGGGGTCTCTATTTATAGAGTTTTGGTGACAGTGACCACTCCGTCGGTATAAAAACCGAGGAGTGGAAAGTACAGCACCCTTTTATACAACGGTTAAAATAACCAATGCCTGCGTATAGATGACCTTTTGAGTGAGCATGTGACGCGTGTCCAACTAAGGGGACAAAATACGTATATCTGCTGCGAAGATCACGGCGTAGAAGCCACGTAGGTAGGTATCCCTCGTGTAGAAGAGGTTGGCGTAGAAGCCAAATAACTGTCACCCTGGTGTAGAAGCCAAATAGGCATAGAAGCCGAGTAGGCGTAGAAGCCGAATGGGCATAGAAGTCGAGTAGGCGTTAAAGCCGAATGGTCGTAGAGACTGAGTGGGCGTTTGAAGCCGAATGGTCGTAGAGACTGAGTGGACGTAAAGCCGAATGGGCGTAGAAGCCGAATAAGCACAGATCCTGAATGGGCGTAGAAGCCGCTGCATACCGTACCAGAGTGCTGATGTGGACGTCTTAGCCGAAATTACAGCTTTTGAAGATATAATCAAATCTCTTGCAGAGATTTGCCACCATCTTGTGCATTAAATACGGAGGCGTGTTTTTTAAGGTCTGCAGCCCTTCTGTGCATCCGTCGCAGAGATGTGCCTTGAGAGAAACTGTCACCGCTCTGTGCAATTAGACGTAGAGACGTGCCTCGAGCCTCGTACAAAGTGCAGCTTTTGACGTGGCAGGCGGTTTGTCTACTGTGGAGCGTAAAATAGCTCATATTTGTATGCGAAAGAGCAGTTTATGCTGAGGGGACATCAGTAAACGGCGGTTCGGTGATATTTTAACCAAATTCTCTGCATTAAATACAGAGATCCGCCATCATACTGTGGTGCGCGTCCCGAGGGGTCTGTCATCGTTTCCAGCCGTCGTCTGGGTAGCCGTGCAACACTTTTTGTCAGGAGTCAGAGGTCAGGTTCACTGCGTGACTTGACAGGTTCATTTCGGGGAAGATGAAGCGTTCCTCGTACGCTTTAATGCTGCTTTGAGAGCGGCTGAGTTTTACGCCATGGAGGCGATGAAGATCCCTGTTTACGCTGAAGCGGCCTGGACGTACTGCACTTACGCGGATGATCCTTTGAGCTTGTACTTCACGTTGTGTTTAGCGAAGAAAGCTCTGCTTGTACGCTTGATGGCTCTGAAGGCCTCTGTTTACGCTGCTCTGTATCAGTATGCTGCGTAGCTCCTCCTAGCGTATTTTTCATGCTTCTACAGCCGTAGTTTTTGACTCTTGGTATTTGATATCTGGACGTTACACTCTGCAGCTCTCTTGCCAGGCAAGTATACCTTACCTTGTTGTACTGTTTAAATTCTGTATTATTAGTTGCATGTTTATATTATATAATTGTGCGCGTCCGAGAGAGACTCGGGTGCAGTCAACGAAGGCGTTGACGTTAGGACTTGTGTCTGACCTAGTGTCTAGTAGACCCACCTAAAGTTATGGAGTTATTGGTATGACTCCCCAGGCCTTGACACGTATCATTACACATCACAGAGTGAGTTCATGTAGGGACGCGTGCCTCATAATCGACTGGCCATCGGTGTGAGCAACACGTGTAACGGTATTTAAGTTAGTTGTTTATTTCTATAGAGACTTGCATTATAGTACGAGATGTCCACGTCGTGTTCACGACTTGTATATCAACATTGGGCAGGGAGGACGACTTGTAGGCGTAGGGGACACCCACTTCCTTTACACTGCTGCCACACTCGACAGAGTGATATATACGATATATACTATACTGCTGCCATATTCTTCGGAGCGATATGGACGATATATACTACACTGCTACCACGTTCTTTGGAGCGATATGGATGATATACTATATTGCTGCCATGCTCTTCGAAGATGGACATTATTATACAGTGCCCTTGTATGGGTGCATATGTGGCATATACTAGCCAGTCATGCCGATTGGTGAATTACGTCAGCATATGTCTAGCCTACACTTTCCCATACACTCAAAGTTGTCCTCAAATTTATATTCACTTAGATGGTTAGCGCACCCCTTTATTTATTCAGTATTTACTTTATGGCATGCTTCTATGTATCTTGTTATGTCCCTCTGAGGACCTGGTCCCTTTCCAGGTGTAGATATTCATGAGTATTCGTAGGAGCGCAGATCCGAACTGGGTACTTATATTTCGAGCTGGTCTTCTCTTCGAGTCTCAGTAGTTGATAGTTATAGAACTTACATTGTATTTGTCTTGTTTATTCTTTATTCTAATTTGACAGTGGATTTGTTTCCACCCGATTGTCACCTTTAGATACTTTACATTGAGATCTAGTTTCGTAGATACTGGTCATTTATTTATATTTGATTCTATGGATGAGATTTAGATTATATCCTGTGACTTGTGATAGTTTTACCACTTATGAATTATTATTCATTATACAGCGTACGCATGAGTTATGGTTTCCATATATTGGAGGTACCATATACATGCGGCTAGCATGTTTACGTGTCCTAGTCCTACATATTTTTGTGACTGGGGCGTGACACTATGCATCGAGACAGCTGAGAGTTCATGAGAAGAACTATCCGACGCATGACCTAGAGCTAGCTGCAGTAATATTTGCACTAAAGCTATGGCGGCACTACCTTTATGGAGAGCGTGTTGAGATTTACACAGATCACAAAAGTCTAAAGTATGTCTACACTCAGAAGGAGCTCAACATGAGACAGAGACGATGGCTAGAGTTGATGACAGACTATGATATAGAGTTGTAGTACCACCCTGGCAAGGCAAATGTAGTAGCAGATGCCTTAAGCAGGAAGCCCATAGCATACTTTTTGATGACTCAGCGGCAATTTTTAGAGGATCTTCAGGAGCTCGGGATAGAGATTGTATTGCCAGGCATGGATGGACAGATGGCCAGTCTCGAGGTTCAGTCTATATTAGCTGAGAGGGTCACGGCAGCCCTGCCTACAGATGCAAGATTCCAATGACTGCGAGAGAGGGCAGAGGCCGGCATGCAGACGGGACTAAGGATTCATGAAGACGGGACATTGACGTGTGGAGATCGCCTATATGTTCCGAGTGGCGAGCTACGCCAAGAGTTGATGACGGAGGCTCATAGCTCAATTTATTCTATTCATCCCGGGGGTACAAAGATGTACCGAGATTTGAGATAACACTTCTGGTGGCATGGGATGAAGAGGAAGATTGCGAGATTCGTGGCGAGATGTTTGGTCTGTCAGCAAGTCAAGGATGAATATCAGAGGACTGCGGGACTATTGCAGCCGCTTCCCATTCCCGAGTGGAAGTGGAAATACATTACCATGGACTTCGTCACAGGATTCCCGAGGAGCCCTAGCGGGATGGATGCAGTCTCTGTTGTCGTAGACTGACTCACCAAGTCTACATATTTCTTTCCCTTCAGAGTTGGGCAGTCCACGGAGATATTAGCTGACATGTATATGAGGCAGATAGTACGACTACATGGAGTGCCTGTCAGCATTGTATCGGATCGTGATTCCAGATTAATGTCATATTTTTGGCAGAGTATGCAGTAGAGTCTAGGAACTTGTCTCAAGTTCAGCACTACATATCATCCACAGACTTATGGCCAGTCAGAGCGCACAATTCAGATACTAGAGGATATGTTGAGAGCATGCATGATCGACTTTGGAGGATCTTGGGAGGATCATCTACACTTGGTGGAATTCTTCTACAACAACAGCTACCAGGCCAGCATACAGATGGTACCTTTTGAGGCACTGTACGGCAGGAAGTGTAGGTCACCGGTATGTTGGAGTAACATGGGAGAGCGTCAGATACTTGATCCAGAGTTTGTGACAAACAGTGGAGAAAGTAAAGCAGATTCAGAGCCAGCTGCGTGCAGCACAGGATAGACAGAAGCATTGGGAAGATGCGCACCGCAGACCTTTGGAGTTCAAGGAAGGTAACCATATATTTTTGAAGAAATTGCCTACTCGTGGTACCATCAGATTTGGAGGCAAAGGCAAGCTGAGTCTGAGGTACATCGGACCTTTTGACATCTTAGAACGAGTTGGCGAAGTGGCTTATCATCTTGCATTGCCTCCATCATTAGAATGAGTGCACGACATATTTCACGTATCGCAGTTAAGGAGATACGTGGCAGACCCTAGCCACGTGCTTGATCATTCGGAGATTAGAGTCGGACCCAGTTTATCATATGCAAAGCAGCTAGTGGGGATACTCGATCGCAGTAGGAAGATTTTGAGGGGTCGAACTATTCGACTAGTCAGGGTTGCTTGGAAGCATCATTCGCCAGGCGAGTCTACCTGGGAGCGCGAGGATTCCATTCGGCAACATTTTCCATATTTATTTGAGGATCAAGGTACAAATTTATGTACTGCATTTGATTACCTGTTTACTTTTAAATTCTCGTAGCTATTATTCGTGCCTTACTTTTAATTTCGGGGACAAAATTTTTCTAAGTTGGGAAGGATGTAAACCCTCTCAATTATTAATTTAAGTAGACTAGATAGGGCTAGAAATATTGTTGTAGCATCAGGGTATTTGAGGTTTAGAAGTCATGTTGCGGTTGTCTGATTATTTATTTTAAACCCTTGGTGCACCCTACCGTTGTTACAATATTCGAAGCCCAACAATAGTCCATAATCTCCAACAAATTGTTGCACTCTTGACTTGACAAGCCAACCTAGGCACTGGACTTTTCTATCACTCACAATCACAATCCCTTGTGCTCTAATTTAATTGCACAACTTTCTGGTCCCAAAATCTATTCTTTAATCCTGTGTCGAGTACCTTTGTCGTTGCCATCAATTTTGGGACACAAACTCAACCCGTTTAGTCGAACCAATTAAAGGGTCCAAGACTGACACCAAGCCTACACCGTTCATGACTTTTGTGTCACTCCTAATTGAGACCCCATGTGCACCCATTTATTTTAAGAGCATATGATAATTTATTTTAATTAAATTAGGGATACCAACTTTGATTAATCCCAACGTAATCCCAATTTAACCCAAGACCCCATTCATTAAGCCCATACAAAACACACAACACCCCCTCACCCTACAAAATAACAAATACCACTTCCCACACCAAATCTTCGTCATTCTACATACATGTGCAATTACCCAAAAGTTAAGGGATTTAATTGCAAATATGGTAATAGGTGTCACCACCCCATTGGCTAAGGCAAATGGAGAAACCCTCACCCTTATCTCTTGACCGGTCAAATCAATCCCTCTCTCCTCTTTTGGATGTATATTTCTCCATGTGAAATCAGAGCCCTCCATTCAAATTAAAGCCATCATCCTCACCACACACTCACCTATATAATCACTCCATCACTCCCCGTTTTCCAATGCCGGCCCTAATCCCTAGGGACATTGAACCCCCCTCTCTCTTCTCCCTCTTTCTACTACATTCCCAGCCGAAACTATCCCTCCCTTTCTCTTCTTCTTCTTCTTCTTACTCTTCTTTACTACATCACCTCCTCCAACCCGACCGGCCTCCAGCCCGGTCGGCCCTGCAACTCCGACGGCCAACTGCCACCCACCTCGATCGTGCCACCAACCTCTGTCACGACCCGATTCCTTAGAATCGTTTGAGGCGTCCCCCGAATCGTGACCGCCGTACGGGCCTAGAGTTGCGCCCGTACAAGGCTTTAATGATTTGCATAACAAGCACATATTCAGAGTACGCAGATAAATTGAAATACAGATTTGAAACAATAGAAAAGTTCTCTTTATTGATAATGAACATCTATTACAAACTCCTGAATGAGTCAACTAATATGCCGAACGGCTTACAAAAGAGATAACTCAAAATGAGATAGCAGTCCTGTACATTACATCCCTTTATAAACTTAAAATGATAAAGACCTCCAGGCTGGAGGATAGCTTTGCCACGGAGCTGCATTTGTGTATGAAGAGTTGCAGCTTCGGACTTCAAAAGACTTCAAGGGCGCGGTGAAGATGCTCCAACAGCTGGACTGGATCGGGAAGACAACTTTGGCTCCTCGCTCGGTTCGCCTTAGTGCGGAGAACCTGTTTCAACGAGGGTCAGCATGTCGAAACATACTGGTGAAGGCGAGCTAGCCTAACTATGCCAATCAATACGTTGTTTTAATGAAGTATGCATATTTTGTGGGTTTCTATCTTGCCTTAGTTCATTTACAAGTAAGCAGCATATAGAATTTACTGAAATAAATGTGCCACCGTTCGGTGGATTTTACCTGCCCGTCTGAATTACCTGCACAATACTTACCATGCCTTCCATGCCACGAAGACACAAGTTAGTTTGCAACAGGTTTAAATATACAAGATGATCACTGGCTTGGTTGCCATAATGGACGATAGTCTTTGACGAGAATGGTGTGCAACGAAAGTACAAGGGGGCGTTGCAAGCCATTCTGCCAAGAACAAGAGACTAAACAATAGGTCTCGCCCGGACCGGATCGATGCCAGTGCCCCAGCATCGTCCGCATGACCGTTACCCTGTGCACAAGTTGTCCATGATCGAACAATATACAAGTAACAAGTTTGTAGTTGAGGCAACAAGAGTACAAGACAAGCAATTGTACAAGACAAGCAATAATTCACGTTTTATTCCCAAGCGAACAAATATGCCATTAAGTATCCGTTCGTGCAGTTATTGACAAGCATATATACCAAGTCTATTCTCTTTTATCTTGGTTTCTTTTATTATTACTTGGTATCGTTTGATCGGGGCAAAGAAGAATGTAGATTTATTAGATGTGAAGCTTGGAAGTAGGGCTAGCTAATCGGGTTGGTAGCCACTCACTTAGATAGTTGGAAGGAGAAGGAAAGAGGCGCTTCACGACTCCGCTCGCAAGCCGCCTACTGCTCGTTCACCTGCACACGAACAGCTCGATTAATACTTTTTCTTTTCTTTCCAATCTCGGAATAGAAGTGCAGTTCAATGAATGAAAACAATGAAAACCATCGAAACCGTTCAAGGAAAACAAGCAAATCCTAAAACCAACTTAAAGCACGAAAGCAACAAGCGACATCGAAAACCGAGGCAATAAAAGATAGCAGCAGAGAGGTCCCTCCTGACTCTGCCGCTAAGCCGATCTTTGGGGCGCAGTCCACTGAATATGGGAATCGATTCCGAAGAAACAAATCCATAACGAGGACAAGTTCTTAATTCAATCTATCCCGATCGAACGATACCGTCTAGTGTTTCTTAGCCGCGATCTCCGCACCGGGAGAACGGGGCGCTACATCCTACCAAACTAATTGGAAGTTTCGTCCTGAAACTTAAGAATAGGACCTACCGTTAGGGATTAGTGCGTTTAGGAAGGTGATCATGACTTAAGGAACAATCACGAACAGAATGGTCTGATCCGCCACAAGCTAGGCATAACCCAAGTTTCAGGCGACATTTGTCTATTGCATGCCCTGACTTTTTGCAGAAACTACAAGGCTGGTTTGCTTTCTGCTTTCCGCCGTTATTGTGACGCTTTGTAGCATTGTTTCCTCTCTCGTTGCTTTGGCATTTGTGATTGTAGGTATGCACAGTGCCGGCAGGAACGTGAGGATAAAGTGGTTCGAGAGATAGGACGTGATTCATTACTTCACGCATTGTACGATACTGATGAACGGCTACGTGCGAATGGATGGCAGGGCATAGTCTACCTTCAAACCTTCTTGCTCGACTCGCTACATCAGGTAAATAGGCCCTAGCGAATTTGGAGAGTCGATTGAATTCGGCGGAGTACTCTTTAACTGTCATACTGCCCTGCCTCAGTTGTACGAACTCGTTCTCTATCTGACGTTGCACTGGAGGGGGTACAAACTCCTCTTCGAACGCGGCACGAAAAGTCGTCCACGAGATCGCCTCCTCTCCGTGATCAAATTGGAGAGATCGTCGATGCATGTCCCACCAATCGTGCGCGTTGAGGCGAAGCTGTAGTTGCGCGCAGGCGACGCGCTTCTCTTCGGGGACCTCTAGCAGAGCGAAGTGATCTTCAAGTTCGGCCAACCAATCTAGAGCTACGACTGGGTCCTCAGTCCCGTTGAATGGGGTGTTGCAGACTTTCTTGAAGTGGCCAAAGTTGAAGGCAGTCACGTCCCTCGCCCTTGGAATTTACGGCGTCTCTACTTCAAGCACGGGCTGTTCCACCGGAGTCGGCGCTCTTATCGTGGAATGGTTGGAAGCCAAAGTCTGAACGATCTGTTGCAGGACATCCACCTGCTTCTGTTGGACTGAGAATCGTGCTTCTATATTGTCTTGAAACTTGAGCTGACTCTCTTCCGCCCGCTTTTCGGCCCGTTCATGGCGAGCCTCTTCCCTTTGTTGGTTTGCCTCCAACATCTGCAACATTCGTTGGATGGGATCGATGCTTAGCACGGCTCGCTGGCTCTCTGAACTTCCCGAAGTGCCCGAACTACTTCCTTGGCCTTGCGTTTCGTCCGGGGCTTGCGCTGCAGATTGTGCTAGAGCCATTCCTTCAAAAGAAGGTAAATTACATTAGGATCATAATGTATTATGGACTTATTGCATGAACGTATCTCATTTTGGCCTAGCGAGTTCAAGAGTTCGCACAGGAATTTGATCGTTAAAGGAACTTTTCCAGTACGAAGTCTAAGGAACTTTGAATCTGTGCTCTGATATCACTATGTCACGACCCGATTCCTTATAATCGTTTGAGGCGTCCCCCGAATCGTGACCGCCGTACGGGCCTGGAGTTGCGCCCGTACAAGGCTTTAATGATTTGCATAACAAGCACATATTCAGAGTACGCAGATAAATTGAAACACAGATTTGAAATAATGGAAAAGTTCTCTTTATTGATAATGAACATCTATTACAAACTCCTGAACGAGGCAACTAATATGCCGAACGGCTTACAAAAGAGATGACATAAAATGAGATAGCAGTCCTGTACATTACATCCCTTTATAAACTCAAAATGATAAAAACCTCTAGGCTGGAGGATAGCTTTGCCACGGAGCTGCATTTGTGTATGAAGAGTTGCAGCTTCGGACTTCAAAAGGCTTCAAGGGCGCGGTGAAGATGCGCCAACAGCTGGACTGGATCGGGAAGATGACTTCGGCTCCTCGCTCGGTTCGCCTTAGTGCGGAGAACCTGTTTCAACGAGGGTCAGCATGTCGAAATATACTGGTGAAGGCGAGCTAGCCTGACTATGCCAATCAACACGTTGTTTTAATGAAGCATGCATATTTTGTGGGTTTCTATCTTGTCTTAGTTCATTTACAAGTAAGCACCATATAGAATTTACTGAAATGAATGTGCCATCGTTCGGTAGATTTTACCTGCCCGTCTGAATTACCTGCACAATACTTACCATGCCTTCCCTGCCACGAAGACACAAGTTAGTTTGCAACAGGTTTAAATATACAAGATGATCACTGGCTTGGTTGCCATAATGGACGATAGTCTTTGACGAGAATGGTGTGCAACGAAAGTACAAGGGGGCGTTGCAAGCCATTCCGCCAAGAACAAGAGACTAAACAATAGGTCTCGCCCAGACCGGATCGATGCCAGTGCCCCAGCATCGTCCGCAAGACCGTTACCCTGTGCACAAGTTGTCCATGATCGAACAATATATAAGTAACAAGTTTGTAGTTGAGACAACAAGAGTACAAGACAAGCAATTGTACAAGATAAGCAATAATTCATGTTTTATTCCCAAGTGAACAAGCATGCCATTAAGTATCCGTTCGTGCAGTTATTGACAAGCATATATACCAAGTCTATTCTCTTTTATCTTGGTTTCTTTTATTATTACTTGGTATCGTTTGATCGGGGCAAAGAAGAATGCAGATTTATTAGATGTGAAGCTTGGAAGCAGGGCTAGCTAATCGGGTTGGTAGCCACTCACTTAGATAGTTGGAAGGAGAAGGAAAGAGGCGCTTCACGACTCCGCTCGCAAGCCGCCTACTGCTCGTTCACCTGCACACGAATAGCTCGATTAATACTTCTTCCTCTCTTTCCAATCTTGGAATAGAAGTACAGTTCAATGAACGAAAATAATGAAAACTATCGAAACCGTTCAAGGAAAATAAGCAAATCCCAAAACCAACTCAAAGCACGAAAGCAACAAGCGACATCGAAAACTGAGGCAATAAAAGATAGCAGCGGAGAGGTCCCTCCTAACTCTGCCGCTAAGCCGATCCTTGGGGCGCAGTCCACTGAATATGGGAATCGATTCCGAAGAAACAAATCCATAACGAGGATGAGTTCTTAATTCAATCTATCCCGATCGAACGATACCGTCTAGTGTTTCTTAGCCGCGATCTCTGCACCGGGAGAACGGGGTGCTACAACCTCCTCCACGATTTCTACCACCGCCATCACCGGCCTCCTCCCTACATCTCCACAGCCGAGTCTCCTCCACCCGCTGCTGCCGTCCACCTCGACCAACTCCACCCTCCGCCTCCACGTCCATCATCTCTAACCTCCTCTCCTCATCATCATCGTCACTAGCACGAACCCGACCGGCCTCCCTCTACTCCGGCCAAGCAGTGCTACCCTCCGCGTCTCCTCCAACCACGCGCTGCCACCCACCTCCACCTGCCTTCCCATCTCAATCCCACTCCCTCTAGCGGAACCACCGCCATCTCCACCCCCTCAACCACCTCGAGCCGTTCTCCGGCCACCATCTACTCTGGAACCCCGCGTTGTTTCCATCATCAACATCATCATCATCACCAGCACTGCACCGTCGTGTCGAACACCTCTACCCGTCCAACACCTTCCCCACCTCGCTGTCGACCTCACTTCGGCCAACCTTCATGAGCGTCGACCACGCGCTGCCACAAAGGTAACCTCTCCCACATCTCCTTGTGTAGGTAGTATTATTTATTTGTTACATATAACTTAGTTAGGGTTTATGTATATGCATTGAGTTTAGGGTTGAGAATGTTATAAATTGAGTCTAGGGTTTATGTATGCCATGTGAGATCTTAGGGTTTTATGTTATATTTGGTCCATGCATATTGATTATTATTGAGGATCGGGTTTAATTGTTATGAAATGATGTTGTGATATTAAAACATTGATTATTATTGAGGAGCAGGTTAATTGTTGTGAAATGGTGTTGGGATATTATTAAGTTGTTCATTGATTGAGGACTTGATAACTAATAACAAATGGATAGAGGAATATATGTGTATATGTGGAAGGGTGTTTGAATAATAGAATGACAATTTTATAAATTGAGGGTTTAATAATTAATAATTAATGTATTCGAGGATGATATTTAAATGTGCATGTTAACGCCTGTGAATACCAGGAGGAATCTGAGGATTGATCATGGCTCGAACTACTGATAAACACCATGATGAATAGTAAGATTGAGGATTGGGTTTGATGATGTTGTACGGGTGATTAATCGTACTAGATGTAACGTACCTCTAGTCAAGCGTGGTCAACCCTCTAGCTTAGTGTCTATGTGAGCTTGTAACAATGATTGAAGCCTATGCTAGACGTGTGTAACCTCTTATTTTAGCATCGTGATAGCTTATTGATTGAGCTTGTATCACGTCTCTAGGTACTACGGGACCCACGGACTTGGATGTCGTACTGGAGCCCCATCTTTAGCATCCGGATCCAGGCAAGTGTACATTGCCACCCTGTATTTCAGTTACCAGATATTTATTTATTTATTATATACATTGTGCACGTTTTGGATTAGAATCGTTACTTCGCATCCGGGTTATAATTGGTATATATATATATATATATATATATATAGCAAATGACATCTAGCCTAGTAGTTAAGACCGATACATATTACCCAAGAGTTTGCGGGTTTAAGCCTCCTGGGCGCCATTTAATTCCTTTTTGGGGGAATTAAGTGGTGAGTTGGTGATGGGTGCGGGACTACGAGCCGAGATGTGTGGAGCCTTCGGGTCGGGATGTGATGGACCTTCGGACCGGGTTTGTAGGCCTTCGGGCTAGGAGTCTGTAACAAAATTACCTCTTCCAAATATATATATATATATATATGGTAAATGGGATATGAGCCATAGGCTCATATTATTATATGAGCTAATGTACATGTGGACCAATAGAAATAAAGTCCACATGTGCATGGCTCATGTAGGAATATGAGTCTATTGCTCATATTCTGTTATATATATATATATATATATATATATATATATATATATATATATATAAACATACAATTTTAAGAAGAAATCTTCTCACTGTGGCAAATAAGCTATTATACCATAGCTACTCAAATTGCTGGCTATACTCGCAATGTTAAATCAAATATAATACAAAAAATTTAATAACATAGATGTTATAACTGAATTTGGTTGCTAAATTAAACATAAAAATTCAAAATTAACACACATGAAATAAAATTCTACAAATAATTTTTTATAAGATATTGATCATTAAAAAATCTTTAGAGTAATTTTTTTATAAATAGACAACTAAATTTCGAATTCGAAATAAGTAACTAGGAAAATTAGAATTTTGATCGTAGACAAAGTAATAATATGGATTATTAGAATTTAGTCTACTAAAGGCTAATTATCGATATTTTATTTTTATTAAATTATACATCAAATTAGACTCAAATTAGTTCTGATTTACTATAATTTTAATTTTTGACAATTACGTCTAGTTCGTAAAATTTATTTAACCTACGCTTAGTTTACGGATTCCTAATTAAGTCTAATTTACACCTCTACTAGTAAGATATTGGACTCCTTAAAAATATGACTAAGTACTCAATATCTTAATGAATCTTAAAATAACTACATTTGTAATATATTTCATAAGTTATGAATTAAAGATACGTGATACTAATTTATTAAGTAAACTTATATATATATATATATATATATATATATATATATATATATATGCATGCATTAAGACTATATGTACATATATGCATTTTTAACCATAATGAATTTATGTTTATAAACTATCTATACCATCAATAAACCATATTAATATTGATTATCGTCTAAGTGTCATATTGTATCCATTTAATATATTTGTTTCACACACGTGCACATATAAACAAATTAAAGTTACAACAAATGATTAAGTTATATAGATAAACCCTAAGTAATATTATATATACATATGCTAATAGTATTGAATTAAATAGGACATTAATTTTGATAGTCACAAGAAGCTGGCATATTGATACAAGTTCTGGAACTAAGTTAGATAGTTGGATTTAATTAATCTAAATTAGAAGTAGAACCCCATTGGTTAGCTCAATTAATTAAACTATTCCAATTTGGATAAGAAAATTAAATGAACTTTTTATAAACTCAATTATAGTCACATTGTCAAAACTCACCTGGCTCTTGTGGTCAGCGAGAAGAGTTATAACCTTCCAGGTTATGTCACGCCCCAGTCCCAAAATACGTAGGACTAGAAATACGTGAGCATGCCAGGCGTATGTATATGGCAAGTCCAATATATGAAAACTATAACGCATATATACGTTGTATTATGAATAACAATTCACAAGTGGTATATAATGTCACAAGTCACAGGAAATATTAATCTCATCCACAAAACCAAATAGAAATAAATAACCAAACATGACAATGAACCAAGTATGAAATAGTCGAGAAGAACTAATAGTTGGGTGAAGACAAATCCACTACTAAACTAGGATATGAAAGAAAATATAATATGTACAGCATCTATTGATCAGAGAGGCTCGAAGGGAAGACCTCCTCGAAAGATAATGGAATAGCAAGTTCTGATCTGTGCTCCTGCGAATAGTCATGATCGTTTACACCTAGAAATGGACTAGGTCCTCAGAGGGACATAACAAGATACATAGAAATATGCCAAAAGTACAGTAAATAAGCATGCAAGAGAGACAAGAAAATAACCACAAGAAACGGTAAAACTATGACAATACGACGTCTAAGAGGGTGGCATGTCATGAGAACAACGGTATAAATTGTGGCTATAGGTAAATCGGGTAATAGGAACTACAGTCCGGTGAGGCACTAACAGTCATATTACTGGTCTATATCGCATCCCGGTGAGGCACTAACGATCGAGGGGTCAAGTGAATAAATCTCTATCGCAGCTCGGTGAGGCGCTAACGAGTCAAAATTTAATCACAATAGACAACGCTTAATAATGATATCCTCGCCTAGGGAACTAAGGAATCAAGTCAAATCGGTCAAGGTAAGGTCATGGACTAATGTGAAGTCAAGTTTAATACGGGACCACAAGATCATGTCAAGTCGTACGCACAGGGTGGAGCATATATTAAATACGTGACGAGAAATTAGAGATGAGTAGCATATATGGAAGACAAATAATATACGTGCACGTAAAACAAGAAAATAAGACTAGAGCATCATGTGACAAATTAAATATGACAAGGAGCATCAAAAAACTATATATGACAAGAAAATAATAACTGAAAAGAAAATCATGGAAAATATTTTACAAAAGTTGGCAAGGTATCTTGCCTGCTTCGAAAAAGGATGAAGTCGCAACTCAAGACGTCGTCCGATCTATCCGTCACATAAATTAAACAAGTTAGATCTACAAAAGTGGTTGGATATATTTTCTAGTTTAATCTATTTTAATTATGAATAAAATAATATAAAATACTAATTTAATTATATTCTAATTTTAAGGCTAATTCTAGATTTTGGTTTAAAGAAAATTAATTTTATGAATTCGGGATCCGTCGCACCAAATCGAGGCATTCTGTTGACCAAAAAGTCAACCAACACAAAACCAAGATTTTTATGTGAAATAATATAGATTTCAGCGCTACATAACGTTGGAATCGACAATTTTACCAAATCTCGAACCGGTAAAGAATTATCGCCCATATGGTGCACATATGACAGTTTTCGGTAGTTTTCTAGTTACTTCTAGGTTGCATATATTTTTTAGAATACTAAGATAGCATATTTAATTCTTAGAAAAATATATTTTATATTTCATCATTCCAGCTTTCCGAAACTTCAAACGGATCATGATTTCGAGTTCAGGATCTCCCGAAATCTCGAAAATACCAAAATGTGTCAGATTTTGGACAACTGGCACTCAATAAATTTTACAGAATTTTGGATTCAAAATTATTTAAAATAAATTTGATATTCAGAAATTATACCTCAATACGGTTCCAAAGCAATAAACAAAAACGTGTTTGGAGGAGTTATGGCCTCACGAAGTTCCTAAATGAAACCTCCTCAAAGTCTCTATCTCTCATCTAATTTCGACGGAAATAATGAAACCCTACATATACACACATATATATAAGCAGTAGCCGACGGGTGGGCCCAGGTGGGTAGGTTAGGTCTGATTGTGTATGCTTAATGGATATTTAAATAGGTTTTAATCTCCAAAATTTTATTTAATAATTAGTTTTGACCTAATTAACTCCAAATAAATATGTAAAAATATCATAAAATTCCAGAAAAATTCTAGAAAATATAAAATATCATTATAAACCATAAAAAAATAATTGGGACCATTTTATGGCCATAGACTTCTACAGTAAATTCTAAAATCCTAGAAAATTAGTTATTATCCTATTTTAAAACCAAATAAATTTTAAAATTCTAAATAAATTACAGAAAATATATTTAAGAATTTTAACCCTAAAATAAATATTTTTTTAGAAAAATATATAAGTATGGTCTCACAGTAAATCATGGAAGTTCTAAAAAATTATGTTTCCTAGGTTTTCATTACGCAAAAATTCTAGAAAAATCCAAAAAATTCTAAAATAGCCTGAAAATAATTCTAATAAGTATTTATATAAGTAATTAAATCAAAGAAATTATTTTCTAATTAAACAACAAAATAGTCAAAAGAAATCCAATAATTTAATAAAGTTACTAAAATTATAAATAAAAAATAGGGAGTTTACAGGTTAGGCGAGCAATCTCGGGATCAAACCGCGGGGGAGGTATGAGTGTTTGTGAGTGTGAAAATTGGAGGCAGTGGCACGACGTAACGTGCACAAAGTTTCGTACGTTACGTCGAGCATCACAAATATATATATATATATATATATATATATATATATATATATATATATGAGAAATTTTGACTTGCCCTCACCCTCCACCCACACTTTATTTAGCATATTTAAGGGTGCATCTCACTGTTTTACTATAATGTAAGAAACTTCCACTTTTGATAGAATTTGTCCATGACTAACAAAACATTTTCCATGCGGACAATTTAAGACGAAAATACATCTCCCCCTATTGTCTTCTACCCAGAGACTCACCTCCCTGTTGTGCGCCCCTGCCACCATTGCTACTGCTTCCCTGCCGCGATCACCCCCTACTCCCCCCTCTTTCTCAGGCCGCACCCGTTGATAGCTATTGTTGTTGCCGCCGTCGCTGCTAGCTGCCGCCATAGTCACTACTGTCGTCGATACCTGGGAAAGGGGGGAGGAGAAAGAGGGGGGAGAAGAGAGAGCGCAGGGGGTGGCAGCGGCGACAAGATAGAAGACAACGGAGGGAGGGATATTTTGGTCAAAAGTTTTGGGTCAAATGAGTTGACCATCAGTACTAGACGATTTTTCGTCAAAAGTGAAAAGTTTCGTACATTATGGTAAAACAGTGGGGTGCACACTTAAATATGGTTAATAAAGTGTGAGACAAGTCAAAATTTCTCTTTATTTATTTATAGATATGATTTTTTTGAGAAATTTTGAGTTGCCTCCGACTTATTTTACCATAATTCAAGGTGCATCCCACCGAATTACCATAATGCATGGAACCCTCCCACTTTTAACTAAATTTTTTTTTAGTTGCGCCTCATTATTTTATCATAATTCAATATGCAGCCCACTTATTTTAGGGTATTTTGGTCATAAAATGGGGATTTTCATTAAAAATAATTTTTTTTATATTATGATAATTCGGTGGGATGCATTTTAATTATGGTAAAAATAAGTATGGGGCAATTTTTTTTCCGAGCCACGGGCCAAAACCTGAAGGGTCATGTTTAGGCGTAAATTTTACGGAAAATTTCATTCAGAGCAACAAAATTAAAACAAATCCCACTAAGAGCAAAGAATTTTTAAAATTTTTACAGAAAGCATCATAACGCCTATCCTAAGGGCGTTTTACGATTTCCTAAAATTGTTTTAAATTTTTTGTCTGATTTTCGTCTTAGTCGTTAAAAAAAATATTATATATATAAAATGCCCTTTGGAATGACGTTTTTTTAGGAAAAACGCCCTTCCAAAGGGCGATATATATATATATATATATATATATATATATATATATATATATATATATATATATATATATATATATATAATATTTTTTAATAACTCTCTCTCTCTCTGTCACTCACTCACTCTCTGCTCTCTAACTTTCTCTCTCTCTCTCTCTCTCTCTCTCTCTCTCTAACTCTCTCTCTCTCTCACATTCGCTTTCTCCCTCACTCCCTAACTCTCTCTCTCTCTCTCGTTCCACTCTATCTCGTTCCTCTCTCTCTCTCACATTTCGCTCTCTCACTCTCTCTCTCTCTCTCTCACTCCCTAACTCTCTCTCTCTCACCAAAAAGTGACGGTCTCTCTCTCACACAATATTTTTTGTGGCGGTCTCTCTCTCTCTCTCTCTCTCTCTCACTCCCTAACACTCTCTCTCTCTCACGTTCGCTCTCTCTCTCTCTCTCTCTCTCTCACTCCCTAACACACACACTCTCTCTCTCTCATGTTTCGCTATCTCACTCTCTCTCACCCTTGCTCTCTCTCTCTCCCTCTCTCTCCCTCTCTCACCCTTCCTCTCTCTCCCCGCAACGATCCAGCCAAAAAGTGACGGTCTCTCTCTCACACAAATTTTTTGTGGCGGTCTCTCTCGCTCTCTCACGTCAGAGTTGCATTTTTTTTACTCTCTCTCTCTCTCTCACTCCCTGACACACTCTCTCTCTCTCTCTCACGTTCGCTTTCTTACTCCCTAACACCCCTAACACACACACTCTCTCTCTTTACTCTTGTATCACTCCCATCCCTCTCTTTTCTCTCTCCCTCACTCTTTCTTCTGTTATCCATTTTTTCTTTATGCTAGTATACTAGGTAGTACTAGTCTATGTATAATAAGTAACGTTAAATTTATAATATTCAATTTATAGCGTTTATATTTTAACGGCTAAATTTAGCTTATATATATATGACTCATGCGTATTTTTGTATATCTCATTCACTCTTACTCTCTTTACCATATTTATCTCATACAGAAAATAGCTTACAATCGGTGAATTCGGAAGTCAAATTCAAGTCAGAAGATCCTTTCATCCATTATCTTCTACCATTTTTGCCTAAGCTATTTTCTGACATACTTCTGTAAGTCTCAATTCAGACGAAAGTTTGTGACTATGGATCAAAATTTAGTAATAATTTGCTACCATGGAGGTATACTAGATGTATTATCTTATCATGGGGGTAATACTCATCTTATAACCACTTATCAAAATATCACTTTAGCTAGTTTGCGAAGTATTATTTCTGATCGTTTTTCCATAAGTTATGAATTTACAATAAGGTGGTTTTATGAAGATGCGTTGATAATAGTAGATTGTGAAGAAACATGGAATTTTATTGTTCAAAGTAATTTAGTTTCACCTTGTATTAAAATTTACATCATTTCATCACTAGCAAATATCGACACAACTATTATTTCAAGTAGTAAACATTTTTATGATAACCAAGATTTCAATGTTGGTCCTAATTGTATAAATCACACTGAAATTAACTCTGATACTGAAAATAATGATGTTGACGATGAAAACAGTGATGATTTGGTTAAAAATTTATATTACTATTTAGATGATAATTATGCTAATGTAGCTGGTTGCATTCCCGGGTTATGTGTTGCTTATTGGCCACCATCGCTCAATGATACTTAATATCAGGTCTCAATCGTGACGCTTAATTCGTATAGCGTCAACAAAGTGAAAACCAAAAGCCTCCACCAAGACCTTTTGGTCTTCAGTCAACTCCCATGATGACCGCCACTTACCATGCTCTCGTAATTTTACATCTGGATAATCATAGCGATATATAATATATGTATAGATATCGTTAGTACAATATAATACGCTTAACAACAATAATACAATTATCTAAAAATTACATTACCGGTCCTGCAAAAACCAGACTAGAAATGTGAGATTCTCGCTCATGTTCAATGGCCGGAGTTGTAGGTCCACCGAATATGCGCCCGTCATTTTGAAAAGCCATTTGTATTTATGATTAGGACATTACATGAAAAAACGTAATTAAATTGCTATTTAACTCTTTTTAAACTCTTGAACTCTTTTACCTGTTTTTTTTGTATCTTCTTCCTCTTGAACTCTTGCAGCCTTCAGCTTCTCCTATTGAATTATCTTCCTGGAGAAACTCTCACAAATACTTTCTTCTTCTCCTTCTGTAAATTTATAGCCGGAATTCTTATTCTTATAAACACTTCCTTCTACTACCAACTTTATTTTTGGTCAAAAGCTGCTGCATGCACCGTACCTACTTTATTTTTTTTCAAAATCTGTATCATGAAAATCTGTATCATGCCATGCATGCACCATACTTTTTATCTTTTCCAAATTTTTATATCATTTCTCAATGCATTCCAATGCATTGAAACAAAAAATATTTATTTTCTAATGCATTCCAATGCATTGAAACAAAAAGTGCTCACAGGCTCCCATTCGAGAGAGAGGAGAGGAGAGGAGAGGAGAAAGGAGAGGAGAGGAGAGGAGAGAGAGAGGAGAGGAGATGAGAGAGATAGAGAGATGAGCGAGAACAAGAGAGTGAGAGCACATAGAGTGAGTGAGAGAGAGAGAGAGAGCAGAGAGTTAGTGAGAGAGAGAGAGAGAGAGAGAGCGGGAACGAGAGAGTGTGTGTGTGTGTGAGAGAGAGAGAGAGAGCACACAGAGAGTAGAGAGAGAGCGAGGGTGAGAAAGAGAGAGAGTGAGAGAGCAGAGATTGAGTGAGAGAGGGAGCGCAGAGAGATAGAGAGAGGGGGAGAGAGAAAGAGCAGAGAGTGAGTGAGAGAGAGCACATAAAGAGTGTTAGAGAGCAAAGAGAGTTATTAAAAAAATATTATATATATAAAACATTCTTTGGAATGACATTTTTTCTAAAAAAAACGACATTCCAACGAGCATTATATATATATATATATATATATATATATATAATGACAACCAAATGGAAAGTTAAAAAAAAAAATTTTAAAAATCGTAAAACGTCCTTCGGATAGACGTTATAATATTTTTTGTGAAAATTTTAAAAATTTTATGGTCTCAGTGAGATTTATTTTTATTTTGTTTGTCTGAATGAAATTTTTCATAGATTTTGTAAAGCAGGTCAGGCCAAAATTTTTTTTATCCTCCCCCCAACTTTCTTTTTGTTCACCCACATAAACCCTAACAAGTGCGGCATGTCCGACCGACGCCGGGACCGAGACCGTGACCGTGACCGTGACCGCACCACTGTCAGGGACCGAGACCGCGACCGCGACCGTGACCGCGACCGCGACCGTGACCGCGACCGTGACCGCGCCGTCTCGAAAGACCGAGACAAAGACCGCGATCGAAACCGCCACCGCTCCTCCCGGTCCCGGTCCCGCTCCCCCGACTCCCGCCGCCGCCACTCCCACCGCCGCTCCCCCTCCCCCACCGACCACCGCCGCAAGCGCCGCCGAGACGAAGACAGCGAGGACGACACCGAGAGGGAGAACAAGAAGAAGACGAAGGGGACGGAGAAGTCGGCAGCGGCGGCGCCCGACGGAGGAGCAGCAGGAGGAGGAGGCGGAGATGATGAGGAAGTTGGGGATGTGGATCCGGACGAGGCGGAGATGATGAGGAAGCTGGGGATCCCCCTGGGGTTCGACTCCACCAAGGGGAAGCCTGTGCCCGGCGCCGACGTCAGCGGCGTCAGGGTCGTCACCAAGCGCCAGCCCAGGCAGTACATGAACCGGAGGGGAGGGTTCAACCGCCCCCTCCCGCCCGAGACCAACCGCTAGCTCAGAAGAGAATAAAAAAGGGTTAGGGTTCTTGCCAATGCTGATTTCTTTAATCTTTATTCTCGTTTCAGCTCGTGATTTTATTACAGTTATTTGGCGTCGATAATCCTCTCCTTGCAGTTTGTTAATCTGGTAGAGTTGTAATCATTGTCGCGTCCGTGGACATAGTTGTCGCGTATTATTCCTATTGACATCTTCAGGGCTTAGTAACCATTTATTACATTGCCTTTGTGCATTATTTATAAAAGTGTTGAGGAGATATAGGGTGTGTCGACGAGAAAATAAATGTTGTTATACAAGTTGGGTTCCAACACATTAATGGTGGATATGGATAGATAAGGATTTTGAGGGCGTTGGCAAGGCTTGGTGATTTCATTATGGAGATTGCGAGTTCAAGTTGCGAAAACCACCTCTTCCTAGTAGGGCAAAGCTATTAAAGATGCAAGGTGCATCAAAACACAAAGGGTGTAAAAGATCGAGGCCCTATTGAAGGCGCGAGCCTCATGAAGGAAGAGGTACACAATTATTCAAAATAAATTAAAATGATATTTATAAATCACATATCTTATATGCAATAGATATTGGAAGTGGACATGCCGGAGTGGTTAGTGGTTATTGTGCTCGAGTATAAATTATGTGGGATTTTTTTCTGGAGAGTTTAGGCCTTGTATTTCCTTTTGATCTTAAGAGTCTTTTAAGTTTCCAAGAAATATTAACTTTCAAATCCAACGGTGGTCCCTACTAAGATGAAAAAAAAATATTGGTTAGTAAAGAAACATATAAAAAGTAACATAAAACAACATATGCATGAGGCACCCCTCATCTGGGCATGAGCCTCATTGAGGTGTGCATCTTACAAAGGACACCTTGCCCCACATGTCCCAAGGCACAAAGGTTGGAGCCTCATGCACCTTGCATCTCATGTGCGCCTTTGATAACTTTGATTATGAAGGCTAAGGCTGCGAACATCTCCATGTCTTGACCCTCCTAAGATCATGCATTAGTGGGAGCATTGTGGCAGTGAGACCCCCAT
Organism: Iris macrosiphon; assembly: GCA_036927795.1. Lineage (NCBI taxonomy): Eukaryota > Viridiplantae > Streptophyta > Magnoliopsida > Asparagales > Iridaceae > Iris > Iris macrosiphon. The sequence continues at coordinate 111,103,700 of JAYESA010000018.1, forward strand.
TAGATGATAAACTATTTTGTTAATTGAACATTTTTATCATTTTGTTTGGAATAAATTTCGTTGCTTGATTTGGACCGGTCTTTCCCATGTTTGGGAGTTTCACACTTATGAAATAGGTTTCTTTGGTTTATGTTAAAGATAGCATGGAGATTGATGTTGTGGTTTTATTGATTGAAAGAAGATACAATAGGCTATCTTTGTTACAAATTTCCAAAAGAAGATGCTACGGTGTATGTATTATTTATTAATATCAAGGTTCTGTGAGAGGGGATAGTGATTGGAGATACGAGATGTTTTGTTTGTGCCATTGGGCCCTTTAGACTGGCTACAATATTGTTCAGTTGAGGGGAAGTGAATCTAGAGATTCTAGAGCTTCAAGAAACTAAAGATGAGACCCTAGAAGTATTATATATGTTTGCTAACGCATTTTTTTTTTCCATTAGATTAGTCACAATTGTAGAAATTGAGACCCCCCTAAACCAAGCATCCTAGAGAGGTTAACTAGAATTGTATATTGGGATTGTTAGGTTGATTGGTAGGTTATATTTGGGTACGGAGTAGAGAGAACCGATGAAGAAGATATAGGCAAAAGGATTTTTCATTTAAGTATAGGAAAATGTTTAATAAAAGTTATCTGATCCGACGGTCCATGGGTCAGTTAAAGGTATTTACATGTCCCTTTCTCTTGAATAGAATGTCTAGAAGGAAATAAAAATAAATTGACTATTGAATGGTCAAACTCTTCTAGATTTATTCTTCGTTGCATGCGATCGTACATCTCCTATCACCTTGTTGATCATTAGCAATGTAACATTTGCATTGCTAAGATATCCACTTTTATATGTGGTCACATTATAATATTAACAAGACAGCACAGAAAAGTTTGCTAATAACATTTACCTTCTCTCTTCAAAGGACCTTGCCCATTGTCTGAGTTGGTAAATGCTTTTATATAGTGGAATGCTCCTCTCAAGTAGCTTCATCTTGTGCCGTACCCTTACATTTCTCTAGCCATTTTCCCATGCACTGTACTGTACGTTTTTCCCCTCTATACGGTGTTCCAACATTTACCCAGTTCTAGTTCTTCAAAATCAAGTAGAGGATATAAAAAACAACCTTTGAGATACTCACATGGAACATTGTATGTATGGATTTTTGATCAAGAAGTTGAGTTCATTTCCAAAACTCCAAATTTCTTGGCGATTTCGTATGCCCTGTAGTACCTTGGAGCTACTGTTGGATGCAATATACTACAATGAAATGATGGCAATATAGCTTTAATTTGAGGAAGACAGTGTTCCCCACTTGAACTCAACTTTCTCCATCTATAACTGGCATGCTTTGTCAATCTCTTGGCTCCCTGTAAATATATCCCTAAGTACATATATTGCCCTTACTATTTTGCTACAACTAGATGAGTGTCTTGGGCTCATAAATCAACAATGTCGGTCGTACGCTTCAAATGTGATGACAGGGTCACAATCATGATTTAACAATGAGGGGGACCAATAACTAAAACATATATTTTCACAATTTTATTATATTTATTTATTTATTTATTTTATTTTTTTGCCGGGGGATGCAATATACTAAGTAATTCGAATCTTTTAAAAATTATAGTACAAGTCTCCAAAGCTTTCTGTGTCCCCTCATGCCATGTTTTAGGTTGTCACTATGTGGACCTTCAACCGGTGTTATAACTATGTTTAACTATGGTAACTATTTACACTACTTTTGGGCTGATGACTGCAAAAAGTAGTGAAGATTGTGTTCGAGGGCTTCGGTTTTTACTTTTTCTTGGTTGTCTGTTACTGATAGTAGATGAACTAAGCTTCAATTTTATTAAAAAGCCGTTAGATGGCCAGCTAGGGATTTTGGATGCCTTGTCGCTCTTGTCTCTCATAATTGAGAGAAGTGTGCCTGAGGCGCACCTTCGTGTGAGGCTCATGAGGCTCATTCTTTTAACACCTTAATGTAAGTTGAGTGAGGCTCCCTTTATGGTGCACATGCCTCACAACGTTTCTTAGTGACGCTTAAGCCGTATGAAGCTCACTACACACGTAATGCATATTCTGTTTTATTTGTTATTTTTTTCACTTTGTTTTTACTTACTATTGGATTTGTTTTGGATGCGTATACGTCATTGTTATTCGTCTCTCAATAACGCTTTCATTAGAAAAAGTTGGGAACTAATAAATATATAAAACTTTGATAGAAAAAGAAAACAAAATCCAGTAAGTCCTTCAATCTTCCTTTTTTTTGTTGTGATTCTTACATTCTCTATGTCGGTTATGAAGCAACTCAACCAAATGCACATGTTCCCTTCTTTCTTTTAACATGGATTCTTGATATTACTATTAGATTATTAGTATGTTATGGCCTACAATGAACTACATTATTGTGTGAAAAAGAAAACAAATTTCTTGGCGATTTCGTATAGCCTGTAGTACCTTGGAGCTACTGTTGGATGCAATATACTACAATGAAATGCTGGCAATATAGCTTTAATTTGAGGAAGACAGTGTTCCCCACTTGAACTCAACTTTCTCCATCTATAACTGGCATGCTTTGTCATTCTCTTGGCTCCCTGTAAATATATCCCTAAGTACTTATATTGCCCTTACTATTTTGCTATAACTAGATGAGTGTGTCTTGGGCACATAAATCAACAATGTTGTTCATACGCTTCAAATGTGATGACAGGGTCAGAATCATGATTTAATAATGAGGGGGACCAATAACTAAAACATATATTTTCACAATTTTATTATTTTTTTAATTTTAATTTTTTGGCGCCGCGGGTTGCAATATACTAAGTAATTCGAATCTTTTAAAAAGTATAATACAAGTCTCCAAAGATTTCTGTCCCATCATGCCATATTTTAGGTTGTCACCATGTGGACCTTCAACCGGTGTTATAACTATGTTTAACTATGCTAACTATTTACACTACTTTTGGGCTGATGACTGCAAAAAGTAGTGAAGATCGTGCTCGAGGGCTTCGGTTTTTTACTTTTTCTTGGTTGTCTGTTATTGATAGTAGATGAACTAAGCTCCAAATTTATTAAAAATATTAAAAATCCGTTAGATGCCCAGCTATGGATTTTGGATGCTTTGTCGCCCTTGTCGCTCATAATTGAGAGAAGTGTGCCCGTGGCGCACCTTTTGTGAGGCTCATGAGGCTCATTCTTTTAGCACCTTAATGTAGGTGGAGTGAGGCTCCCTTTATGGTGCACAAGCCTCACAACGTTTCTTAGCGAGGCTCAAGCCGTATGAAGCTCACTACACACGTAATGCATATTCTGTTTTATATGTTATTTTTTTCACTTTGTTTTTACTTACTATTGGATTTGTTTTGGATGCTTATAAGTCATTGTTATTCGTCTCTCAATAACGCTTTCATAAAGTTGGGAACTAATAAATATATAAAACTTTGATAGAAAAAAAGAAAAAAAAACCCAGTAAGTCCTTCAATCTTCCTTTTTTGTTGTTGTGATTCTTACATTCTCTATGTCGGTTATGAAGCAACTCAATCAAATGCACATATTCCCTTCTTTCTTTTAACATGGATTCTTGATATTATATTTCGAGTATTAGTATGTTATGGCCTACAATGAACTACATTATTGTGTGAAAAAGAAAACAATAAATAATTAATAATTTAGTGTGTATTTGTTTATGAACAATAATTGTTGCATGATTTATAAATATCTTTTACACAATTTGAATAAATACCTTCACGAGCTGGCACTTTTGCCTCGGGTCTCTGGCTTAAACATCTTCTATGTTGTGACGTGTCTTGCGCCTTTGAAACTAGAATGCCGCCCTGACCTACCTTGACTTAAATGTGACCGACTAATACCTTTTTTTGAATTTGGAAACTGGTCCAGGCTCAAGAACTAAAGTTTACTGTATAGTTAAAGGAATGGAACAATAGCCTTCCCCTTTGCCCTTTCAGTCCCTTGTCTTTTGTCTTCTATAACCCATCATATCGCATCTTCATCTCTGACTCTTAACATCTAGACTCTAGTGCATGCCAGCTAGTCTCCCTCTCACGACTACCGTTTTGTTTTATCCTCTCTTTGACAAGTTTGTCATACTTCGGCAATTGTTTCTTGATTGAATACTTCATTCAGTTGATGTTGAAGTCTCAAACATGTCTATGCAATATGCAAAACAGGATTTGGTATATGCGTATATTTTTTTAATTATACATTTATCACCCAAATTATGAGAAAAATATAAATAAAGTATCAGTCATAGAAGACATGCTGGCCTCAAGTTACCTGCTACACACCCCTAATTATAGCCTTTAGGCCCCGTCTAGACCTTTTGGTTCTAGTCGCCTCAAGTTGCCTTAACATTATAGACATTATAGAGGTGATACTCAAAAGTACTCTAGAAATTTCCTTATAGAAAATTCCAGAAATATCTTTTTGAAGTATAGATTAGAGGTGTTTGTGAGTGAGCTTACTTTGTGACCTGGCCTATGACTACCACATTGATAGCTTTTTGGCACCTCGAGAATCCTTCAATGAAGTCCATAGATATGTTAGACCAAACCATTCGAGAAATATGCTACTTTGGATGTGCTACATTAAGCCGGCTGGAACAAGAGTCTAGCATTTTGTCGGTAATATGCATCAGTGTTTGATACATATTTGCAAGTGTTCTTGTTATATTTTGTCGCAGGCCGTGACGTATGCACGGGCCTAATGTGTACCATCACTTGTTTATCCACTTGCCAATATAGTTTAACTCGACTAAGAAGTGAGAACATGAGATTCAAGCACCGATATGCAAGTCCATCAAAATAACTCTTCTTCTTTCCAATGTGGGACTTTGTGGGGCCTGACAATCTCTCAAACTGAAAAGCGCGACGTTGTTGCTGCCCTAACAATCTATCAAACTGAAAAGTGCAACCTTGCCGCTGCCCATTCAATGGCTCAGTCTCACCCCAATGGGATGTGAATCCGCTCGATTCTTCTTTCTAACTCACGGCGCAACACATTTCCATGCCACATGTTTGACGTCTCTCGTGGGTATCAATGAGCAGAGTGCTCCTGGGTGGTTATGCTACCATTTGCGGTGCAAATTTGGATAGCTGAACTTTACTCCATATTCTCTTTCCACCAGGGCTCCTTGCACCAAATTCGTAATGTCTTATTTTATATTACTTTTTTGATAGGCATGTCTCGAACCCAGGACCCACCAGCTGGGCCACCCGCTGGTGACTCCAAGTTTGTAATGTCCACATCCTTTCCTCCCTAATAACCTCAGGAAATAATTTGTCATCAATGTTTCTTCGAACTTCTATGCAATAAGCTCATTCTTAGCCTCCTTAGCTCTCTTCGTCATCACCCACCAATGCTTCGCCTCTCCTTCCATCAGAAAAGTAGCAGAGATAATCCTCTTCTCATCTTTGCATCTCATGGCATCAAATGTCTCTTCCATCTGCATCTTCCATTTTCTGCTAGCAAGGGGCCTGGACCACCATTGATTGTCATATTCATATTATTAGTTTCATCCCTTCTGATCATCAGATGTAAAGAATGGGTTTGGAAATGTCTATTATGTTCTTTGGCAAATTTCGTTCAACAAATATCTGTATCCTCTTCATCTTGATTTCTTCCTAGTCTAGTGGTATTAGAGGGTGTTATCTGGTTGGATGAGCTTAAACAGTGCAATCAATATGGATGTACTACATTGCTCCACATGCTCACTAATCTTCGAGTTTCTCTTGTCCGAAGCTTTCTTGGTCAGGAATTTGGCACCATCCCTACTAGGGTAATGTTAAGTGGGCATCATTTAGCATTATCATATGGGTTAGTGCTTTCATCCTGGAGCATGCGGGTTTGGCTCATAGATACACATTTCCATGGAATCATGTGCAAATTGCCTTCCCAGATCCTGGGGGAGACTGGTACTGGAACACCCTCTTATTGAAGTCAGATTAACAAGCTGACAGAGATTTGGATGATTCCACTGCAGAGATTTCTCAAAATTGGGTTTTTACAGACCTAGTTTTTAGCTATTTGTTTTCCCCAGTTTGATGCTGTCTTCTGTGATCTGTCTCGTTCTTCCCATCTTTACACGACTTTAGAATCCCCTAAAGAGGAAACCAAAACTTTCTAACTGAATGGATCCCTCAAGTTCGTGGCTCCCATTGCTACTCTGCCAATCTTTTCTTATATTGGATATGTAATGTATCACATCCACTTTCCAAGTGAATATTGGACTTACAAAGATGTATAAGAATGGGGACACATGCTACTACTGCTTCCGTGGAAATATATAATTGATCACAATGATGAGAGACTCATGTTTTCAGCACTCTCCTTATCTGTTTGCATCGAGTGAAGCAAGTCCTAACTCCTAAGGACTTGCAAAGCGATGATACTATAGTTTGGGCTTGTTACAGCTCCAAATATCAGCTACTGAACTGTAGACATATTAAAGATAGTTTTCTCCTAGTATGAAACATTAATATAAGATGCATACATGTACTGTGTTTCTTTGGTGAATAGATATAACAATTTCCAAAGAATCATGTACATTCATATACCTCACTTTATTTATGGTTAAATAGCTACTAATTACCTTCTACAAACTCTACATTGGTGAACTTATATCAGAGAACTATGCTCATCTTTGCTTCCATTTCTTTTAAGAGACCTTATCATTTAAATATCAACCGTCTAACTGAAAGGATGTGCTATATGTAGATCCCTTATTTCATCACTTATTAAAAGAATAGACACATGGGAAATGTGTTAGTGAGGTTGTCAGCTATTTCTTCTCTATCCGATTTTTAAGTTGCTAGTGTGCAACCAGCTATACATGGACCTCAAACTCAACCCATTATATCGATGTATAAATTGATGAGAGTCAATGAACAAATGGCAAATTAGGTACACGGCCCCATCAATTGACTTTTGGTTCTTCTTCATAGTCCTTGTGCTTGCAAATGAAGTTTGTCCTGGATTTGAACAACAACAAACCCTTTATCCCAAAATTTTGGCTTGACTTTTGTCCTGGATCTCTTGATTGCATCTTTTCCAGTTTACTCAAAAGCCAAACCAAATACATGTACCAAAATATGTAGCTTTCTTGAATATTTTAACTTCATTCACTAATATACAAGAATTATTTGTACTAGCTGAGAAGCATGGACATAGTCACGATAATGGCTAATGCTCCCGTCCACCGTTCGCCTCTTCTCAGTCCTCCCTCTTGTTCCATCTATTTAATCTTGATTAACATTCAATATCTGCAAGAGGGGGAAAGGTGAGGGGATCATCAACTGGCTGCAACAACAGCTTCAACAGCTGTTGGACAATGGGGGTATAATAGGGAGAATTTGCACAAGAATAGTGCTGCAGGCTTATGAGGCAATGACAGAGGCATTGACGTAAATGTTTCCACTGTTGCGGTCGTCGGTGTCTGTGTTTAGAGGAGGGACCGGGAGATCAAGGAGAATTGCTCTTTTTTCAATATTTTTTTTGAATTTTTCTTTACATGTGAGGTTAAATTTTATTCTATTAAAGAAGTTGACACACAGGAACAAAATGTGCAGAACCAACCGAACATTAGGGAGTGTCATGGAGGTGAAATATTGAGGGAGTTCTAGTAATTTACCCATACATACGTGTGTTTGTATAGGCTTATTTATGAGACTTGTATAACCTAACCTATATGTTTCTTCAACTTTCAATGGAATAAGCTACTGTTCATGCACGTTACTGTAGCTGTAAGGAAATTTGGGGATTAAATATTTTTATTCTAATTTAAGTTGTTCTATTCTGGACCATTTGATTAAGATTATTTTAAGGGCTAGAATTGAGTTATTTTGCATTTCTAGGCTTAAGGTATATGAACTGTTGCATTTGGGGATTGTATTCAGTTTTCATATTAAAAAATAGTTGAGAGTATTTCCTATTCTTTCCTGACTTTTAGTTGAAAGACTAAGCTCTCAGTTGCGTGCCCTCTTTTCTTCTCTGCAATCTCTCTAAACCTGGTTTTCTTGACTGCTGCACTACATAAGTTAAGAGGTTTTTGTTTCATGTAAAAAAAGGCAACACTCTTGTGATCCATGGATAAATGTTAATTTATTAAGTAATAAAAAAATGTGAAAGTACAAATCTATGAATCATGATTTCCTTCTACACAGTTTCCATCCCTTACTGAATTTCCAACAAAAAGATTTTTGTGTTTCACTATAATTGTACAAATGGTTTGTCAATCTCTATTCCATATGCTAGAGGATTTTGTTTCACGTAAAACAGGAAATTCCTGCTATCCATAGGCAAGTGTTAGTTTATTATAGTAAATAATGTGAAAGTATGGATCTACGAATCAAGTTTTCCTAGTATACTATTTGTATACCACAATGTTGGGTAAAGCTTAAATCGCTAACTTTTTGTCAGATTAATTTGGAAGTACAAAACTATGAATCAATAATTTCTTCTACGGTGTTTCCTTGATGCACTACATCCGTGTCTACTTTTTATCAGGAAATTGATTGTTTTTTTTATCAGGAAATTGATTGTAGTGTTTTTATCATCTCAGGACTGTGGAACATTACGTAATGCATGACTTGGCTTGAAAACATGAGGAGCTTTGTAATCAACTGGCTGATATCTCTGAAGCAGCACGGGTTGCCGATCTTTTAATCAGCATTTGTGCTCAGGTTTCAATTGCTAACTATATTTTATTTGGCTTGTCAGTCTTCTTTCCGGAGAAAGCAGGATATGTGGGTAATATGTGGTTCAAACAGCTAATCTGAACCGAGCCTATTCGGTTTGGTTATTTAGAAGATGGTTCCTTTTCGGTTTTGGATTTCTAAAATTGTGTTTGCAGTTCTGTTTTGGTTTTTGGAACAACTACCACCTAACCAAATAAGATGGATCTTAATTGAAACTTTGCCACAGCCTTTCAATTTGTACTTAAAATTATAATTTGCCCCAACCCCCTCCCTCCAGGCCCAACAAGGTCTACCTGAAAAAAATGTGCCTTTTAATATTGTTATTTTAGTAAAATAGTCATGAGACTAGCCTTTAAGGCCTTAGTCCAGTGCAACATAATTAACCGAACTAACCGAGCCAAAATAGTCACGAGATCAGCCTATTAAGACCTTAGCCCAGCGCAATATAATTGACCGACAAACTTTCTAATTTGGTCTGGTTCATTTTGGTTTTCGAATAATACAGTGTGACTAGTTTTGATACTTAACAGTTTGCGATTAAAGGTGGTCTGAAGAAATTAAGATTTGCTGAACCGATTCACAATCCTATTTCTTGATAAGGTTTAATCCCCCTGATTATTTACTGTTGAAGGAATCTGGTTTGAACCAAGGTTCGGAGTATCGGTATTGGAATAGGTATCGGACCTTTTCTATGAGTATCGGTATCGACGATATATCGTCAATTTCAGATCAGAGTATCAGATTTTTTTTGTCCCGGATAGTAAATAATTATTAAAATTTTAGGAAAAAAATATTTTATGTATTTAGGCATAATTTTAAGTATTTTTGATGTATTTTTTGTAGTTTTGAAATTAAATGAAATAGTAGTTATCATTGTTGATTAGTTTACCTGTGATATGAGTTTTCTTATTTTAAATGCTTTTACAATCTTACTATACTTTTACAATCTTATTATGTTTTTACACTCTTGTCGATAGGTTTTTTTCGTTCAATTTTTTTTGCCGAATCAGAATCAATTGGAAAATAGACTCACAATATCGGTCGGTATAATATCGGTCGTTCGATTGGTATATAGTTAACATGAAATAAATTAAAGAAAAAACTAATACACGCTGAAAGGTTTATATTACTTCATGATCCTTGATTTTTATTAATTTTATTTCCTTATAGTACAAGCTGGTTTCTCTACTAGGCAATAACAGAGTTTACATAACTGTCAAAAATTCGTGTACGTGGCTTTAGTTTTTACATGTCCAGTTTCTTTTATGTCACAGTATCACTTTGTCACAACAAACTGGTAGCAAAGAATTTAATGTTGGCAGTTTTCTTTGGCACGATGTGCAATTTAGTTTAACCGAACTCGAGTGACTATTGTGGTTACCGAGGAGAGGCATAAGATTCCGACTGGGTGGCATAATGCCAGTGGATCGAGCCACGGGGGCGTATTATTCCTTCCATTTGTAAATGGTGGAAGTTGGGGGACAGTGGACCCAAAGGTATGTAATGCAGTGTGCACAAAAGTTCCGAGCGTTACGTCGGACCTCGTACGTTATGCCGTGAAGTAAAAAAAAAAAGATGTACAGTTTAGTTTAGCGGTGGGTATTCGGTTAATTCAGTTCCAACTGAACCGAATAACCAAAAACCGAATAAAGCAAAACCGAAATCGACCCAAAATGGTACATAACCGAACCAAATCGAACCGAATTAAATTGGTTTGGTTTTTGGTTTATTCGATTTTCGGTTTATTTGTGTTTTTTTTATATATATATATAGTAACTAAATACACACACACACACACACACATATATATATATATATATATATATATATAAACTAAATTTTTTTATTCGGTTTTGGATCGAAATTCAAAATCGAAACCGATTAAGAAAATATAGTATTTTCAAAACCGAAATTAAACTAATTTTTTTTTAAAGCGAACCGAATTTCTTATTCAATTTGATTCGATTTTCGGTCCAAATTCGGATAATGCTCACCCCTAATTTAGTTAGCGTGCAGTTCATGCTGACGCTTTCTGTAGGCAGGCTCCTTTCAGTTTCTAGACTTGACCTCATTGACTTCATTTTTACTCAGGCCAGTATTGTTCGGCGCCATCTTGATGATATACCTCTCATTTCTTGAAGTTAAATAGTTTCCAAATATCCACTTCATGCGAGAGAGGGAAGTGAGTAGTGGTCTTGGCATCAGCAATCTGTTGTATATGTGGTGTCCAGTGTACTAATTATCTGGAGGATTTGCCCATTTTGATGATTAGATTCGTCTACATTGCGTGCCTATTACATTGACTGTGGTACTTACGACTGAAGGCCCCATTGCAGACTTCAATTAACATTGTATTATCTGTTCTAAGTCCTATGATTAGAGATCACTTCTCTATCTCTACTAATAAAAAGTGGCTTTAAAACGGTTCAAAATTGAACCGTTTTAAACCGTATGTAAGTGCTCCATTAATTATTTTAAAAATAATTAATTAATTATTTAACTATATAATATGATTTATTTATAATTGAACAATTTTAACTCAAGTGGTTAAGAGTGTGAGGCATTTTTCTTAGTTTAATTTCTTGGAATGACAATATATATATATATATATATATATATATATATTTACTAACGCACAATCCACGTGCACTTTTGTCACATCCGTTCTCTGATTTCGTATTCTTATATTTGATTGTGTATTATAATTCTGTATTTAGTAATTTTGATTTTGAGAGAGACTATCCGGAACTAGTAGAAATCCATTTGGCAATTGCCATAGACCCGTATTAAGATCCGAACATAGAAGGATTCCTAAAATCAGTTCAATATTGAGCCACTAGACTTGTGTTTTCTTAGACGGTTGAGATGAGTTGGGGGTCATTTGATTTTTGAGGTGGATGGATGAGATTAAATTACATCTCATATATATGCCTTACATTTTCTCTCTCTTCTTCATTCCTTTCATTTCTCTCTTTTTTTTCTTCTCATCCTCTCCAACTTTCAATCCAAAACCCCCAAACCCTTGATCTAGCCTAGGAGTTTTAGTTTTCTTCCTTCTCGTGGGAAGAGATTAGAGCTAGGGTTATCCAACACTTAAAGGCAAGTACATCTTGCATAAAGTGGAAAAATCATATTTTTTGGCATATTTTATTTCTTTATTTTTTTTTATTTTTGCATATTTTTAGCTTATAATGTGTATATAGTGATTTTCTACAATTTTAGTACGACATTTTCGATTTTGATGAACGGTTTGGAGTAGATCTAAGTTTTAAAGTTATGGTTTTATGAATTTTATGGTTTTGATCTCTTAATATTTAAAATTTCTGAAAACTAATTGTCCCATGTTGTAGGAAATTCAATTTTTATGCGATTTTGGCTTTTGAAACATCGAATTTCGAGTTGAAATAAAAACAAAATTGACCAAAACAAGATTTTAGAGTTTTTTTCATCGGCTGAGGAAGAAGAACAATATTTTATCAACTTTTCTTTAACAAAGTGTGTAATATCCATTTTTTTAACAAAGTGTGTCAAAATTCATTTTTTTAACAAAGTGCGCAAGAATCCACTTTTTAACAAAGTGCGACATGAGTCAATTTGCTCAAAAGTGCGCTAGAGGCCATTTCGCTCAAAAGTGAGACGAGCCATCTTGATCCAAAGTGCGACAATGAATCATTTTGAGCAAAAGTACGCAAAAAGCTATTTTAAGCCATTTTGATTGATTTGTGCGTAGAAAAACTATTTTGACTATTTTCACCTATTTTTGACTATTGTCCAGTTTTTATCATTTTCTTCAATTAGTTTAATTTCTTATCAAATCTTGTGATCTTATATGTGATAGTGAATTAAGGACTTATATTGTTCCTTATTATCTAAATAATGACAATTGCTTGATATCTAACCTATGATAGAATTATAGGCCCAACTAATTTACCCTAGATCCTGACTTGACTACTTGTATCTGTGCTGATACTCCTTGATATTGCATCGAGGTGCTATAAAGTGTATTACGCACTAAGTGTGCTATCTTGCTCATGCACTGATGTACATATACACTGCGATGTTATGTTATAAGTATATTCTTGTTACGTGCTCGTTAGTACCGTAAATTAAAGATTGCACGAAACTCTTATAGCTAGTCAGAATAGCGTGGTTAGATTACTTGATTGTTGCATTACACTCCGAATGAGTCCATATAGAAATCGTAAGAACCAATGCAGATTCATCTCTAGCGTACTCGTACCAAGGTACAACATCTAGAAGGATAATTGTGTGACCACGGCACGAGATTCCAGATGACTGTAGGGTTAATTAGGGAACTAAAAGTTGTAGCAGCATTGAGAGGGACGGATCCCGAGATCGTGCATGCCGACCACGTCATAGATATTAATCATGGGGTGCAAGGCTGGCCACTATGATACTGTATATTATTCGCACTAGTGGAGTGCAGTATCCGACCACTAATATTATTATAACCGAGCCAGTATCCCACTATAGAGGAGAACTGTAACTGTTACTGATTTTTTAGCACAATAGCCTTACGAGGGACTGGTGCATTTTATTTATTTATTCATGTTGTATATTATTGGTTCGGCTAGCCCTGCTCGGACAAAGCACGATTTGAGGATCCAATTATATTGCATTACTGGGGTTACCAAAACACCACCTAGCAAGCTGTATGATTGATTGGCCATTTAATTAAATTCTGTTTGATTGTGTATTGCCATCTGCTAAGTAGCTTAGGGACATGGACTGTCGTGACGCGATGACTCAACCATTGTTCTTGTTTGGTTGTGGGGTTGAACCGTTGTGTTACGATAGCTATGGACCGAAACTATAACTCAAATATCTTTGGTTTGACCAAATTTGTAAATTGTACTCTGTCTCGGTATAGTTCGGCACCGTTTTTTCTTGTTTGGTTGTAGAGGTGTCCTATTATTTCGATGACATGATGCATGCCTCTGATTTGGCCCATGTATTGCTTTCTTTTCTTGCATTTTATTTCACTTGTTGGTTTTGGTTCTTCTCTTGTACTTTCTTGTAGTACTTATTATTCGGGGCCTGACCCCGCTGGTTTTGTTTAGGTAGATTTTGTAGCGGAGCCTGAGGGCTCTACTTTCTACCTGACCGATGGTGCATACCAGGAGCATGGTCGACAGGGGACTTAATTGGGTTTTCTCTCTGTTCTAAAAGGCGTCCGCCTAGGCGCTAGGCGCCAGGTGCCCGCCCGATGTCCGCCTAGGCACCCGCCTAGTCCTCCGACGCTCAACTATACATATTTTAGGATTGTATGGACTTTTTTGCAAGTTTCAGTAGGTTATTTAGATTTTATTTTATTTTATTGAACCGTCTAAATCTATGCGGCCGTCTGGGCAACCGCCTAGGCGGGCTAGACGCTAGGCGGCTGCTGTCCGCCCGCCTAGCGCCTAGCGCTTTTCACAACCTTGGGTTTTCTTCTTCCCCGCCTTAGCATTTTGTATCATTTTGGGCGTTTAGCCACACGCATTTTTTAGCCGGCAAGTTCTGTACATTTTGTGTAAATTTAGATTGCAGCGGACAACGACTATGTACTATTGGCACTGTACTAGCGCATCATTTTGCGTAGCTAGCTTCTTGAGCATTTTGATAAAGCGTCGGAGACACATTACTGCTTCATCTTATATGTTCATATCTTATTGCTCACTGTTCGAATGATTGAGACATATATGTTCTGTGAGGCCATAGGAAAAATTTATTGTAGTAAGTGCCCCCTTATCTAGTTACAGCCGTGATCGTCGTACGACGTATTGTACTTTGTACGGGGTAGCTGGCCATGTCTGTCTCCGTATTTCGGTACTGGGACGTGACAATTTTTTATTGGTGGCCCACGCATGTCTGTTTTTTAGACTTGTGTGATGTTTTACTTATAGGAGTCTCAATCAACACTTCTCCTCTTTGATATTCCGAATGTGTTCTCTATGTCACCCTTGAACTGATAGTTTGTTCCATCATTGTTCTTTTTCGTCCTATCCTTGATACCTTGCTTTTCTTACCTCTAGGGGCACTTCGTCCTCGGTTGTTGGAGCAGGCTTGACAGAACAACCAGCAAGGCAGGGTTCCTTGGGACATCAGCCAGAGGCGGCACTTCCTTCTGGTTAGGTCCTAGTGGAGCCAGTTGTAGTGGTAGATCCAGTGGTCGAACTGGGTCAGACTGATGAGCCAGTGGTTAGGCAGGCAGGGCAACCATTACCTCAGATTCCAGTACTTTCGACAATGCCAACAGTACCAGCAGTGCTTGATACCCCTGCATTAGTGGAGATCCTCAGGGGTATGATGGCTACCCAGCATCACCAGATGGCAGTCCAGCAGCACCAACACCTGCAGCAGCAAGAGCAGAACGTCCTTTTGAATCATGGACTGCAATCAGCTCTAGAGAGAGGCGGGAGGTCAGATTTAGGTGCATCCCTTAGATTCCGACGATTTAACCTGAGATATTTTGAAGGCACAGAGGATGCTATCATAGCGGATGCTTTATTGCAGGATACTGAGGCAATCTTGGCGGCATCTAAGGTCCCAGCAGAAGAGTAAGTGGACCAGATCAAGTTGTAGCTTCAAGATCTAGCCCGTGACTGGTAGGCATCGGTGGAGATTGGCTTGAGTCGTCCTATCTCTTGGGATAGCTTCAGGACCAGGTTCAAGGCCAAGTACTTTGGCGTAGTAGGACAGTATGAACTGCAGCAGCGATTCATTAATATCAAATAGTCCGGTATGATGGTGGATGATTATAAAGCAGAGTTCTGCAGATTGAGCAGGTTCGTTCCAACAATGGTGGCCAGAGTCAGAGAGGACGATGAGGTTCCAGTATGAGCTTCACTAGGAGATCCTGCTGTTGATAGAGGGGTATGACTACCCCACTTTTGATGACATATTAGTGGCAACAATAAGGCACGAGCTGACCTTGCAGAGGTTATCAACAAGGACTGGGGGACAGAAGAGGTCGCATGCCCAGAGTGTAGGCGGAGGGCCTGTACCACGGACGTCCGCACCAGCATCTGACGTTCGTATTCATGACTCAGAGCCGCAGAAGCCAGCAGTAGCAATTGTGGCGGTCCCGGTCCGACAACAACAAACGAGCCCTCAGTAGTAACAGTCGTGCCCGGGAATGCAAGTAGGGTGCACTCATTGTGGCAATGGAGGCTACACTCGGGATGTGTGCCGGACAGCAAATGGACCATTTGAGGTCAGATGTACGAGCAGATGCGACTTGCCCACAGATGTAAAGGCAAGGAGGACTGGTTCAGCAGTTCCCAGCGTTGCCAGCTCAAGGGGCAGCGTAGTACCGAGGGCCATCATTAGCAGTTAGACCGTTAGCATAACGTCCGTTGCCGACGCAGGCTCAGATGTACGAGCAGATGCAACAATAGCAACAGGGTCAGCCAAGGCCACAACAACTTGGCCAACAGAGGCAGCAATATGGACAATAGAGACCTCAACAGGGTCAGCAAGGCCAGAGGCAGCAACAACAACGGGGAGCTCAGTAGGGTCAGGGTCAAGCGTTCACCCTATCATTGGAGGAGGTATTGGCGTCAGGTGACGTAGTGGCAGGTACCATTTCAGTTGCAGCTTTTCCTGCTTTAGCGTTGTTTGATTCGGGAGCTTCCCATTCTTTTGTATCGACACAATTTGCGACACGTATTGGTATGGAGTTCGAGGCATTGTCAGAGATGCTGAATATACTCCCTGGTAATGGGCTCGTAGGAGTTAGTAGGGTGTGTTTAACGTGTCCAGTCATAGTTTGTGGGTATCATCTACCCGCATAGTTGATCGAGTTTCCTAATGGGTAACTTCGATATTATCCTAGGCATGGACTGGCTGAGAGACAGTCATGCTACGATAGACTGTCGCGAGAGAGAGTGTTGTTTAACATCCTAGGTTTGGAAGAGTTCGTCTTTGTTAGGACCGTAGAATAACAGTCAGGGGTGCAGTTGCAACAGCAGTGATAGTGGAAGAACATACCCCCTAAGGTAGTCGAGGAGTTCCTTCATGTTTTTCCAGAAGAGCTCCCAGGGATGCCACCAGTAAGAGACGTTGAGTTCTGTATAGAGTTGACTCCTGGGACAGAACCCATATCTTGTAAAGTTTACCCGTTGGCACCCTCAAAGTTGGATAAGATGTATCAACATATAGAGGAGTTGAAGGGGAAGAAGTTCATTCGGACTAGTGGATCACCCTGGGGAGCACTAGTAGTGTTAGTGAACAAGAAAGATGGGTCAACACGGTTGTGTATCGATTATAGACAGCTGAACGCGGTAACAATAAAGAACAATTATCTACTACCGAGAATTGATGTCTTATTTGACCAATTGAGAGGAGCTAGGGTTTTCTCTAAGATTGATCTCTGATCGGGGTACCATCAAGTAAGGGTTAGGGAACAAGACATACCCAAGACGGCGTTCAGATCGCGATATGGACATTAAGAGTTCTTGGTGATGCCGTTTGGATTAACTAATGCACCGGCGGTGTATATGGATTTGATGAACCGCATATTCATCTCCTATTTGGATCAGTTTGAGGTGGTATTCATAGATGACATCCTCTTATATTCCAAATGTGAGGCAGAGCACGAGGATCATCTTTGGAGGGTATTGCAAACTTTGAGGGAGCATCAGCTTTATGCGAAGGTTAGTAAGTGCGAGTTCTGGTTGGATCGTATTTCTTTCTTGGGGCACATCATTTCAGGGGCAGGAGTGTCAGTAGATTCGAGGATTTGAGGTAGTGGAGAGTTGGCCAGTTTTGAGAACAGTAGCAGAGGTTCGCAGTTTTTTGGGGTTGGCAGGATATTACATAAGATTTGTAGCAGATTTTGCAAGAATTTCTACACCCTTAACGAGGCTGACACGTAAGAATGTAGAGTTTATTTGGTCAACTGAGTGTCAGGCATCGTTCGAAGAGTTGAAGGAGAGGTTGATTTCAGAACCAATTCTGACGCTTCCGGCAGGATCTGGAGGTTTCACGATATATTGTGACGCGTCTGGGAAGGGACTTGGGTGCATATTGATGCAATATGACAGGGTGATAGCATATGCATCTCGACAACTACGGGATCATGAGAAGAATTATCCAACGCATGATTTGGAGTTGGCAGCGGTAGTATTTGCTTTTAAGTTATGGAGGCACTACTTGTATAGAGATCGAGTGGAGATATATACCAACCACAAAAGTTTGAAGTACGTATTCACGCAGAAGGACCTGAACATGAGACAGAGGAGGTGGCTTAAGCTGTTGAAAGATTATGATGTTGAGCTTCAGTATCATCCAGGCAAGACGAATGTGGTAGCAGATGCTCTGAGCAAGAGGGGTAATGCATTCGTCTTGACGACTCAGAGGCATATCCTGGAGGATCTTCAGGAGATGGGTATAGAAGTGGTTCTTCCGCACGATACCGAAATTTTAGCCAGTTTGTAGATTCAATCTACCCTGGTACAGAGGATCATGGCAGCTCAGGTAGAGTATCAACAGATTCAGAAGTTTCGGGCATAGTGTTAGTCCGACCTTAGGAAAGAATTGACGATTCATGAAAGATGGAACGCTTAGATTTGTGAATCGTCTCTGTGTGCCGAATGGAGATATTCGGCAAAAAGTTATGGCCGAAGTACACAGTCCCCCGTATTCTATTCACCCAGGACGAACGAAGATGTATCGGGACATCAAGCAGTATTTCTAGTGGAACGGAATGAAAATGGAGATAGCAAGGTTCGTGTCTCGATGTTTGACATGTCAGCAAGTGAAAAGCGAGTAACAGAGACAGGTAGGATTGTTACAGCCACTCCATATTCCAGAGTAAAAGTGGGACCACATTACGATGGACTTCGTGACGGGTCTACCTATATTTCCGACTGGTCGAAATACAGTTTGGGTAATTGTAGATCGGCTCATAAAATTTATGCATTTTTTTCCTTCACAGTAGGGCAGTCCACTGAGCAGCTAGCAGAGATATATATAAAGCAAATAACGAGGCAACATGGGGTTCCAGTTAGTATAGTATTAGATCGAGACATCCGATTCACTTCTCGATTTTGACAGAGTCTACATCAGAGTTTGGACACCAATTTGAGATTCAGTACAATTTATTATCCACAGACAGATAGGCAATCAGAAAGAACTATACAGACTTTGGAGGATATATTGCGAGCTTGTATCTTAGATTTTTTAGGGTCTTGGGAGGATCATCTTCATCTAGTTGAGTTCTCATATAATAATTGTTATCTTGCCAGTATTCAGGTGGCTCCGTTTGTGGCATTGTACGGAAGGAAGTACAGATGTCCATTGGCTTGGGATGACATTGGTGAACAAAAGATGTTGAAACCGTAGATGATTACTTAGACAGTAGAGGTAGTCAAATTGATTAGAGAGCGGCTTCGGGTAGCACATGATAGGCTACGTCACTTAGCAGATCAACGTCGTAGGCCGTTAGACTTCAGTACCAGTGACCACGTATTATTGCGAATTTCGCCTACCCGTGGAGTCATTAGATTTGGAGCTCGGGGAAAGCTTAGTACGCGATACGTTGGTCCCTTTGATATCCTCGAGCGGGTGGGCGATTGTAAACTCCCTCACCCAAAATATGTATTTTGTGTGTATTTTATATTATTACATTTATTATAGTTTATTTTAAATACTGATTTTTTAGAGTATTCTCTTAGTTAATTAGAAAATAAATTTTATAATATATATACTTATACAAATATTTATTTAGAATCATTTTTAGGCTATTTTAGATTTTTGGAGATTTCTCTAGATTTTTTTGGTAATTAAAACATAGGAAACGTAAAGTTTTAGGACTTTCATGATTTACTATGAGACCATACTTGCATATTATTCCTACCAAATATTTATTTTAGTTAAAATATTTAATTATATTTTTCTATAATTTATTTAGAATTTTAAGAAATTTATTTAGATTTTTAAAATTATTTAGGATTTATTTGGATATATATAGTCTTAATATTAGATAGATGCTAATTTAGTGTTAATAGATATTAATAAGATTTTATAAATTATTTGTATTATCTTTAATTATATTTAAGATTATAAATTATTGAGATAAATTCAAACTCTATTTTAAATTAATTCAAATCCTGAACCTACTAGGAAATCAACTTCATGCATATCCTATCCTTATTTAAATTCATCATAATCCTATCCAAATTAACCAATCCTAGTCGTATTTAATTTAGTAGTGTCCACCATTATAAATACCTCATCTTTCATATTTTTCTTTCCCAAATTCCTCTCTTTTTCGTCCAAAAATAGTCAAAATTCGTCATAAATTCAGCCTCATTTTCTACTAGTTATGACGAATTAAAAAGACGATATCTCTTAGCTCCGGACTCCAAACGCGCTCCAGTTTTTTTTGTTAGAATGATAATGAGGTTAGCTTTCTGATTATATAAATTATTTTTCTAAATTATTAGTATTAAATTCTGGAAAATTCGTAGAGCACAGCATGTCCGAAAATAGACGTGTTTCGATGTATTCGCGATTCTGGGAGAACCAGGAATCAGAATCACGAACCGTTTAAAGTTTCGGAAAGCTAATGTCGAGATAATCGACATATATTTTTTCCAGAATTTATTTCGAAGTATTTACATACTGTTAATTCTGTAGAACTTCTAGGTTAGAATTTAACCATCGGTGCACAATACAAAATTTGTATGTGCCATAATTCCCAAACGAATTTGAATTCGGACGAGCCGTAAATTTCAGCATGTTTTTGACGCTGAAATCTACAGGAAATCATGCATGAAAGTTGAGTTTGTGTCGGTTGACTTTTTGGTCAACAGATCGCCTCGATTTGCGTGCCATGAGTCTTGAGTTGATAAAATTCAGTTTTTTTTTTGGACAATTTAGGAATTAACATAAAAATCAGAATAATAAGATTAAAATAGGATTTTAGAGTAATTATTCCAGAATTAAATAAATTAAAATAAATTATCTTTGACGTGATAAATTTGTAATACATAGGCTATTTGGACTGTGACTTGGACTCTGATTCATACCAACAGCAGGACCCCAGGCAAGATACCTTGTCAAATTGTTTACAGTACTTTGCATGCTATTTATATTTATGTTTATTTATTGTATTCTGTATATTTCTTGCATGTGTAGTTTTCTTTCAATCATTACTATGTATTAGATATGTTGACACACACATGGCACTTAGTATCATAGAGGACAATTATTAGGCGTATGGGCTTTTAACCACTCTGGTAACACCGTAGTCACTAACACGCACTATGGTGGGTCGTGTCCGATGGTCGCTACCCCCGCGGTATGTCGATTGATGGAGTCCGAGGGTCGCTACCCCCGCGGTATGTCGGCTGATGATGTCCACTGACGAGTGTGAGGTTGTGAGGATTAGATCGAGTAGCCTACCCTTGCCCATACGTCGAAAAGTTGTCCTCATTTGCATTCATATAGATGGTCTTGTACAGCGTACTTATTTATTTTTAAATTATATGCATGTTTACTGTATTCAAATTGGCTCGTATTTTCTGTATCTTGTTACGTCCCTCTGAGGACCTGGTCCACTGCCAGGTGTATCTTTTCTTGAGTATTTGCAGGAGCGCAGATTTGGATGGTTACATGTGATCCGAGGATGTCTTCTCTTCGAGCTGTGATGGATAGCTGGTATTCTTATATTGTGTTGTGGTGTTGTACTTATATTGTATTTACCTCTCCATTCGAGTTGGTAGTTGATTTGTCTCCATCCAACTATCATCCTTAGATACTCGTTATTGAGATCTAGTTTCATAGATACTGATCATTTATTTCTATATGATTTTGGTGGATGAGATTTAGATTTTACCCTGTGACTTGTATTACATTTTATACCACTTGTGGATTGATATTCATATTACAGCATACGTGTGGATTTTGGTTTTCATATATTGGAGTTGCCATATCCATGCGACTGGCATGCTTACGTGTTCCTAGTCTTACGTATTTTTGGGACTGGGGCGTGACATGTTTTTGTGGTGGCCCATGCAGGTCGAGAGTATATTGTCTCGGTTACGTTACTGTACCAAGCAAGCCTGCACCTAGGAATAGAGTATAGGATCTCATCCATATTTGACTATGACTCATCCTTCCTTCCAATCTGTTCTATTTGAATAGCCGCATCCTGCTCGATTCATGTACTTCCCTAATAGTTCTTTAAGTATAGCCTTCTCAAATAATATAGAAGTTCCTGTTGTTAGATGATAATTAGAGTAGCGCACCTATTAAGAATACAACGAGAATATAGACACACCACTAAGTTTAGAATATCTAGTGAACCTAGAATTCCTTATCTTTAGATTGTTATACCATTACCCCTTGATGTATTAAGAAGACTTGAGAGTAGTATAGACACTACTAGAGTTAGTTAGAAGTTTTACCATAATGTTTGACACCTAGTATCACATAGTCTTTTGACCTATTAATTGAAGTATAACCGAATGATATTTATCGCATGCTAGCAAAAGACGACAGTGTTTATTCAGACCATAGAATT
The DNA here is from genome assembly GCA_036927795.1 of Iris macrosiphon. Classification (NCBI taxonomy): domain Eukaryota; kingdom Viridiplantae; phylum Streptophyta; class Magnoliopsida; order Asparagales; family Iridaceae; genus Iris; species Iris macrosiphon. The sequence goes on from JAYESA010000018.1 coordinate 111,125,935, forward strand.
TAGAGGTCCTTGCCCTATTTGGTCGACTAGCGACTTAGATAAGGAGGTTGTATGATAACTGTAGAGATTGTAGAGTCTTTTATTATTATTGCTTATGTTATTTTTGCTTTTGCGAACTTGAATTATTTTGTAACTTCTCACATCATAATCCAGCGTTAAATTTTCTGTGCTACCTTGAATTATGCTGCTATTATAGCCTAGTTTTTGCAAGCTTAATCTTATATCGAGCTTGTTCATGACATATGTGTTATTGGGGCCTGATCAACCACACTAATACAAATTGTCTAATCAGAATCAGTATATTATGGTCTAGCTAGCCATAATGCGCTTGATTCGTCCTTCGCAATAGTATTTTACGTGGATTGAGATGTATAGTGGACCAGTAGACAAATATACTTATCCTCTAGATACGACAAAGCATATCATATCAAGTACATAACTGCACCGATGTGAGCATGCGAATAAAAAATTACCAAATTAAGATTTCAATCCACAACTGTCTTGACAATTCCCATTTGAATTCTTTAAACGCTTTGATTCCCATACTTCCATTCTATTACCCCTCCTTGAACTCTTTTCCGTTGCTTTCCGTCTTCCCTTATTTCGGAAAGACGAAATCTCGTGCTTGGAAATAAGTGATACACGGATAGTACAAGATATACCCCATAGGCCAATCACATTATTTGGTGACTATCTTTCATAATTGATTAAGGGCATATCACATATGATATAATTGGTGTTAAAGTTTTAAGGATTGAATGACATGAGAAAATAAATTGAGGAATATTTTTCTTAAATGTAAGAGCCTTATGTGATAGATGGGTAAATTCTAAGTTGGGTAGAAATTGCATTATTAAACTTGAGGAGAATTCTTTTAGATTGTGATCAAGTAGGATTAGATTGAGAGATTAAGTCCTTTTAAATGTGGAGAATTTTAAAAGAAGGATTAAGATAATGAGGATTTAACGAATTTTAAAATCTTGATATTGCGGACCAAATATTTATACTTTGAGCACATGATTTAAATTTTGAATATTGAAGGATGAATCATCGATTTAAATTTTGAGGATAAATATAGAATTTTAGACTTGAACAATTGGTGAATTAGATTTAAATTTTACAATTTGATGATTTGAATTAAAAGTTTAATTTTGATTGTTGGGTCATCTATTTGAAATATTGAGGATGTAAATTGAGTTTAAATATTTGAAGAGTACAAAATTCTTAATCTGAGAATAGGAATAAGATTTGATTAGAATTGTTTATTGTTCAAAGTCTAGAGGAGATTATGATAGTTGGAAATGGTGATATAAATTTTGATGTAGGATGTCATATAGACTTGAGTTAGATTTGAATGTTGATTATAAAAAAAAAATCGAGAAGAGATTACGACATGTTGAATTTTGATTTAAACAGTGGTTATCTTAATTTTGAAGTGATCGCGATAGATTTGAATAGATTTTGTTATTTAAATTTTTGGAAGAGATTGCGATTGACGTACCTTATGTATGAATGTGAAGAATTTAACAAATTATGCCTTATTTTAATTTCGAGGACGAAATTGTTTTAAGTTGGGTAGATTGTAAGCTCCCTCACCAAAAATAGGTATTTTGTGTGTATTTTATATTATTACATTTATTATAGTTTATTTTAAATACTGATTTTTTAGAGTATTCTCTTAGTTAATTAGAAAATAAATTTTATGATATATTTACTTATACAAATATTTATTTAGAATCATTTTTAGGCTATTTTAGATTTTTGGAGATTTCTCTAGAATTTTTTTTGGTAATTAAAACATAGGAAACATAAAGTTTTAGGACTTTCATAATTTACTATGAGACCATACTTGCATATTATTCCTACCAAATATTTATTTTAGTTAAAATATTTAATTATATTTTTCTATAATTTATTTAGAATTTTAAGAAATTTATTTAGATTTTTAAAATTATTTAGGATTTATTTAGATATATATAGTCTTAATATTAGATAGATGCTAATTTAGTGTTAATAGATATTAATAAGATTTTATAAATTATTTGTATTATCTTTAATTATATTTAAGATTATAAATTATTGAGATAAATTCAAACTCTATTTTAAATTAATTCAAATCCTTAACCTACTAGGAAATCAACTTCATGCATATTCTATCCTTATTTAAATTCATCATAATCCTATCCAAATTAACCAATCCTACTCGTATTTAATTTAGTAGTGTCCACCATTATAAATACCTCATCCTTCATATTTTTCTTTCCCAAATTCCTCTCTTTTTCGTCCAAAAATAGTCAAAATTCGTCATAAATTCAGCCTCATTTTCTACTAGTTATGACGAATTAAAAAGACGATATCTCCTAGCTCCGGACTCCAAACGCGCTCCAGTTTTTTTGTTAGAATGATAATGAGGTTAGCTTTCTGATTATATAAATTGTTTTTCTAAATTATTAGTATTAAATTCTGGAAAATTCGTAGAGCACAGCATATCCGAAAATAGACATGTTTCGATGTATTCGCGATTCCGGGAGAACCAGGAATCAGAATCACGAACCGTTTAAAGTTTCGGAAAGCTAATGTCGAGATAATCGACATATATTTTTCCCAGAATTTATTTCGAAGTATTTACATACTGTTAATTCTGTAGAACTTCTAGGTTAGAATTTAACCATCGGTGCACAATACAAAATTTGTATGTGCCATAATTCCCAAACGAATTTGAATTCGGACGAGCCGTAAATTCCAGCATGTTTTTGACGCTGAAATCTACAGGAAATCATGCATGAAAGTTGAGTTTGTGTCGGTTGACTTTTTGGTCAACAGATCGCCTCGATTTGCGTGCCATGAGTCTCGAGTTGATAAAATTCAATTTTTTTTTGGACAAAATTTAGGAATTAACATAAAAATCAGAATAATAAGATTAAAATAGGATTTTAGAGTAATTATTCCAGAATTAAATAAATTAAAATAAATTATCTTTTGACGTGATAAATTTGTAATACATAGGCTATTTGGACTGTGACTTGGACTCTGATTCATACCAGCAGCAGGACCCCAGGCAAGATACCTGGCCAAATTGTTTACAGTACTTTGCATGCTATTTATATTTATGTTTATTTATTGCATTCTGTATATTTCTTGCATGTGTAGTTTTCTTTCAGTCATTACTATGTATTAGATATGTTGACACACACATGGCACTTAGTATCATAGAGGACAATTATTAGGCGTATGGGCTTTTAACCACTCTAGTAACACTGTAGTCACTAGCACGCACTATGGTGGGTCGTGTCCGATGGTCGCTACCCCCGCGGTATGTCGATTGATGGAGTCCGAGGGTCGCTACCCCCGCGGTATATCGGCTGATGATGTCCACTGACGAGTGTGAGGTTGTGAGGATTAGATCGAGTAGCCTACCCTTGCCCATACGTCGAAAAGTTGTCCTCATTTGCATTCATATAGATGGTCTTGTACAGCGTACTTATTTATTTTCAAATTATATGCATGTTTACTGTATTCAAATTGGCTCGTATTTTCTGTATCTTGTTACGTCCCTCTGAGGACCTGGTCCGCTGCCAGGTGTATCTTTTCTTGAGTATTTGCAGGAGCGCAGATTTGGATGGTTACATGTGATCCGAGGATGTCTTCTCTTCGAGCTGTGATGGATAGCTGGTATTCTTATATTGTGTTGTGGTGTTGTACTTATATTGTATTTACCTCTCCATTCGAGTTGGTAGTGGATTTGTCTCCATCCAACTATCATCCTTAGATACTCCTTATTGAGATCTAGTTTCATAGATACTGGTCATTTATTTCTATATGATTTTGGTGGATGAGATTTAGATTTTACCCTGTGACTTATATTACATTTTATACCACTTGTGGATTGATATTCATATTACAGCGTACGTGTGGATTTTGGTTTCCATATATTGGAGTTGCCATATCCATGCGGCTGGCATGCTTACATGTTCCTAGTCCTACGTATTTTTGGGACTGGGGCGTGACAGCGATGTTGCTTATTGCCTTACCTTTTCGCCTTCGCTACGTGATATGTTTCATGTCTCTCAGTTGCATAGGTATGTCCCGGATCCGAGCCACATCCTCGACCATTCCAAGCTAATTGTTGGTACCGACTTGTCTTATGAGGAGCAGACATTATCCATTTTGGACCGAAGAGAGAAGGTGCTCAAGAATTAGACTATCCGTCTTGTCCATGTCGCTTGGGGACATCACTCACCGGGAGAGTCGACGTGGGAACGCGAGGACTATAGCAGATCCATATACCCACACTCCGGAGGTATATTCCTTCTTATACCTTCATATCTCGTCTTAGTGGTTGCTCGACATCCATGTGGAATGGATGTTGCTTTTCTTCATTTGCATGACTTGTTCACTTAGTTCTAATAGTATAGTAGATGTGTGCATGATTAGCTTAATTGTTTTCGTGATTTCTTTTGCCTAGTCTTAGCGAAATTTCGAGGACAAAATTATTTTTAAGGTGGAGAGAGATGTCACATCCGTTCCCTGGTTTCGTATTCCTATACTTGGTTGTGTATTATAATTATGTATTTAGTAATTTTGATTTTGAGAGAGACTACCCAGGACCAGTAGAAATTCATTTGGCAATTGCCATAAACCCATATTAGGATCTGGACATAGAAGGATTCCATAAATCCGGTTCACTATTGAACCACTAGACTTGTGTTTTCTTAGACAGTTGAGATGAGTTGGAGTCATGGATTCATAAGGTGGATGGATGAGATTAAATTACATCTCATATATATGCCTTACATTTTCTCTCTCTTCTTTATTTCTTTCATTTCTCTCTTTCTTTTCCTCTTATCCTCTCCAACCTTCAAGCCCAAAACTCCCAAACCCTAGATCTAGCCTAAGAGTTTTAGTTTTCTTCCTTCTCCTTGGAAGATAATAGAGTTAGGGTTATCCAACACTTAAGGCAAGTACATCTTTTATAAAGTGGAGAAACCATAATTTTTGACATATTTTTTTTTTTAGTTTTTCTTGCATATTTTTAGCTTATAATGTGTATCGCAAGAAATGGATGTTCTCTTTCCAAGATCATCCTCTACAATTTTAGTTTTGACATTTTCGGTTTTGATGAATGGTTTGTAGTAGATCTAAGTTTTAAAGTTAGGATTTTATGAATTTCGTGGTTTTGATCTCTTTAAACTTAAAATTTCTGAAAACTAATTCTCATGTTTTAGGAATTTCGTGGTTTTTGAAACTTCGAATTTCGAGTTGAAATTAAGTTTTTATGGCAAAACAATTTTTTGAGTTTTTTCCGTCGGCTGAGGAAGAAGAACAGTGTTCTATCCACCATATCCACTTTTTTAACAAAGTGCGTCATATCCTCTTTTTTAACAAAGTGCGTCATATCCTCTTTTTTAACAAAGTGTGTAATGCCCCGCTCCTAGCGGATACTTATGGAACACTTGTTGCTTTGACTCGGTTGAGAATCGAGTCTCGGGGAAACCTTACCGCCAAATCAACACGGATGAAATGCAATGAACCCTTCAAATTGATGGAACGACTTCTATTGAAATAAGTTCAAGAGTTTTCTTTGGTTGCTTTGCTTCTTGGTTTTGTGTTGCTTTGTGTTTTGTCTTGCTTTCGATGACTTGGTTTTCATGATTCGCTTTTCTCGCTTGCGCGTTCTTTTCGAAACGTAAGGAAAAGAGATCGAATGATGCTAACCAAGTATTGTTGCAATTTCATGATGCATAACCAAGGAGTGACCGTTGCATAAGGCTTTCCCATCCTCTCATTTGATTCAATCAGTGAGTGGCTTAGGCCCTTCGATGAATCCTTTAGTCTGCATGTCTTAATAAAGAATCTCTAGTTCACTTATAAATGTTGCCTCACTAACAAGATAAGCTAAAAAGAAGAAAAAATATTGTATGCTTCAAGTATAGAACTGCTACCTTACTAGTTACTTATTGAATGCTTATCTGTCCCTCGTATGCTGCACATTGAGTAATACTGCTGGAAACCTCTTGACTTGATCTAGAAAATGAGAAGAAGAGATAGACTTGCTTGTTCATTGTTCATCAGTCGCATGATAGCATATTTTCTAATAGGACCTTGCATTCTTGCATTTGGTCAGGATAACTTGTGCACAATGTTTATCTCTCGAGCAGTTCTTGGGGCACTGGGGATCGTTCGGCCTAGGAGAGATCAAGATACCCTGAGGCTTGAAGTCCTTACTTACGGGAGGGTATAGGTCTATTAGTGGGATGGGCTTGTACGTCCCAACTGCTAATCCCGTGGAGGGGACCATCATATAGTTAGGGCGCATGCTATGTTTACCTTCTTACATACCTAATACCTGATGCCAAGATTGATTCATAAGTTATTCATATATGCAAATTATGGCTAACTTGTGTGTCTGCTGCAGGAATAACCGCTCGGCCGTGGGTAAGAATTATCATATGCATATTCTATCTATCGTCTATATTTTTTTGCATGAATTGTTTAAAAGAAACTAGACAACTAGCTAATAATGCTAAATTTACATGCTTACTTAGTGTGGATTTCTAGGAGAGTTTGGCCACGGTCGCTCACCAGTACATGTTGTAGTACTGACCCACGTTTGTGGGCAAATCTTCAGGTTATGGTAGCGAGAGCTTGGTGAGCATTTTGAATCGGTGTTAGCGCATCCTTCTAGAGGGACCGTGCTCGTGCTGCTTCCTTAGCTTTCCTCTTTCGTGGGCAAACTTTTCTTCTGCTAGATGTTTTAATTTTGGTCCTACTACAAGGATAAAATGTATGGGCGTTGTGGCTAGTTTTGGGAATGTAAAAAGAGTTGTAAGCCTTCTAAGGCATAATTTTTTGTAACTCAGCCAAGCAAGTACTTTGTAATCCAAATCTTCAAGTATTCAATAAAGAAAGTATTTTGTGTTCCTATCAAATGTGTTCAACTTTGGTTCTCTGCATTTACATTTAGTGCCTATATATGTATATTTTCGTCCAACTTGTGTCTTGTGCAGGTACTTTGCCTGGTGCAAGCGCAACTTAGGCTTGCACGACATCGCGCCCATGCGAGGACGATCGGTTCCGTAGGAACCAAGCGAGGACGATCGGCCCATATGGGATCGGGGCGTGACAAAGTGCACCAGAATTCACTTTTTAACAAAGTGCGCCAAATTTTACTTTTTAACAAAGTGCGACATGAGTCATTTTGCTCGAAAGTACGACAGAGGCCATTTTGCTCAAAAGTATGACGAGCCATTTTGAGCCAAAATACGCAAAAAGCTATTGTCACCACCCCATTTCCAGAGCCGGGTATTTTTTTTTTATTTTAATTTGGGTTAATTGTGTGTTATTTATAATTAATTATATTTATATTTAATTAGTGATTGCATTATTTTTTTATTATTTTTATTTTGATTGTTTTAGGATTTTGGCTAGCCTGGACCCATGTCAGACCCTAGTGGAGCCATGTCCGACCCAGCCCACACCCTTGTGAGAATTATTTTGAGGCTTAGAATATTTATTTTATTTTTAGGAAGTTAGTTGGAGAGATTTGGAACTAGTTTGAGTGCTTTTGGAACCCGAAACCCGAAACCAAGTGAATAGGGGCGTTTTGGGAATGTGGAACTTATGTAAACCCCTATTTACTTCCTTTGGCCGGCCCCAAACCCCTCCCTACCCGTGAGAACAGCAGCCCCCACTCCCCTTTCTCTTCTTCTTCATCTTCTTCTTCACTTCTTCTTCTTCTCCACTTCTTTTTCTTCTTCCTTCCTTCTCCAAGTAAGTTCCTTCCTCCTATTTCTCTTCTTTCTTCTTCTATTCTCCATGGTTGCTAACCCTAACCTTTCATTTTTCCCTAACCTAGGTGGGTAGAGCCTAGATTTGGTGTTGGAGCTTGGATTTGAGGCTTGGAAGCTTGGATTGGAGGATTTGGAGCATTTGTGAGACTTTGGCCTTGGGATTCCAACTCCCAAGAGGTAAAACCTAACTTTCCCCTTCCTAATTATTTTTGTGTAGTGTAATTAGTGTTGTAGAACCCTCCTAGACCCTAATCCTACCCGTAGGAGGAAGTTGGAACTAGTTTGGGTGAGTTTAGAGACTTTAACATTAGGTTTTGTGTCAATTTCGGGTGGAATCCAAATTTGGCCCAATTTTGGGTGATGCCCTAGGTTAGATGGACCTAGGTAGACGTTGTCGGGTGTCTAGAAGGTGAGTGCGTGTCTCCGTTCGGACACGGGAAGCCGTGTCGCGGAGAAACGGGCATTTCGGGCGAAATTGGGGCTTTTCGTCGTCGCCGATTCTAAGTGCGTGCGCGTTTCCGCCACGGGCCTAGAATCGACGCGGGAGCGCATTTTCTAGGATCTAGACATCGTGTAGAGCGCGTGGGTAAATTTTGGGCCGATTCCGAGTTCGTTTGGTGTGCGTTTCAGGAGGTTTTCCGAGCCGCGCACCACGTGTTCGTCGAAATGACCGAACGGCCATTTCGACTTGGTTTCCTCGTTTCGGGCTTGTGCGCGCGTTGGGTTAGTATCGGGGAGTGTGTGCTAGAGTTTTCGAGCTATATTTTATATATTTTAGGGCGTTGGTGAGTGTCGGGGTCGTTGGGCGTGCGTAGGTGGGACGTTGTGAGCGTTGTGTGCATCGTTGTGGTAGTGTTGTGTTTGTGTATATGTCTCTATATATATATTTATTTGTGTGTGTGTTCCTATATATATATATATATATATATATTTCTATTTATATATATATATATATGTGTGGTTATGTGTTTGTGAGTGTGTTAGTGAGTGCTAGTGTATGTGTGTAGGTGAGTGCTTGTGTGAGTGTGTGCTAGTGCGTAGGTGAGTGTGTGTGAGTGTGAGTGAGTGCCTATATATATATATATATATGAGTTTGAGTGAGTGTGTATATATGTATATATATTTATATATATGTAGGAGTGTTTGTGTGTGGGGTTGTGTGTTTGTGAGAGTGTGTGTGGGAGAGTGTGTGTGAGAGTGTGTGTGAGGGTGTGTGAGTGTGAGTGTGTGTGAGGGTATATGTATTTATGTTTGAGTGTGTGAGTATGTATGTGTATATATACATATATAGATATATGAGTGTAGTTATATATGTGTGTATATATATATAGATGGTGTTTATATATATATATAGATACGTGTATATAATTATGTGTGTGTGTGTTGATTTGTGTTGAGTGTGTGTGTTAGATATATATATATATATGTTAGTGTGTATATATATATCTATAGAGTTATATATATGTATATATATGTATGTATATATATAGATATATATATATAGTGATATGTATATATGTATATAGGTTGTGTGTGTGTGTGTTTGTGTGATGGAAGAGGGGGGGGAACCAACTGCAGAAGGGCAGCAGCTGCTGCTGCACTGCAGCAGCACAGCAGCAGCAGCAGGGAGCTGCAGCAGCAGCAGCAACAAAGAGCATAGCAGCAGCAGGCAGCAGCAATTCAGCAGCAGTAGCAGCATGCTTAGCAGCAGCAGCAGCAAGCAAGAGCTAGCAGCAGCAGTAGCAATGCGAGGGAGAGGGAGATATATATATATATATATAAGTATATAGATAAATAGTTAGATAGGTAAGTGGATAACTAGTTAGATTATTAGATAGATAGATGGTTAAATAGATGGGTATCTAGTTAGATAGTTAGTTAAATATATAGATAGGTAGATGATAGTTGGATAGATATATTAGATAGATAGATAGGTATGTATGGTTAATAGATAAATAGATACGTAGATAGTTAATAGATAGATAACTACGTAGCTAGATATATTGATAGATAGATAGATAATTAGGTAGATAGATAGCTAGATTTATAGATAAGGTAAATAGAATTATAGATAGATAAATAGAGGAATAAATAGAAGGTTGGATAGATACATAGGTAGATAGGTAGTTATCTATCTAAGGTATATATATATCTATATACATATAGTTATATCAATACCTAGAGATATCTAGATAGTATAGTCATATATTTATGCGTAGGGTAAGGTAATGGGTATTAGTATATATGTGTGTGGATATCTATATATATAGGTAAATACATACTTAGATATATATAATTATGGTAGATATCTATACTACCTAGCCTAGATTAATAACTAGGTGCATAATTAGTAGCTAGATAGCTAGTTAGAGGGGTTTTAGAGCGAAACCTCAATACCTTGAGATACCGAGGTATCTCAATACCTTAAGATAACCAAGGTATTGGGTTTCGAGCGGGGTTTTTGAGCAATAGCCTAGGAATAGTATTGGAGTGATTTTTATATGTATATGTGTATATATTTACGCGTGCTAGCATAGGTTTTAGAGGGTATAGGCGGGGTATATAGCGTAGGTTGAGGTATCGGATACCGAGGGTATCCCGGTATCTCAAGGAGGTGAGTTTGTGAGTTTTCTAGCTTAATGAGCTCGGTTTGACCTAGAATTTCAGAAGCACCCTAGTTTGACCCAGACTTGACCGTAGTTGACTCGGTTGACCGCCAAAGTCAACTTTTGACCTATTTTTGACCCAGAGTTGACTTTTTGGACCCAGAGTTGACTTTTTGACCCAGATTTCACCGGTTTGACCCGTTTGACCTAGAACGACCCTAGAAGCCTATTTTTAGTTATTTTATATCTGTTTAACTCTTTAGAACCCTGTTTAACCTTGTTTTTCGCATTAGGTCCTTGCGACACCAGTTCGGATCGCCAGTTGCTCAGGACGTCAGGCGAGTACATTCTCTGATAGTTTTCATTATTTGATGATTATTATGATTCAGCTTCTAGTATAGTATCATCTGATTATTCTAGCACAACACGGGACACTGATTAATATTTCTGGATTCATTTACTTGCGACACGTACATTTCATGTTTCTGGCCTCTATTCTGGAATCACTACTGGCATCACCTACAGGCATCACTCATGTTCAGGCTGGACTCATCTTGATTTGCGTGTCGGGTCTTGGATCCACTTGTATTAGTCGGGGCGGAGAAATACTCGAGTAGACATGTAAACATTCCTATCTGGCATCATCAGGAATCACTCCCTCTGGTCTAATCTGGAATGATAGCAGCCGCGCACCCAGTGCGCGGTGAGCCGTACTTACCCCTAGCCGTTTACATGTCGAAACAAGTATTTCAAAGACACCGAGTTCATTCTTTATAGTCTGGACTCTCATGCATTTCTTGACTTGTCTCACTTACATGTTTCTGGACTTGACTCACTACATGTTTTTCATGCTGGACTCATTACACGTTCATGTGCACGTACTTGATTTTAGCTTAGATTTCCTGTATCTGCAGTTATTACTACCTTGCTCTGATATCCATGTATCTTTACCTTTATGCACCAGTTATTTATATATTTTCTGTTGCATACTTGCTTCATTCTTCTTGCTACTTGCTATAACTGTTTTATAGTTTTTATCATTTAAATGGAACTGCTGTTAGATGTGTACTTGCTCCAGTCCTGACTGGACATATTTTTCCAGAGTATCCGGAGGAGTGGTGTCCGACGTTTTATGGACCTGAGCCTGTCAACGGTGCAGATAGGGACCCTCTAGTCTAGAGGTGATTTCCGGGTTGGTAGCCGGGATCACTGGGACCTTGTTGTTGTTCTTATTAGCTTTTAGCACCGGATTTGTCTCCGGTTTTGGATTGAGACCTTGTTTGTATATTATTTTGGATATTGTTGTATTATTATTTGATGTTGTGGTTGTTGTAGTAGTTGTTGTTGGTTAGACTTTATAGTTGTTAGATCTCTGTGTTATCTTATCGTGCTTAGATTCGTGATTGAGTATATTGTGGTTATCATTGTGATATTTGCTCCTCCGTTTGGAGTTGAGATCTTACAGGTTTATATTTTGATTGTATGGTTGCCCTCCTTTTGGAGAGGTCATGGCCGATTTTTGTGTGAGATTTATTATCTAGATAGTTGACCTAGACAGCGTTCTACCGCCGATGCTGCGGCGTAGGCTGGACGTACCCACGACTCATGCCCGATTTTTCGGGTGCGGGTCGTGACACATTTTTGGTGGCGGCCCCATGCAGGTCTCGATTCGCAATTAGTGCGATGTCGTGGTGGTACAACAACTTAGTTGTACTGCTGCGAGCCTGCTATAGGATCTAGGATCTAGGATGAGAGTGTACTCAATCACGACTAGGAACAATTCCATTCTAATTATTCTGAAATTGCTTTTTTTGAAATATTACTGTCCTTCTTTGATGATATCGTATCTTGCACCGTATTGACTTCTTTTGATCTGTGTTCAGGATGCCTCCGAAGACACGATCTCGTCATACCGTTCCAGCAGTTGCTACTGAGAGGTCTGCTACCTCTCGTCCAGCTCATATTCAGGCAGCTGCTACCGCTCCACTCACCACTCCTGCAGTTGAGGGAGCATCTGCTTCTTTCGGGGATCCTCCTTCACTTGTCGATCCGAGGACTACCCCAGTCGTTCCGGTGGTTCCTCCACCACTTCCTGCTCCAGTAGATGCCGCACAGTTATTTGCGTTCTTCAGGGAGATGATGGACACGCAGCACCGTCAGGTGGATGCGATGAGGCTGGGCATTGAGAACGCCCACCAGGTGGCCATGACAGCAGTGGATAGGGTGGCACAGATTCAGCCACAGGCAGATCAGATTCAGCATCCGAGGCCGGGTAGTATCATTGATTTTCAGAGGATGCGGCCCAAGGAGTTCCGTGGTACAGAAGGGATCCTGTACGCGGATGACTGGATAGAGCAGATTGAGGGGATCTTCAGGCTGGCACAGATTCCGGACAGCATGCAGATAGAGGCAGCGGGCAGTCAGATGTTCGACCTCGCTTTGACATGGTATCGTACAGATACGAGGATTGCGGCGCCAGGGCTTACTTGGGAGGCTTTCAAGAGGCTTTTCAAGAAGAAGTTTTTTCCAGATGTGGCTCTCAGTGCTTTTGAGAGCCAGTTTGAGGCACTCGTCCAGGGGAGCATGACGGTGGATGAGTACGCAACAGAGTTCTGCCGTCTGGGCAGATTTGTGGATGGCTTGAGTGAGGCAGCCAAGGCGAGGAAGTTTCGCAAGGGCTTGGTTATGGCGGTCAAGTCTTTGACCAGGAGCGACCGCGAGGCAACTTTTGAGCAGATAGTAGGAGATGCTCAGAGAGCAGAGGATGACTTGGAGCTCAAGTCCAAGAGAGGCAGGGATGATTCAGGCAGTGCGAGTGGAAGTACGGGACCTGCTAAGCGTCCCTATGTGCAGAAGGCAGCGCAGCAGGATCAGGATCAGAGGGTGCCCACTTGTGCCTACTGTAGGAAGGCAGGACACACCTGGGATGTTTGTAGGAGGAGGCTGAAGGTGTGTTTGTTCTGTGGATCCGCTGCTCACCATATGCGAGATTGCCCTACTGCACCTCCATTGGGTGGAGCACAGGATCAGAGAGTTGGAGCTAGGCCATCTGTGGCACAGCATCATGCCCCGCACCAGCAGAGGGATACACCCCAGCAGGGCAGGGCTTATGCGTTGACGGTCGAGGAGGCCGATGCTACGGATGTCGGGTTAGCAGGTCTGTCTCTTGTTTCTTCTTCCTGTCCTTTTCCATTCCTGTGGTGTGCTTCATTAGTACCTGTTAGACTTTTCTTTGTGCTGTGGTAGATAGTGTAGTGACCCTGATTAAGACTGTGATAACACGACCAGTAGGACCCTGATCTTGTATGTTGTTTAGATAGAAATTCTTGACTGTGATTGTTGGGGGTTTGACCTAGAGAGAGTGTGATTGACTTTAAATTTCGAGGACGAAATTTTCTAAGGAGGATAGGCTTGTCACCACCCCATTTCCAGAGCCGGATATTTTTTTTATTTTAATTTGGATTAATTGTGTGTTATTTATAATTAATTATATTTATATTTAATTAGTGATTGCATTATTTTATTATTATTTTTATTTTGATTGTTTTAGGATTTTGGCTAGCCTGGACCCATGTCAGACCCTAGTGGACCCATGTCCGACCCAGCCCACACCCTTGTGAGAATTATTTTGGGGCTTAGAATATTTATTTTATTTTTAGGAAGTTAGTTGGAGAGATTTGGAACTAGTTTGAGTGTTTTTGGAACCCGGAACCCGAAACCAAGTGAATAGGGGCATTTTGGGAATGTGGAACTTATGTAAACCCCTATTTACTTCCTTTGGCCGGCCCCAAACCCCTCCCTACCCGTGAGAACAGCAGCCCCCACTCCCCTTTCTCTTCTTCTTCATCTTCTTCTTCACTTCTTCTTCTTCTCCACTTCTTTTTCTTCTTCCTTCCTTCTCCAAGTAAGTTCCTTCCTCCTATTTCTCTTCTTTCTTCTTCTATTCTCCATGGTTGCTAACCCTAACCTTTCATTTTTCCCTAACCTAGGTGGGTAGAGCCTAGATTTGGTGTTGGAGCTTGGATTTGAGGCTTGGAAGCTTGGATTGGAGGATTTGGAGCATTTGTGAGACTTTGGCCTTGGGATTCCAACTCCCAAGAGGTAAAACCTAACTTTCTCCTTCCTAATTATTTTTGTGTAGTGTAATTAGTGTTGTAAAACCCTCCTAGACCCTAACCCTACCCGTAGGAGGAAGTTGGAACTAGTTTGGGTGAGTTTAGAGACTTTAACATTAGATTTTGTGTCAATTTCGGGTGGAATCCGAATTTGGCCCAATTTTGGGTGATGCCCTAGGTTAGATGGACCTAGATAGACGTTGTCGGGTGTCTAGAGGGTGAGTGCGTGTCTCCGTTCGGACACGGGAAGCCGTGTCGCGGAGAAACGGGCGTTTCGGACGAAATTGGGGCTTTTCGTCGTCGCCGATTCTAAGTGCGTGCGCGTTTCTGCCACGGGCCTAGAATCGACGCGGGAGCGTATTTTCTAGGATCTAGACATCGTGTAGAGCGCGTGGGTAAATTTTGGGCCGATTCCGAGTTCGTTTGGTGTGCGTTTCAGGAGGTTTTCCGAGCCGCGCACCACGTGTTCGTCGAAATGACCGAACGGCCATTTCGACTTGGTTTCCTCGTTTCGGGCTTGTGCGCGCGTTGGGTTAGTATCGGGGAGTGTGTGCTAGAGTTTTCGAGCTATATTTTATATATTTTAGGGCGTTGGTGAGTGTCGGGGTCGTTGGGCGTGCGTAGGTGGGGCGTTGTGAGTGTTGTGTGCATCGTTGTGGTAGTGTTGTGTTTGTGTATATGTCTCTATATATATATTTATTTGTGTGTGTGTTCCTATATATATATATATATATATATATATATATATATATATATATATATATATATATATATATTTCTATTTATATATATATATGTGTGGTTATGTGTTTGTGAGTGTGTTAGTGAGTGCTAGTGTATGCGTGTAGGTGAGTGCTTGTGTGAGTGTGTGCTAGTGCGTAGGTGAGTGTGTGTGAGTGTGAGTGAGTGCCTATATATATATATATATGAGTTTGAGTGAGTGTGTATATATGTATATATATTTATATATATGTAGGAGTGTTTGTGTGTGGGGTTGTGTGTTTGTGAGAGTGTGTGTGTGAGAGTGTATATGAGAGTGTGTGTGAGGGTGTGTGAGTGTGAGTGTGTGTGAGGGTATATGTATTTATGTTTGAGTGTGTGAGTGTGTATGTGTATATATACATATATAGATATATGAGTGTAGTTATATATGTGTGTATATATATATAGATGGTGTTTATATATATATATAGATACGTGTATATAATTATGTGTATGTGTGTTGATTTGTGTTGAGTGTGTGTGTTAGATATATATATGTTAGTGTGTATATATATATCTATAGAGTTATATATATATATGTATATATATGTATGTATATATATATATATATATATATATATAGTGATATGTATATATGTATATAGGTTGTGTGTGTGTGTTTGTGTGATGGAAGAGGGGGGGGAACCAACTGCAGAAGGGCAGCAGCTGCTGCTGCACTGCAGCAGCAGCACAGCAGCAGCAGGGAGCTGCAGCAGCAGCAGCAGGCAGCAGCAATTCAGCAACAGTAGCAGCATGCTTAGCAGCAGCAGCAGCAAGCAAGAGCTAGCAGCAGCAGTAGCAATGCGAGGGAGAGGGAGAGATATATATATATATAAGTATATAGATAAATAGTTAGATAGGTAAGTGGATAACTAGTTAGATTATTAGATAGATAGATGGTTAAATAGATGGGTATCTAGTTAGATAGTTAGTTAAATATATAGATAGGTAGATGATAGTTGGATAGATATATTAGATAGATAGATAGGTATGTATGGTTAATAGATAAATAGATACGTAGATAGTTAATAGATAGATAACTACGTAGCTAGATATATTGATAGATAGATAGATAATTAGGTAGATAGATAGCTAGATTTATAGATAAGGTAAATAGAATTATAGATAGATAAATAGAGGAATAAATAGAAGGTTGGATAGATACATAGGTAGATAGGTAGTTATCTATCTAAGGTATATATATATCTATATACATATAGTTATATCAATACCTAGAGATATCTAGATAGTATAGTCATATATTTATGCGTAGGGTAAGGTAATGGGTATTAGTATATATGTGTGTGGATATCTATATATATAGGTAAATACATACTTAGATATATATAATTATGGTAGATATCTATACTACCTAGCCTAGATTAATAACTAGGTGCATAATTAGTAGCTAGATAGCTAGTTAGAGGGGTTTTAGAGCGAAACCTCAATACCTTGAGATACCGAGGTATCTCAATACCTTAAGATAACCAAGGTATTGGGTTTCGAGCGGGGTTTTTGAGCAATAGCCTAGGAATAGTATTGGAGTGATTTTTATATGTATATGTGTATATATTTACGCGTGCTAGCATAGGTTTTAGAGGGTATAGGCGGGGTATATAGCGTAGGTTGAGGTATCGGATACCGAGGGTATCCCGGTATCTCAAGGAGGTGAGTTTGTGAGTTTTCTAGCTTAATGAGCTCGGTTTGACCTAGAATTTCAGGAGCACCCTAGTTTGACCCAGACTTGACCGTAGTTGACTCGGTTGACCGCCAAAGTCAACTTTTGACCTAGTTTTGATCCAGAGTTGACTTTTTGGACCTAAAGTTGACTTTTTGACCCAGATTTCACCGGTTTGACCCGTTTGACCTAGAACGACCCTAGAAGCCTATTTTTAGTTATTTTATATCTGTTTAACTCTTTAGAACCCTGTTTAACCTTGCTTTTCGTATTAGGTCCTTGCGACACCAGTTCGGATCGCCAATTGCTCAGGACGTCAGGCGAGTACATTCTCTGATAGTTTTCATTATTTGATGATTATTATGATTCAGCTTCTAGTATAGTATCATCTGATTATTCTGGCACAACACGGGACACTGATTGATATTTCTGGATTCATTTACTTGCGACACGTACATTTCATGTTTCTGGCCTCTATTCTGGAATCACTACTGGCATCACCTACATGCATCACTCATGTTCAGGCTGGACTCATCTTGATTTGCGTGTCGGGTCTTGGATCCACTTGTATTAGTCGGGACGGGGAAATACTCGAGTAGACATGTAAATATTCCTATCTGGCATCATCAGGAATCACTCCCTCTGGTCTAATCTGGAATGATAGCAGCCGCGCACCCAGTGCGCGGTGAGCCGTACTTACCCCTAGCCGTTTACATGTCGAAACAAGTATTTCAAAGACACCGAGTTCATTCTTTATAGTCTGGACTCTCATGCATTTCTTGACTTGTCTCACTTACATGTTTCTGGACTTGACTCACTACATGTTTTTCATGCTGGACTCATTACACGTTCATGTGCACGTACTTGATTTTAGCTTAGATTTCCTGTATCTGCAGTTATTACTACCTTGCTCTGATATCCATGTATCTTTACCTTTATGCACCAGTTATTTATATATTTTTTGTTGCATACTTGCTTCATTCTTCTTGCTACTTGCTATAACTGTTTTATAGTTTTTATCATTTAAATGGAACTGCTGTTAGATGTGTACTTGCTCCAGTCCTGACTGGACATATTTTTCCAGAGTATCCGGAGGAGTGGTGTCCGACGTTTTATGGACCTGAGCCTGTCAACGGTGCAGATAGGGACCCTCTAGTCTAGAGGTGATTTCCGGGTTGGTAGCCGGGATCACTGGGACCTTGTTGTTGTTCTTATTAGCTTTTAGCACCGGATTTGTCTCCGGTTTTGGATTGAGACCTTGTTTGTATATTATTTTGGATATTGTTGTATTATTATTTGATGTTGTGGTTGTTGTAGTAGTTGTTGTTGGTTAGACTTTATAGTTGTTAGATCTCTGTGTTATCTTATCGTGCTTAGATTCGTGATTGAGTATATTGTGGTTATCATTGTGATATTTGCTCCTCCGTTTGGAGTTGAGATCTTACAGGTTTATATTTTGATTGTATGGTTGCCCTTCTTTTGGAGAGGTCATGGCCGATTTTTGTGTGAGATTTATTATCTAGATAGTTGACCTAGACAGCGTTCTACCGCCGATGCTGCGGCGTAGGCTGGACGTACCCACGACTCATGCCCGATTTTCCGGGTGCGGGTCGTGACAGCTATTTTAAGCCATTTTGATTTATTTGTGCGTAGAAAAGCTATTTTGACTATTTTCACCTATTTTTGGCTATTTTGTTTGTTTTTATCATTTTCTTCAATTATTCAGATTTTTTATCAAATCTTGTGATCTTGTATGTGATAGTGAATTAAGAACTTATATTGTTCCTTATTACCTAAATAATGGCAATTGATTGATGTAACCTATGATAGAATTATAGGCCCAATTAATTTTTCCTAGATTCTGACTTGACTACTTGTATCCACGCTGATACTCCTTGATATTGCATCGATGTGCTATAAAGTATATTACGCACTAAGTGTGTTATCTTGCTCATGCACTGAGGTGCTACATATACACTACGATGTTGTGTTATAAGTATATTCTTGTTACGTGTTCGTTAGTATTGTAAAGTAAAGATTGTACGAAACCCCTGTAGCTAGTCCGAATAGCGTGATTAGATTACTTGATTGTTGCATTACGCTCCGAATGAGTCCGGGTTGCGGATTCATCTCTAGCGTACCCGTACCAAGGTACGAAATCTAGGAGGATAATTGTGTGACTACGACACAAGATTCTAGATGACTGTAAGGTTAATATGGTAACTAAAAGTTGTAGCAGCATTGGGAGAAAATAAATCCAAAGATCGTGCATGTCAGCCACGTCATATATATTAATCATAGGGTGCAAGGTTGGTTACTAGGATTCTGTATATCATCTGCACTAGTGGAGTGCAGTATCTGACCACTAATATTATTATAACCGAGCTAGTATCGCACTATAGAGAAGAACTTGACTTATTACTGATTATTTAGCATAGTATCCTTACGAGGGACTGGTGCATTTTATTTATTTATTCATGTTGTATATTATTGGTTCGGCTAGCCTTGTTCGGACAAGGCACGATTTGAGGATCCAATTATATTGCATTACTGGGGTTACCCAGACACCACCTAGCAAGCCGCAGGATTGATTGGTCGTTTAATTAAATTATGTTTGATTGTGTATTGTCATTTGCTAAGTAGCTTAGGGACATGGATTGTTGTGGCGCGATGACTCAACCATTGTCCTTGTTTGGTTGTTAGGTTGGACCGTTGTGTTACCATAGACTTTGGACCGAAACTATAACAGAGATACCTTTGGTTTGACCAAATTCGTGGACTGTACTCTATCTCGGTATAGTTCGGCACCGCTTGTCCTTATTTGGTTGTAGAGGTGTCCTACTATTTCGATGACATGATGCATGCCTCTGATTTGGCACATGTATTGCTCTCTTTTCTTGTAGTTTATTTCAGTTATTGGTTTTTGTTCTTCTCTTGTGCTTCCTTGTGGTACTTGCTATTCGGGGCCTGATCCCGCTGGTTTTGTTTGGCCAAATTTCTTAGCAGGGCCTGAGGACTCTACATTCAATTTGACCATTGGTGCATACAAACACTACCAGAATAAGTCAAATTAGAGACGTCTGAAAACGTTGTTAAATGACATGAAAATATCGCTAAAAAATTTAGCGACGTAATTAGCGATGTTTTATTGAAGTCGCGTTTAAGCTAGTCGCTGACAGGAAAAACGTCGCAAAGCGTCGCTATAGCGACGTTTAACAACGCAACGTAGCTATATTAGCGACGTTTTGTGTCGCTAAACATCGCTAATATTTTTCTATTTAGCTACGTTTTGCAACACATTTAGCGATGTTCTGCTAACCTGGTAAATACTGCCATGTCAGCAATTTAGCGACGTTTGACGACCTAATTAGCGACGTTCTGATACAGTTAGCGACATATTTAGAGACGTATATAAACGTCGCTAAATTGCAATTTTTTTTAAAAAAAACTTGGAATAAATGTATGCTTGAAGTTTGTCCTTGCAATATCACAGTTCATAAAAATAGATAGACCCGGAGCAACCCTCCGTTGAATTTTTTGGGTTCACCGACCCCTTCGGTGGAATACTCAATACCGGTAAATTTTTATGTATGCATTCAATATAAATACTAAAGTAAAATTAAAAGAAATAGACACATTCTCAATAAATAAAGTATGAAATAAATATTCAGCAAATTTACATGCATCATACAAACTAAGTCTGAAAATAAACATTCCGTAAGCATCACAACTGGTACTTGATTTGAAAAAATAAAGTTTGAAACACTATCTCAATACATAAATGACCCAATATCATGGGCAAAAAGTCTGAAAACAAATAAAATGTCCTAATTAGGACTACTGCTGATTCGGAGGAGGAGCACCGTGAGTATGTCCAAAGAACAACTACTGCTGATCAAGATGAGGAAGAGGAGCACCGCCACAAATCTGGGATATTAGCGAGGCCCACTACTCCAGTAAAATAATCATGGCACCCGATGGAGGAGTCTGTGCAGTCGATGTAGATGTAGATGTAGATGTCGACGCCGACAGACTAGGAGAACGTATCTGCTCCAACCCTGTCAGTCGAGCGTTACAAGTATTCATGACAGATAACATCATTAAAGTACTTTGCTCCACTGACTGGCTCATCTGAACCTGTGATGTTTGCAGCCTCACCAGTGCATCGCCCAAGGCTACATGCGACCTCTGGCCAGATCCCTTAGCTCTGCCATGCTACGCTCAAGCGAATCAAAACGTGCTACGATCGTCGCATCGTACGTCTACGGTGTGGAATGCAACGTAATCCTCTGCAGTAACTCATCAGGCAGAGACGCGATCTGATGGTCAACCCTCTCTTGTTGGGCTCGCACCGACTCCTGGGAGGGCTGTGTGGTATGCACACTAGCAAAGGGGGTCCTAAAGTACTGCGACGCAACATAGGCACCGTGGGATCCCATACCATAGTACGTACCCCTCTGCAGACCACCAACGGCGGTCATCCACAGCTCGTCAACCGATGGAGCTGGGTGGTCGGGGGGGGGGGGGGGGGGGGCTGCGAGGAACTACCTGTCAAACCCCGCTCTCGAATAATTGGATACGGGACGGACATTTTCAACCTACGCTGTCGTTGACAACAATAGTTAGTTGTCTACACCTTAATTTCTTCCAAGTATGATATACCATTATTTATCACAACTTTCTAAACACGTTTTTCTCTTACAAACAATCACCACAATCACTATTGCTTTTATTACATTTCTTCTACAAGAATGTATGGAACAAATCCGGTATATGTAAAGACGACCACCACAACACGATTCAACTACAATACAAAGCAATCAAAGGAAATAAAACTAAACAACTATCTAAGCCTCCGAAGTAGGGTCCTCTATGTCCAGGGTAGTCTCCAAACTAGCATCACTTATGGTCTCATCCTGGGGACCATAGAAAGTGGGATACTCTATCTCATCATCACTTGCCACGGTTAGGAAGGAGCAAAGTAACATACATATCTCATAGTGCTGTACAATGTGAAGAAAATAATATAATACAATATAGATTAAAATGACCAGTAACCAAGAAAGGCAAGAATAACTATCTACATACTCTAGCTACGTATGGGGCATGCACATGGAACACTATCAAGCATGTAGGATCTATATCAGGAATCGGATATATCATAAATGATATACTATCAGTCACGCACGCATGTAAATGGACATCAGGCATGTCTAGTGACGGTGCTATCATTCACATATTTGTCCAAGGCTAGATAAACCATATGTCATTCTAGTGTTCCCCCTTCCCGACAAGACAAGACATGTGAACATGTGCAAAATAATAAACATGCATAAAATATCGCATAGAAAAGTAAGATAGCATATATCTGCCTTGGTCCTAGTAAGGATGATATCGTAGAAAAGATCCTCCTAGCAAGTCAAGGCCCTTGTGTTAAAAAAATAGTCTTTTAGAATATTCAAAAATATCATAATTACTACTTTATTATTCACCTAGTAACCTATTTATTCTAATTAACTCTTGTCTTTTATTGATTCACACTTCTTAACCTGATAATTACCTAATTAGTAGTAGACTGCCAGAGCTCGAAATTCCCTGGCAGAGTTGACTCTTAAATAGGGATATTATACCATGTCTCTTGGCTAATGGTTAACAGTCTAGTCTAAAGCCACCAAATATTATACTAGTCATTAACATTTACAAGTCAACCTAAACTAACCAATTAAAACTTATTAATCATCAACTATTTCTACAGACAATGTACTGTCTCTAGTCCATTGGCTAAGCCATAGTTACAGTAGTTTTCTCAAGAAGGAAGGCTATACTCAATGTATGCACCAGTTCACTTAATTAACCATGGAGCCACTAAAGCTACAATACATTTCAAATGAAGTCAAATCGACAGAACACAGCGACTTATATTCAATTATTTGTATACGGAAATGAACCACTCTTCTCGCCAACATCTTGCACTGTGTCCAGACCCTCTGGTTCTCGACTCTGTGTTAAGTCCAACACTGACACAGTCCCAGACCTAAGTGCGTATCTAGTCGGTGTCCTTTCCCGAACACAAGAATGTGTCGAGCTCACAACTGCACTAACTCTAGTTATAATTGAATCAAGAAGGTCGTTAGCAGCCATACCTGGATCTAAACAATCTCTGTGTCCTCAACTGAAGACACGAATGCTCTGACACGAGCGACTGCAGTATCCACACTCCTCTATAGCATTTCGTCGAGCACATGGGGTGCAGACATGCAAACAAAAATTCAGAGTTCAACTCGTATTTTCAGCGCGCAAACTTCTACGAGAACAAATCAAGGAGTGGTGAGAATAGATCAAACGTCTCACCGAGTTTGTCCGGGGGTCTGGTCGTTGTTGCTCCGATGGCGCTTGCCGGTGTCCGAAGATCAACTTCAGCGGATGACCGAGCTCGGTGTTCGATCGATGAATACTAGAGTAGCGATCGGTGCTCACTACTGCAGTGGACACCCGGTGTCGCTCGTCGGCAGAGGGACTCGGCTCCGATCAACTTGACGCCTATGGCCACAAGCTTCTCGAGCTCGATCTCGCTCTAATGGCAACGGCGAAAAGTGGGAGGGAAATGGGTGAGGATTGATAGAGGTAGGGCTTCGCCGGGATTTTGGGATGGTGAGGAACGAAGGGTTGGGGTCTATTTATCGGCGATGATCGGAGAGGCGGTTATGGGCGGACGGTCGTGATGTACAGAGGTAATGCGGTGGTTGGTGAACGGCCAAGATCATGCGAGTCGCGGATCGCTGACGTGGAGGCGGTGGGAGTTTCTAGGAGGTTCGTGAGGAGTCTAGAAGGGTCGGGAAAGTTCTGGACTCTCCGGAGGCGTTTGATCTATTCGGGTCGACGGAAAATAACGAGCGGCGGTGTTTGGTCGTCACAGAGGAAGAAGAAATGGTGAAAACACTCAATGGTTTATAGTTGGCTGCTTTGGTTAAGTGAATGGGCTTAGTGGCTGTGTTCGGCTTGCAAGTTGACTCCGTTTGATTAAGTTGGGTTGGTTAATGCTCAGTTAAAGGCTCGAGTTGGTGGGCTTAGTAGAGCGGTCGGGTTAATGACCTAGTGGCCCACTATTGGATTTGGTTGGACCACTAACAAGACTTGATGTAATAATACTTACTCTTTGGCAGTTTATTACCTAGGTTAGAGTCGAATAGTTATTTATTCTCCTCAGTACTTTTTATCAAAGAATCCGTTCTTGCTAAAATTGTTAGGAAATCGTTTATCTAGAAAGATGGGTTGCACCACCAGCCTCTCCCTGTGTAGGTTGGGTCACGGAGCCTAAGATACTCATCCTAAAAAATATGTATCTTTCGATAAGCGTACTACTTATTATCCACTCGTCATGCATAATTATTAATATATATCTAAGGTACTTATTACTAACTACATGAATATTTATTTGTATATTTTCTAAGTTATATTAAAATTAACAAAACATAAAGTAATACTTACGTAGCTCTGCGTGGCCCTCTCATCGATAAGCTGTCCGTCCTTCCTATGGGTACCGAGGAAGATTCTCACCATGTTAGCGTCCTCACCACTCAGAACCTGTTAAAAAAAAATATTGTATGTTACTAAAATTAAATATTTTATTCTACTTTGATTAAAATACTATGTATACAATAAAATACATACCATGCGACAAAAATATTCCGTCATCGGAATTGACCCACCACTCCACTTTCCTGCCTTCTTCATGGCCGCCTTCACTTTCTCCGACTTTTTCTTGTACCTAGGATCGTTAAATCTAGCCGTCATCGCAGTCCACTGCTCAGGCGTGATCCAACCTTGGGTTGGTTGTCTCAAACGATCACGAGCATTCTGGTCGTAGATCGCATCACGAATAAGTTTGGCGGCGACGACATGAAGGTATTGCTCGATCACCTCATCACGGTGTGGCGAATAGAAATATATTTTCTACAAGAAGTGATGTAGAAAGTTATATAAAAAAGACCAAATTAGATGATTTATATTAAACCCAAATTTACTTTTACCTTGAAGTGGCAAACCAGAATGTCTTTCTCTCGTCCGGGGCATCCGAGTAGTTGATCCAAGTGCCACCATTGTTGTATCTCAAAAAATACTTCAATGATCTTTGTACCGACGAGGGAAGTTATCTATACATAGATAATTATATTAAATAAAAATTGAATATATATTTATATATGCATAAGAAAACTAAAACTAATTAACTTACTTTGTAGGTCCATTGGCCTAAATCTCTGTCTTCGTCACGTACGGAGGAGCACACGGAGGATCAATCTGAAACATGTGATAAGACGAAGGCGCAGTCGGCTGGGCCTCATCCATCTACTCCTCGGTCCCCATGGTACCGTCAGCAGAAGGAACGGAGAGGAACAATGGATGTAGGAGTAGTCTCAAGCCTGAAACTGCTCGTCCCAGGAGTACTGTCTCTCACGCCCCGATCTCCCGCAGGTAGTCGGCCATCCCCGCTGGGCGCGAATCACCACGCCAGCGCTCCCGCGGGACGATCTTTCCCATCGGGGCATGATGCCGCACGTGCATAAGCCGCGTCTGTGCAAGGCCATAATCCGAACAGGCGGTAAGATGTCTAAGCCATAGAGTCGCACAGATAGTCCGAGTGCAGCGGAATGAGAAACGAACAGGCGATTGGTAACGAGTTCACAGAGTCGTCAATAGCGAAAGTATTGAATAACACAAGTATATAATTAAAATAAGCTCTTTTTTGATATTGAACAAGTGTTACATGCGGCGTTAGGCCGAGATTACAAGTCACTCAAGCCTCTCTCTCAAAAACAGTAAAAGCGTGCCAAATGACTACATTTGTGGAAT
This sequence comes from Iris macrosiphon, assembly GCA_036927795.1. Classification (NCBI taxonomy): domain Eukaryota; kingdom Viridiplantae; phylum Streptophyta; class Magnoliopsida; order Asparagales; family Iridaceae; genus Iris; species Iris macrosiphon. Next base: position 111,151,736 of record JAYESA010000018.1, read on the forward strand.
GATACATAGGCGAAGTTCTAACATTATGTCTTGTATATATGCTTCAGCTCCGGACGCAACGCTACAAGGCTCCAGAGTGAACTCCACGCCTTAGCACGCACGAATGAGGCATCCGCACCGAATGAGGTTTTTTCGCACCCTACAAGCAATCTGGTGGGTTATCAGTACATGAATGCACTGGTGGGGAGGCTTCTCCCCGCTCAACAAATCCAAACATGTTACCTTTCTCAAGTAGTCTCTCTCGAAGCATTTCCAAAGAAGAAGATAAAGGTTCTGTGCACCATCTATTAAGTTATTTTTCTAGTCTTACCTTAGGATCAGTTTCATGACAATGATGTAAAGTCTAACTCGTGTGGCAGTGCATCGTACGATATAAAGGAACACAACGAGACTTACGAACTTACCATCCGTCCTTTTCTGTCTAAGGCAAACCAAGTTAAATCAAGCACGAGCATATATATAATGAAATCTAGGGGCAATAGCATAAGCAACACAAGTGTCGTGAGCGAGGTTCTGTTTCAAATGCACGAGTTATAAGGATTACTCAGGTGCGTTGTATTGGATGTTCAAGTGTTCAATTACGTACAAGTATCTTATTCCCATGATCGTTATGGTGTTTCAGTTTACTGGCTGTGATGCAATAACTCGCACGCGGATTACCGCTAAACGAGAATAACTTATCTATATGAACAAGAGTCGTTGGAATAGCCATAAAAGATGGGTTATAGTCTTGAACAGGAATGGCGTGCAACGAAAGAAGACGAGGTGCTGCATGACATCCTGCCCGAACACGAGACTACTTAATCTTTGAGTGGGAATGACGTGCAACGAAAGAACATGAGGCGCTACAGGTCATCCCGCCCGAACACGAAGACTAATAAAATATTTCGTCCGTATCAGATCAGCCCTAGTGCCCCGGAGACCATCCGCAGGAACCCATTTAATACCTTGTGCATAAGTTGTCCGCGACATGCAAGTCTTGGGTCATTCCAAATTTATAACATGACATGATAATTCTTTATTCTTTTTCTGAACGAGTATTGCTCCATGAGCTGTGATTCTTGCTTTACTTGACATGATTCTCGTTCAGTGCTTAACTTGACTTGATGCATTTCTCTGGTTCGGGGACTGCCTTGGCGACCTAATGGTTCCGGATACTTGCAGGTTCATATTGCACAGAAGGACTATTTGATACTCTTCTGGCTAACTAGATGCATGCACGATACGAATAGTGTTACTTGATTGTGGCATAAATTATGTGACAAGCATTAAATCGAGGCAACGAGTACAAGTTAGCATATAATCAGGCAAGCATTACATTTGTGTAAACATAAACATTTATGTTGGCACGGGTCTAAGGGTAAAGCGAGGAGTGAAACCGTAAAGGAACATACCGAGCGACAAAATCTAGGGACGTGCAGTGTAAGCAAGTAAACAGTACACTACAGAGAGTATACAACGATCTACTCGAGACATAGCAGGATCTACTTGCACAAGGCAAAGGTAGCATGCAAGGGTCCATTTATAAGCAAAGCTTCGTTTCCATGTTCTAACACAAAAAATTCAAGTTAGGATTATTCCCTTAGCTAGGTGCGTTGTATTTTTTTTTTAGCATGCAAGGGGTGATTCACCTAGCGACTAGCATGTATCGTCCATATTTTAAGTATGCTGGCTAAGCAAAGACAAGTTCATCATAGCTACCCGCCTTAGCGATGATTTACCTCGGTCGAGCGATACTCCGAGCGAGCCTTTGAAAGTCTAAGTCTGAACTCTTGAAGGTCTAAGTCTGAACTCTTGAAGGTCCAAGTCTAAAAATTATTTACCTCAAACGAGTCTTCTCGCTGAGTAAATCGAGTCGCGCCATTGCACTTGCGCTATTTGAATCGGCTGTCCACTGGAACGGAATGGGTCGTTACATTATATAACACTCAGAAAAAGTCTCATCCTCGAGACTTTCTGAGCGCAAGCCGTTCTATCGCATTCTCGAATCTATCTCAAGCATAAAAATCGGTACCACTAGATTCATTCGAACACAATTTTTTACTCGTTCCTTATACCGTGTCGAGTGTTGAATGACTCTATCATTCAATCCAAGTTCTGACTTGGTCTCTATTGTGCCTTAGCGTGGAATATATATCTCTTAACGCGGGGTACGTTACAATCCATCGTGAATAACGATCTAAGGCTGAGGCAACTTATACAAGTCGTTATACTTGTCCATGCAGATCTAACATATTCACTTGCACTAGCATTCGAGATCAGTATAGTGTGAGTCTGGATTGTGCACATATTCAAAGCGTCCTTCAAACATATGCATATCAACCAACTTAGCGATAGCAAAGTCTTTGCACTCGAGTTCAATATATCACTGGGTCTTGGATCGTGCACACGTTCAAGGCGTCCCTCAAACATATGCATTCAACCAAACTTAACGATAGTGAAATTGGACAAGCTACTTGCGAAAATCTCAAGGGTTCTCGTTTTATGAATCACAAAGATACTTCCGATAGGGTCAATAAACTCCAAGTAATTTCTATTCCAACTCAAACCAAGTATTTGCACTATCGTTAAACACGATCTATCCGATCAATCGACTAGCGTCCATCAGTTCGGGTCAAAGATAACACACGTTTACCGTTCCAAGTCTAACTCTAAGTCTTGCTACCCTAGTTCTATGGCTTGTTCAGACAATGTTCTAATATCGGTCATACAAGTTCTTTCACTCGACATAGGGTCATCTGCCTATTACTAGGTCAGCTCACAAGGTCATAGGTACAAGTTCAAGTACACGATTCATCGTAAAAATTTGTCGCACGATGCTCGTCCCAATTCCTAAGGTCAAACCATTATTATTTTGCACGGGATATTCTATCCAAGCTCGTTTCACTCAGATTTCTAAATATCGAGCACGGATCATCCTACTCACAATAACACGTTTGTTTGTACAAAGTTTGAGTTCGTTCAGTAAAATTCATGATATATCCAAGTTGCATGACAAGTCTAGCAATTCGTATAGTCTATCTCCTTAAGCACGTTTAGATAGAATCCATATATCCATTTCTAAGTCTAGACCACCAAGCCAAGATTCAGTTCTAAACCTTTGATTATAACTCTAAGTCGTCCAACAAGATTTATGTATTCATTCACGAAACCATCAAGCATAATTTACTCCAGGTTTTAGGCTAACTTATCCCTTAAACACTTCCGATTACTTGTATTTCTAAATTCGTCTTATCATGTCGAACCAAAAGTCAAGACGATCCATCAGTTGTCACACTCCGGTCTCCCATAAGTTCGATCATCCTCGTTGGACGTGAGATCACCAATCCAATGCTCTCGCTGGATAATCGTCCTAATCCGGACGTGATGCATGTACGAGCATAGAGTTAAGCTCGCACAAGACAAGAATGTCAAACGTTATGGTTATCTTCGAAATGATCGAGACACCTTATCATTTCACTTCATTCCATCCAAGTTATATATAAAATCCACCAAGTCATGTTCGTTCATGCAGTGATTATAATTCGTCTAGATAAATCATCCAACTTCAATGTTACCGTTTGATAAATCCGTAGTCTACTTCTGGCATTCTTTAACTAACTAAGTTCAAATTCTCAAGCCAAAGTCTATCCACTTTTGACACGTTCCATTCATCAAGTTCGTTTGGGATAATTACTGAACATGTTTCTGTGAGTTCGATTATCCCCGTCGTACGTGAAATTACCATGCCGGTACTCCCGCAGGATAATCGTTCTCGTTGGGACTAATTTCGAAGGTTATCTTTTCGAACTAGATTCAAGATCGTTCTTCCAAACTCTAGGTAAAATCCGTTGTCGCTTATCTCTTTCATCGAACCAAAATATTCATTCTCGGGCTAACTTCTATTCGAACGATATTTTATTCAAGTTCAGTCCATTTGATCCAATCCAAAATCGCTCGCACGATCCTCCAAGTTTCCAACAAGTCTTTTTACCAAGATATTGATTTTCTTTCCTTAAATCTTTATTCGATATAATCCTTACACTTTGTTCAAGACATTCTCAAATTGTTCAATCCAACTATCGTACGAGACCTATGAATCCGTTTGGATATTTCTAAATGATCCTTATACCACTCAGAAATCAAGTCACCCAATTAAATCCTCAATAGTGTTTGAATCAATCGCTAGCATATTCACCAAGTCGTTTCTTAGAATTCTTGTACGATACCTAAGCATCACCTGATAAATCTTAGTCTCGTATATATTTATCTTATTGATAGTCATCCAAGTAAACCATATCTGATTTGTATCTTCCGACACGAAATATCGTTCGAGCTATTCTCAAAATTCAAGCACGATTCTCTATGTTTGCCTTAGATATTGGTTGCCATTCTAAGTCTAACTTATCTTTTTTTTAAACAATATCACATTCTCGCTTGCAACTAGCTTGCACCAAAGGATCTTGGCGCACGATACTCAACAAAACTTAGTCGAAGGCTATGTGCATAGCTAAACGTTCGAACGATATCCTATTTCGCACATTAACCTGTAAACTCCCTCACCCAAAAATAGGTATCTTGTGTGTATTTTTATTTCTTGTATTTGTTTTAGATTATTTTTCTAATAAAATAAAATCCAATAATTATATTAGGATACTTCACCATGGTTTGGATATTAATAATATAGGATGGCCCCAAAATCTGTATCGCCCTTCATAGGAAGTAGCCTACACAGGAGACACTACTTGTAAAATCTTTTCGTTGCACAGAAATTCGACCCCTTGGCATTAGTATGACATTAGTGTAACGACAATAGATTCTGTGTTAAATACTTAGATATTATATATATAATTTAATTATGGTTATTTTTCAAACCCCAACTTCCTACAATTAGTAGCCCATACTTTCTCGTGCCAAGTTAGGTATTTTTTCTTTTTATAGATGTGCACATTATTTACTATTACCTATTTTGTTGGATATACATTTAATTAATTACTAAGCTAATTAGATAATACAAGTATCTAATTTATTATAACTAAATAAATATCTAATTATTAATTATAAAATATTTTCATAAAATATTTGCTTGTAGTATTTTATTAAAACTTTATAAAATAATTTTCTAGAATTTATTTTGTGTGTAAATATTAGTTTTGGGATTTTTAACATCATTTATATATGTAAATATATATATGTTAATATATATATAGTTATTAATAATAATAATATTGGTAATAGAAATAATAATAATAATGTTAGTGATAATAATAATAATAATAAAGAGAATGAAAAGAAAGGAAAAAGAAATTAAAAAAAAGAAAAAGGAAAAGGAAAAGAAAAGAAAAGAAAAGAAAAAGATAACTACTAATCCTAATTAAACTAATCCTAACTAACCTAACTAACCTAACTACCCCCCCTAATCCAAACAAATGCAACTTCCCAGCAACTTTCTCCCTTAACAGCACCCGCGGATCCCTCTCTCTCCCCCTCCCAGACCTCTCTTTCTCTCCCTCTCCCTCTCCCTCTCCCTCTCTCTCTTTATATATATGTATATATATTAGGAACACAAGCTCAAAACCCTAACCCTACCCCAGCCCGTCAACCCCGATGCCGCCACCAGTGACCGACCGAGCTGCCGCATCCCGGTGCCGCCGCACCCGCAACCGCCGCCGCCATCGGCCGGTCGTCCGCGTACGCGCGCGCATGTGTACAACTGCGTCCTAACTTCAAGGTGACATATCTCTCTCATCTCTCGTCCTTTTCTCGAGCGGTTTATTCATGTACGTTCACAACGTAACCCTCTAAGGATTTTCATTCAAGTGATACAAGTTTTCGTATCCCGGATTGGTCGAAAAATCGACCGAAAAATGACCGAAAAATTGACCAAAAATAGTCCAGAAACTTCAACCCAAACCCCCATGTTCACACCCAATTTGCCGCCAACCTGTTTATTATTTTCGAAAATAAATTAAATATTTTTTCTTCTCCATATAATCGAATTTTTTTTGTTCTTTTAGTTTTTGTTAATTTATTTTGTGTAAAATTATTCAACCTCCAAATTGACCAAAAACTTATTTTTAAAAACTTAAAAATTGTGATACGGAGTGCGTCCCGCCAAACGGGACCGTCACATCGTGTACCAATTGTACTGAAAGACGCGTATGGTATATCTTGACGTGTGAACTTTCGCGAAAACTGATTTGGACTTGTGTGCGCGTCGGAATCAACATGTATTCATGAAAAGTCTCTGTATCACAACTTTTGAAAAATACTGCACCATTTAGTGTACGCTAGTCGAAATGCGACAAAACTTATGCCATTGGATTCGTGGTATCATGCTGGTCCGGTGACCCAAGTTTCATGAAATTCTGAGATAGTTGACCAAGTCGCCTATTTGTAGGCCACACGGTTTACTTTTAGGGCAAATTTGTGTTCGGCTCACCGGAATCCAAAATTGGACATACCGTTGAGTTCGTATTGACGTTTAAAATTTGTTTGACCTATAATTTGTTCAATTTAGAGACCTTTATCTCTGGCACATTTTTCGGTGCAAAGTAGCCCACATGTAGATCCGCTTTGACCTAAAATTACCGTTTTGCTCCTGTGTCCAAATTAGATGAAAGGGTAGTATTTTCTAGCTATCTCGCTTATTCTGGGAACGCTGGTGATATTTATTTTACCATCCGGAGACATTCATTCTGATACCATGGTTTCTGATCCATTGCGCTTGACGTTTGGACGCTTATACTTTGCAGCTTTCTTGTCAGGCAAAATATCTTGCCAAATTACTTACAGTACTTTACATGCTTATTATATTTTTATATATTCATTGCATGTGTATTTTTTTTCAGTCATAATTATATACTATATATATGTTGACACATACTTGACACATAGTATCATGGGAGGGGAGGACAATCAGTAGGCGTATGGGCTATAACCACTCTGGTAAACCGTAGTAACTAGCACGCACTACGGTAGTTGTGTCGCACTGGTCGCTACCCTCGAGGTATGTCAATTTTTGGTGTCGCGCTGGTCGCTACCCTTGAGGTATGTCGATTTCTGATGTTCTAGACGTGTGTGTGAGTTGTGAGATTAGATAGAGTAGCCTACCCATGCCCATACGTCGAAAAGTTATCCTCATTATGCATATTCATATAGATTGTCTTGTACAGCGTACTTATATATTTTTTGTCTATTATGCATGTTTATTATATTCAATTGGCATGCTTCTATGTATCTTGTTACGTCCCTCTGAGGACCTGGTCCCTTTTCAGGTGTAGACGATCTTGACTATTCGTAGGAGCACGAATCAAGACTTGTTACTTATCTCTTTCGAGGAGGTCTTCTCTTCGAGTCTCATGGTTCATTAGATGTTCTTATGTGGTTTCCCTTATATTCTAGTTTGGTAGTGGATTTGTTTCCACCCGACTATCATTCTTTGATACTTCATATTGAGATTCAGTTATATAGTAGATTGGTTATTTATTTCTATTTAATTATGTGAATGAGATTTAGTTATGCTCTGTAACTTATGATAATTATATACCACTTGTGAGTTAATATTCATATTATAGCATACATGTGTATTATGATATCCATATATTGGAGTTGCCATATACATACGGCTGACATGCTTACGTATTTCTAGTCCTACGTATTTTGGGACTGGAACGTGACATATTTTTGTTGTGGCCCATGCAGGTAGAGAGCATATTGTCTCGGTTACGTTACTATACCGAGCAAGCATGCGCATAGGATTAGAGTATAGGATTTCATCCACTTATTTAATCACCATCCTTGATTTTATTTCGCATTCTTATTTGATTATTCGCATTGCATCTTGCTTGATTCTTTCACAACGTCAATCTTATCTTTTCTTTCGTGCTTGATAGGGGTTAGGAAGGTGACTTGTACTAGGTATATACACTCTATTGTTCAATAACACTATTAGTTAAATTCTTGTAAGTTGGGTAGTATGCCTCATAACCTAGTATCATATAGTCCTTTTAACCCATTAATGAATTGTAATTGAAAGACACCAACTATAGACTTGCATAAGAAGATAGTATTTATCCAGACTGTAGAACTTAGAGACCCATACCCCATTTGGTCGACTACAGACTTAGACATGGAGTTAGTATGGCAACTGTAGAGGCACAACACCGGACGAATCTTATCTTCTTTGTGAACTTGAATTATTTTTGTACCTTCTTTCATCATATTCTAGCGTACTTATATTTTTTGAACTACCTTGACTTATGCTGTTATTATAGCCTAGTTTTACAAGCTTATTCTTTTATCGAGCTTGTTCATGACATATGTATTATTTGGTGCACACACTAATATAATTGTCTATTTAGAATCAGTGTATTATGGTCTGATCAACCTTAGTGCGCTTGGTTCGCTCTTCGTATGACTACCTTACGTGGATTAAGATATATAGTTGACTCAACTTGTTAGATGAATATACTTGCCCTGTAGACAAGTCAGAGCATATCATATCAGGTACATAACTGTTCTGATATGAATATGGGAATAGAAATTTACCAAAAATAAGATTTTAATCCACAACTGCCTTGACAACTCCCTTTTGAATTCTTTAATCACCTTGAACCCGTACTTGTATTCTATCACCTCCTCCTTGAATTCCTTATTATTGTTCTCCGTCTTTCCCTATTTCGAAAAGACGAATGTTCGTGCTTGGTATAAGTTGATACATGGAGAGTACTAGATATACCCCATAGGCCAATCACATTACTTTGCGACTATCTTTTGTAATTTAGGGAATATCATATGTGATATAATTGGTGTTAAAACTATTGAGGATTGAATAACACGATTAAATAATTTGAGAAATTTTTTCTTAAATGTATAGCCTTGTGTGATAGATGGATAAATTCTAAGTTGGGTAGAAGTCACATTGTCAACTTGAGGTAAATTTATTTAGATTGTGATCAAGTAAAATTAGATTAAGAGATTTAAGTCATTTAATTTTGAGAAATTCTTTAGAGGAGTGATTACGATGATGAGATTTAATGAATTTTGAAATCTTGATATTGCGAACCAAATATTTATACTTGGAGCACATAATTAAATTTTGAATATTGAAGGTTGAATCATCAATTTAAATTTTGAGGATAAATATATAATTACAGATTTGAACAATTGGTGAATTAGATTTAAATTTTTTAATTTGATTTGAATTAAAAGTTAAATTTTGATTTTTGGGTCACCCATTTGAAATATTAAGGATGTAAATTGAATTTAAAATTTGAAGAGTACAAAAATTCATAAGTTGAGAATAGGAATAAGATTTGATTAGAATTGTGTATTGTTCAAAGTCTAGAGAAAATTATGATAGTTGAAAATTATGATATAAATTTTGATGTGGGATGTCCTATAGATTTGAATTAGATTTGGATATTGATTATTTAAAAATCGAGAAGAGATTATGATTGGTTAAATTTTGATTGAACAAGTGGTTATTGAAATTTGAAGGAATTGCGATAGGTTTGAATAGATTTTATCATTTAAATTTTTAACAAAATTGTGGTTGACTTGTCTTAGATACTAATGTGAAGGATTAACAAATCATGCCTTATTTTTAATTTCGAGGAAAAAATTCTTTTAAGTTGGGTAGATTGTAAACTTCCTCATCCAAAAATAGGTATCTTGTGTGTATTTTTATTTCTTGTATTTGTTTTAGATTATTTTTCTAATCAAATAAAATCTAATAATTATATTAGGATACTTCACCATAGTTTGGACATTAATAATATAGGATGGCCCAAAAATCTGTATCGCACTTCATAGGAAGTAGCCTACACAGGAGAAACTACTTGTAAAATCTTTTCGTGGCACAGAAATTTGACCCATTAGCATTAGTATGACATTGGTGTAACGGCCATAGATTATGTGTTAAATACTTAGATATTATATATATAATTTAATTATGGTTATTTTTCAAATCCCAACTTCCTACAATTAGTAACCCATACTTTCCCATGCCAAGTTAGGTATTTTTTTATTTTATAGATGTGCACATTATTTACTATTACCTATTTTGTTGGATATCCATTTAATTAATTACTACGCTAATTAGATAATACAAGTATTTAATTTATTATAACTAAATAAATATCTAATTATTAATTATAAAATATTTTCATAAAATATTTGGTTATAGTATTTTATTAAAACTTTACAAAATAATTTTTTAGAATTTATTTTGTGTGTAGATATTAGTTTTGAAATTTTTAACATCATTTATATATGTAAATATATATGTTAATATATATATAGTTATTAATAATAATAATAATAATATTGGTAATATAAATAATAATAATAATGTTAGTGATAATAATAATAATAATAAAGAGAATGAAAAGAAAAGAAAAGTAAGGAAAAAAGAAAGAAAAAGAAAAAAAAGGAAAAGAAAAGAAAAGAAAAAAAATGAAAAGAAAAGAAAAGAAAAAGATAACTACTAATCCTAATTAAACTAATCCTAACTAACCTAACTATTCCCCCCCCCCCTAATCCAAACAAACCCAACTTCACAGCAACTTTTTCCCTTCACAGTACCCGCGGATCCCTCTCTCTCCCCCTCCCAGACCTCTCTTTCTCTCAGTCTCTCTCTTTATATATATGTATATATATTAGAAACACAAACTCAAAACCCTAACCCTACCCCAGCCCATCAACCCCGACGCCGCCACGAGCGACCGACCGCGCCGCCGCATCCCGACTGTAACACCCCGTTCCGTTCTAGCGGACTGCCGACTCAAATCGGCAAAAGTGCAACTGTCCCGACCCGCTTTGTCTCAAACGAGAAGCAAAGGATATCCAGACTTGTCCCTACAGAAAATCAACTTCGGCTTTTAGAGGCTCGCTTGACGTATCGCTCTACCGAGACGAATCATCGCTAAGGTGGGTGGCTACGGTGAACTTGTCTTTGCTTAGCCAGCATACATAAAATCTAGAATATTCATGCTAGTCGCTAGGTGATTCACCCCCTGCATGCTAATAAGAATCCTGTAAACCCCCTGATTTTTCAAAATTTTAAAAACTGGATTTTTCACAATTTTTTAGAATTTTCTGGGAATTTTCTGTAATTTAAAAATAGGGTTTTAATTATTAAATAATTTTTAAATGATAATAAACAATATTAAAATATTATAAAAATAATATTTTTTGGTGTAAAATGAAAAACTGGACTTAGGACAAATTTTCTGGAATTTATTGGGCCCCGGACATATTTTTAAAACACATAAATCTATTTATTTATTTATTTATTTATTAAACTATTTACTGATTTTTATTATTATTATTAATATTATTATTATTCGGCCCATTTCCCTGAGCCCGGCCAGGCCCATTGGGCCCGAGCCCGGCCCAGCCCCTAGCGGGTCGGGTCGGATCCGCTAGACCCGACCCGAGACCCGCTAGCCCGCTCCCCCGCGACCCAATTCCCCTCCCAAGCCGCGTCCGGCGCCGCGCCGCCCGCCGCGTCCTCCGGCGCCACGCCGCTCCGCCTGCTCCGCTCCACCACCCGACCCCCGCACTGGCCGCCACGACCCCCGGCCCCTCCGCCTTGCTCGGCCTCCCCTCTCCCTCGCTCCTCCCTTTAAAACCCCGCCCTTCCTCCACCGTCGACGCCACCTCGCCACCGCCAGACCCTCTCCGCCTTGCCGCTCCACCGCCGACGACGACCGCCCGGCGCCTCCACCGCTGCAGCCCCCTTCTTCCTCCCTCCTCTTCTTCTTCTACGGCGAGAGCCAACCGCAGCAGCCGCAGCAAGCCGCAGCAGCGCCTCCGGCCGCCCTGTGCCGCCTCCGCCGCCTCCCAGCGCGCCGCTGCGCTGCCCCCGGCCCCCTCCACCGCAGCCCAGCCGCCCATGCCGCCGTCTCCGCCGCGTGGCCGCCGGAAATCCTAACCCTAACCCTAATTTCCTGTATCCGACACGTGTCGGACACGTGTCGGACACGATTTAGACTCAAGTTTTTGGGCCCCGTTCAGGTGCGTGTATTTTCTTGCTCGTAGCTCCGATTCCAATTCCGTAAATTGTGCTGCGAAGCCTGTATGATGCTCTCGGTGCCCGGATAAACCGCTCGGGGCATCGCGTCCTGTGGTGATCGCACACCGCGATCCAAAAACAGGAAAAAATCAGACCCTGTTTTACCCCGGAACTGAGTACGCCCCGCCAAATGGGACGACTTGGTCGCGCACGGTCTTCACGGATACATGCGCGTCGTTGATACGGACGTGTGAGATTTTGCAGAAGCTGATTCGGGTGTGCGTGCACACCGGGATCAACGCGTATCCGCGGACATCACCCCGTATCCGACTTTTTTGTATTTCCCCCTAACTTTGTGTACACACGTCGGATCGAAACGAAACTTATGCCATCGGACTCGTAGCGATACGCTGGTCCTGTGACCCAAGTTTGGTTCGATTCTGAGAACGTTGACGAAATCGCGTGTCGTGGGCCCCACAGGCCCCGCTCGACGGGCGATTTTGAGATTGGCTCATCGGAATTCAATTCTGAAAGTTCCATTGGGTTCGTATCAGCGTTCCTGACCTGTTGACACTAAGTTTGGTGAATTTGGAGACCTTTGACCCTGACACATTTTTCGGTGCAAAGCGGGCCCACATGTGGACCCCGTTTTGACCAGAAACTGTCGTTTTTGCCCTTGTCTCCAAATTGGACCCAAGGACAGACGTTTCTAGCTGATTGATATTTTCTGGATCTGATGGTGATGTTTATTTCAGCAACCGGAGTACCGCCTGCAAATCCAACTGAAGTCAGAGCCGTAAACAGAGCCGGAACCACAAGCAAGTGTACCTTGCCAAACCCTGCAGCTTGCTACTTATTTTCCTTGACTTGTTTATACATCAGTAGGCAAGTAAAGTTTGTCAATTCTCAGTAATTCCTGTTATAGTGTTTTACTTGAGTTCTTGTAGAGTCATATACAGAAACTTGTTTAACTGTTCAACCCAGGATCGAGTGACTTTACTTAGCGTCCGATTACCAGTCGGGTGCCAACCCCGTACGCAGAGTTGTGTAATGTCACATAGACATGGATACCGAGACCCGATATTTCTCGTACTTGTCTTACCAAGTACCTCATAACCCAGGACACCTGACACTATTCATGAGACAAAGTCTTCCTGAGACATTCATGGTGATTCTGTATAGGATACAGGACTTGATAGAGATTATATTTATATATACTATATGACTTGTTGCATTAGCTATGATCCTGCTTGACATGGACATGAGACGTTATGGTCATGATATGCGTGATTACATTGGGTGGGGAGAGACACACAGGCTACAGGTTGAATTTATATTATGCCGGCGTCTTAGTCTCCCATCGTGAGCTAGATAACTACATGATATCACTACTACCGGCTCCCCGACACAGAGCTTATAGTAGTTTCAGCCTGAGTTCTTGTACTGCTCTTATGTTGCATCTCACTTAGCTGGTTACATAGTTTACCCTATTGCTTATTTATTGCTGCACTGCTTATTTATTTGGCTTGAGTTATCTTGTATCTTGCTATGTCCCCTGAGGACCTGGAATGGATGATGTCCCTAGGTATAGCCGAAGAGATCCATCCAGAGCTACACCGTACAGGAGCACTTCCAGGAGCTATACCAGGACCCGAGGATGAGATCGTACCAGAGGACTTCTCTTGAGCAGTGGCTGTATGTAGTCAGTTATTTCTATTTCCAGTTGTTTATTTCCTGTTTATTTGTATTGTTGTACCAGACATATTCTCGGATTGTTTCCCGAGATACTTATTGAGATTAGCTTATTTATTCTATTTTATTATTTCTGGAATTTAATCTGTGATTATCTGTTATGGATGAGATTAAAATAACCTGGGACTTATAATAATTGCTCATATTCCTATTAGACTACAGCTTAAGCATGCCCTGATGGATCCATTAAATTGGGCTGTCCATCGGTGCGTGCTGCTGGCCATTGCCACGTGTCCAGTCCCTCAGCATTTTGGGACTGTAGCGTGACATGGTTTTTGTGGTGGCCCATGCAGGTCTACGACTAAATTGTTCGGTTTCAACTCAGGGACCGAACATGCCTGCAATAAAATAGGATAAGCTTTTAGGATCTCATCCACTTGCTTGAAACATTCTTGATATCCATATCGACTTCGAATTAATTCTTGACTTGCATCCTGCCTTGATTCCTGTGTGCCTCTTATTGTTTATTTTGTTGCAGGGTTATGGATTCACGAGCAAACGACGAGACTCCCATAACGTCACCACGAGATGCTGAGGTAACCAACGAAGACGAAGTAACACCAGTGGATGGAGGACAGTCAGCTCAACAACATGCCCCGAGAATCCAATAAGATGACATTCCACCAACGACGCCAGTTACTCCATCAATGCCCGTAATTCCACCAGGGCAGGCCATGGACGGACAGCAGATGTTTCAAATGGTCTATGCAATAATGCAAGCTCAACAAGAGGCTTTGAGTCGCAGCCTAATAACTGCTCTGGAGCAGGCCAACCTACCAACTCGACGGTCAACAACGGGCTCTATCACCGACTTTCGCCAGCTGAAGCCCCGTACCTTCTCAGGCAAGGAAGAGCCCACTGAAGTTCATGAGTGGCTCACCAACACTCAACATCAATTAGAAGCAGCTGAGCTTCCAAAGGAACGTTGGATGACTGCCGTCAGAATGCAGTTGACAGACAATGCACATCACTGGTGGCTATCCGAGGAGACACGACTCGGACCAGACCGAGTTACTTGGGAGGAGTTCTCCAGACTCTTCCAGGAGATGTACATTCTGGCTATCGCTCGATCAGAACTTTGGGATAAGTTCAATCGCCTCACTCAGGATACTATGACGGTGGAAGAGTACAACGCTGAGTTCATCCGTCTAAGTCGCTTTGCCCCAACATTGATCCCGACAGAAGAAGAGAAGGCTGAGAAATTCTTCGATGGACTAAACATTGAGCTACAGAAACTAATTGGAGCCGTTGCACCTACTTCGTACTCGGACGTCCTTGCTGCAGCGCGACGCATTGAGCGCGTCATCAGGAGAGAGACTAGTCTGAAATGGACTTCCACTTCAGCACCACAGGAAGAAGTTGCAAAAAGAGCTCACGTACACCAGCCACCAGAAGCATCTCCACAGAAAATACCTGTCTGTCCATATTGTCGCAGGCGAGGTCATATAGAGAACGAGTGCAGACGAAAGAAGAGATTATGCATAGTTTGCGGGTCCAGTCAGCATTTATTAAAGGAATGCCCTGAGCGTCGAGACAGAGCACCAAAGGGTAACCAGCAAGCGTTACCAATACCGAGGCCAGTCTATCCAGCATTAGGAGCACCACAAACGGAAGTTCAAGGAGTCCTACCACCAGCTCCAGCAGCGTATCAGCCGAGGCCACCCTTGATACCCCAGGAACTACTCTTCCAGCAGGCTCAACAGCAGAAGAATCGACTGCAAGGACGCAAGCAAGCCCTGACGATGACAATGGAGAACGCACAGACTCGTGGAGTAGCTGATGCGCGTAAGTGATTCGTAGTATCCGTTTCTAGTCTTGTTGTAGCTCGTGCCTCTTGGTTCGTGACCGCAGCCCCAACCTAGTAATTTGTAACTTGTTAATAATAACCCGGTTTTCCTAAAAGTTGTAGATCTTTTTGCTTTAACTAGATTTTCTCTGGAAGTGCATAACTTTCATTGTTAGGGAAACGGTATTTCCCTAAGTATCTTGTGATGTGTTAGACCGTGTCATCCCTGTTGATCGGTTATTCTTTGATTGCGAGGACGCAATCCTCTTAAGGGGGGTAGATTGTAAATCCCCTGATTTTTTAAAATTTTAAAAACTGGATTTTTCACAATTTTCTAGAATTTTCTGGGAATTTTCTGTAATTTAAAAACAGGGTTTTAATTATTAAATGATTTTTAAATGATAATAAATAATATTAAAATATTATGAAAATAATATTTTTGGGTGTAAAATGAAAAACTGGACTTAGGACAATTTTTCTGGAATTTATTGGGCCCCGGACATATTTTTAAAACACATAAATCTATTTATTTATTTATTTATTTATTTATTTATTAAACTATTTACTGATTTTTATTATTATTATTAATATTATTATTATTCGGCCCATTTTCCTGAGCCCGGCCCGGCCCATTGGGCCCGAGCCCGGCCCAGCCCCTAGCGGGTCGAGTCGGATCCGCCAGACCCGACCCGAGACCCGCTAGCCCGCTCCCCCGCGACCCAATTCCCCTCCCAAGCCGCGTCCGGCGCCGCGCCGCCCGCCGCGTCCTCCGGCGCCACGCCGCTCCGCCTGCTCCGCTCCACCACCCGACCCCCGCACCGGCCGCCACGACCCCCGGCCCCTCCGCCTTGCTCGGCCTCCCCTCTCCCTCGCTCCTCCCTTTAAAACCCCGCCCTTCCTCCACCGTCGACGCCACCTCGCCACCGCCAGACCCTCTCCGCCTTGCCGCTCCACCGTCGACGACGACCGCCAGGCGCCTCCACCGCTGCAGCCCCCTTCTTCCTCTCTCCTCTTCTTCTTCTCTGGCGAGAGCCAACCGCAGCAGCCGCAGCAAGCCGCAGCAGCGCCTCCGGCCGCCCTGCGCCGCCTCCGCCGCCTCCCAGCTCGCCGTCGCGCTGCCCCCGGCCCCCTCCGCCGCAGCCCAGCCGCCCACGCCGCCGTCTCCGCCGCGTGGCCGCCGGAAACCCTAACCCTAACCCTAATTTCCTGTATCCGACACGTGTCGGACACGATTCAGACTCCGGTTTTTGGGCCCCGTTCAGGTGCGTATATTTTCTTGCTCGTAGCTCCGATTCTAATTCCGTAAATTGCGTTGCGAAGCCTGTATGACCCTCTCGATGCCCGGATAAACCGCTCGGGGCATCGCGTCCTGTGGTGATCGCACACCGCGATCCAAAAACAGGAAAAAACCAGACCCTGTTTTATCCCGGAACTGAGTACGCCCCGCAAAACGGGACGACTTGGTCGCGCGCGGTCTTCACAGATATGTGCGCGTCGTTGATACGGATGTGTGGGATTTCGCATAAGCTGATTCGGGTGTGCGTGCACAACGGGATCAACGCGTATCCGCGAACATCGTCCCGTATCCGACTTTTCTGTATTTCTCCCTAACTTTGTGTACACACGTTAGATCGAAATGAAACTTGCGCCATCGGACTCGTAGCGATACGCTGGTCCTGTGACCCAAGTTTGGTTCGATTCTGAGAATGTTGACGAAATCGCGTGTCATGGGCCCCACAGGCCCCGCTCGACGGGCGATTTTGAGATCGGCTCATCGGAATTTAGTTCTGAAAGTTCCGTTGGGTTCGTATCAGCGTTCCTGACCTGTTGACACTAAGTTTGGTAAATTTGGAGACCTTTGACCCTGACACATTTTTTGGTGCAAAGCGGGCCCACATGTGGACCCCGTTTTGACCTGAAACTGTCGTTTTTGTCCTTGTCTCCAAATTGGATCCAAGGATAGGCGTTTCTAGCTGATTGATATTTTCTGGATCTGATGGTGATGTTTATTTCAGCAACCGGAGTACCGTCTACAAATTCAACTGAAGTCAGAGCCGCAAACAGAGCCGAAACCACAGGCAAGTGTACCTTGCCAAACCCTGCAGCTTGCTACTTATTTTTCTTGGCTTGTTTATACATCAGTAGGCAAGTAAAGTTTGCCAATTCTCAGTAATTCCTTTTATAGTGTTTTACTTGAGTTCTTGTAGAGTCATATACAGAAACTTGTTTAACTGTTCAACCCAGGACCGAGTGACTTTACTTAGCGTCCGATTACCAGTCGGGTGCCAACCCCGTACGCAGAGTTGTGTAACGTCACATAGACATGGATATCGAGACCCGATATTTCTCGTACTTGTCTTACCAAGTACCTCATAACCCAGGACACCTGACACTATTCATGAGACAGAGTCTTCCTGAGACATTCATGGTGATTCTGTATAGGATACAGGACTTGATAGAGATTATATTTATATATACTATATGACTTGTTGCATTAGCTATGATCCCGCTTGACATGGACATGAGACATTATGGTCATGATATGCGTGATTACATTGGGTGGAGAGAGACACACAGGCTACAGGTTAAATTTATATTATGCCGGCGTCTTAGTCTCCCATCGTGAGCTAGACAACTACATGATATCACTACTACCGGCTCCCCGACACAGAGCTTGTAGTAGTTTCAGCCTGAGTTCTTGTACTGCTCTCATGTTGCATCTCACTTAGCTGGTTACATAGTTTATCCTATTGCTTATTTATTGCTGCACTGCTTATTTATTTGGCTTAAGTTATCTTGTACCTTGCTATGTCCCCTGAGGACCTGGAATGGATGATGTCCCCAGGTATAGCCGAAGAGATCCATCCAGAGCTACACCGTACAGGAGCACTTCCAGGAGCTGTACCAGGACCCGAGGACGAGATCGTTCCAGAGGACTTCTCTTGAGCAGTGGCTGTATGTAGTCAGTTATTTCTATTTCCAGTTGTTTATTTCCTGTCTATTTGCATTGTTGTACCAGACATATTCTCGGATTGTTTCCCAAGATACTTATTGAGATCAGCTTATTTATTTTATTACATTATTTCTGGAATTTAATCTGTGATTATCTGTTGTGGATGAGATTAGAATAACCTGGGACTTGTAACAATTGCTCATATTCCTGTTAGACTACAACTTAAGCATGCCCTGATGGATCTATTAAATTGGGCTGTCCATCGGTACGTGCTGCTGGCCATTGCCACGTGTCCAGTCCCTCAGCATTTTGGGACTGGGGCGTGACAAATCCAATGCACCTAGCTAAGGGAATAATTCCAACTTGTATTGCTTATGCTAGAACATGGAAATTGAAATACTGCTTGTATTCAGACCCTCGCATGCTAAGTCCCTAACGGTTTTATCTCTCGGCTTACCTTCGGGTCCGAGCAATCGTGTTTACTTATGTTCCTTAGAAACACATGCTTGTCTGCTTACGAATGTCTAACGTTATCATATTGTGCAATGTATAAGCTCAATCCTGAATGCATGAATGGAACGTAGATACAATATAAATAAATCATACAATACTACTTGTCTTGTACTCACGTAGTCTACGAGCGATAATCAAGTAGCCTCCGGGCGATAAATCATGTAGCCTACGGGCGATAATCACGTAGCCTTCGGGCGATAAATAACGTAGCCTACGGGCGATAATCACGTAGCCTCCGGGCGATAAATCACCTAGCCTACGGGCGATAATCACGTAGCCTCCGGGCGAATGAATGTTATTGTTCGATCACAGACAACTTATGCACAAGGTATAGTTCCTGCGGGCGGCTGCTGGGGCACTGGCACCGTTCCGGCTCTGGACGAAACTCACATATAGTCTCACGTACTTGGAGGGGGTGGTATGCGGCGCCTCTCGTATTTGTACGTAACAAACCATCTTCGTCACAGACTAAGTCCTTTATGGCAATCAAGCCAGTGATCATCAAGTATATTTGAACCTGTTGCATATTAACTTGTGTCTTCGTGGCAGGGAAGGCATGGTAAGTTGTGCAGGTGATTCAGATAGTCAGGTAAAAGATACCGAACGGTGTCAAGTATATTCCAAGTAAATCATTGTATGTAACACACCTGATACTCCTGTAAATCGTATACTAGTAACGTGACCTTGCCCACAATATCGCGTTTGCATATGCTATGCCTCTTGAATGTTATACTTGCCCATGCTTAAATTTATAATGTTTGCCTTGGACAGGAAAGGTAAAATGGTAAGTCTCGCCGTGTTTCCTCTAACATCGCACGGCGCACTGCCCGACACGTTAGGCTATTCAATCTTGCATATAACTGATCCTAAGGCAACTAGAAAGACAACTTAATAGTTTGTGCACGAAACCTGTATTACGTGTTTGGATTTGTCGAGCGGGCGAGTAGCTTCCCCACCAGTGCATTCAATGTACTGATAATCCACCAGTTTGTATGCAGGGTGCGGGAGAACCTCGTTCGGTACGGATGCCTCCTTTGTGCGTGCTAAGGTGTGGACATCACTCCGAAGCAACGGTGCGTCCAGAACTGAAGCACATATACAAGACATAATATTGTGAACATCGCCTGAACTTGCCTGAACATCGCTTGATCATTGCCTCTACAATCATTCCACAATTGTAGCTACTTGGCACATTTTACTATTTCAGAGAGAGAGGCTTGAGCGACTTGTAATCTCGGCTATAGGCTGCCTATAACACTTGTTCATATCAATAAAAAGAGATTGCTTTACTTTAACTTGTGTTTTAATGCTTCTGCTATATTGTCGACTCAGTGAACCTGTTATCAAATCGCTATGCATTTATGACACCGCTGTACTTGGATAATCTGTGCGACTCTGTGGCTTAGAACTCTCGTGCGTGGATCACGCTCGTGCGGCATCACGCTCGGATGGGTCAAAACGATCGTCCCGCGGGAGCGCTGGCGAGGGTGATTCCCGCCTAGCAGGGACCGCCGAAATAGCCTGCGGGAGATCGGGGCGTGACACCGACGCCGCCCCAACCGCAGCCGCAGCCGCCATCCGCCGGCCGTCCGCGTACGTGCGCGCATGTGCACAACAGCGTCCCAACTTCAAGGTGACATATCTCTCTTATCTCTCGTCCTTTTCTCGAGCGGTTTATTCGTGTACGTTCACAACGTAACCCTCTAGGATTTTATTCAAGTGGGACAAGTTTTCCTGTCCCGGATTGGTCAAAAAATTGAGCAGAAAATGATCAGAAAACTGACCAAAAATAGTCCAGAAACTTCAACCCAAACCTCCATGTTCACACCCAATTTGCCGCCAACCAGTTTATTATTTTCGAAAATAAATTAAAGGGTTTTTCTTCTCCATATAACCAAAATTTTTTCTGTTCTTTTAGTTTTTGTTAATTTGTTCTGTGTAAAATTATTCAACCTCCAAATTGACCAAAAATTTATTTTAAAAAAATTAGAAAATTGTGATACGTAGCATGTCCCACCAAACGGGACCGCCTTGTCACGTACCAATTACACCGAAAGGCGCGTATGGTATATCTGGATGTGTGAGATTTTGCGGAAACTGATTTGGACGTGTGTGCGCGTCGAAATCATCATGTATCCGTAAAAAGTCCCCGTATCACAACTTTTTTAAAATACCGCACCGTTTAGTGTACGCTCGTCGGAATACGATAAAACTTAAGCCATTGAATTCGTGGTATCACGCTGGTCCGGTGACCTAAGTTTCACGTAATTCTGAGACAGTTGACCAAGTCGCCTATTTACGAGCCCCACGGTTGACTTTTAGGACGAATTTGTGTTCGCCTAACCGAAATCCTAAATTGGACATTCTATTGAGTTCGTATTGACGTTTAGAATTTATTTAACCTATAATTTATGCCATTTAGAGACATTTACCCCTGACACACTTTTCGGTGCAAAGTGGCCCACATATGGACCGTTTTGACCCAAAATTACAGTTTTGTCTCTGTGTACAAATTAGACGAAATGGTAGTATTTTTTAGCTATCTTGCTTATTTTGGGAACGTTGGTGATATTTATTTTGGCATCCGGAGACGTTCATTCCGATACCATTGTTTCTGATCCATTGCGCCTAACGTCTGGACGCTTACACTTTGCAGCTTTCTTGCCAGGCAAGATACCTTGCCAAATTGCTTACAATACTTTGCATGCTTATTATATTTTTATATATTCATTGCATGTATGTTTTCTTTCAGTCATAATTATATGCTATATATATATGTTAACACACACTTGACACATAGTATCATGGGAGGGGAGGACAATCAGTAGGCGTATGGGCTATAACCACTCTGGTAAACCGTAGTAACTAGCACGCACTACGGTAGTTGTGTCGTACTGGTCGCTAACCTCGAGATATGTCAATTTTTGGTATCGTGCTGGTCGCTACCCTTGAGGTATATCGATTTCTGATGTTCTAGACGTGTGTGTGAGTTATGAGATTAGATAGAGTAGCCTACACATGCCCATACGTCAAAAAGTTGTCCTTATTATGCATATTCATACAGATTGTCTTGTACAGCGTATTTATATATTTTCTGTCTATTATGCATATTTAATGTATTCAATTGGCATACTTTTATGTATCTTGTTACGTCTCTCTGAGGACCTGGTCCCATCCCAGGTATAGACGATCTTGACTATTCGTAGGAGCACGGATCAGGACTTGCTACTTATCTCTTTCGAGGAGGTCTTCTCTTCGAGTCTCTTGGTTCATTAGATGTTCTTATGTGGTTTTTCTTATATTCTAGTTTAGTAGTGGATTTATTTTTACCCGACTATCATTCTTTGATACTTCATATTGAGATTCAGTTATATAGTAGATTGGTTATTTATTTTTATTTGATTCTGTGGATGAGATTTAGTTATGTCTTGTGACTTATGATAATTATATATCACTTGTGAGTTAGTATTTATATTACAGCGTACGTGTGTATTATGGTATCCATATATTGGAGTTGCCATATGCATACGGCTGGCATGCTTATGTATTTCTAGTCCTACGTATTTTGGGACTGGGGCATGACATAACCAGCTGGGTAATCACGTATAGGCATTCAGGTTTGCACATAACTTATAATTTTTTAGCACGAGTCTATTCCCACAAAGTCTAATACAGGTCGGTACAAAGGCCTTCACATTACGATTTTGTACAAGCAATCATATCATTCACATGCACTTTTTAAAATTATTTAGACTCATTGTTTGGAATATCTCATTGGGTCAACGAGAGAGAGTGTACACATAACCTACGAACAAGCTTTTAAAACTAAGAAAATCTATATAAGAAGTCCAAAGGCGTAAAGCCATGCGCTAATACCAATATGTCATGTCCCGATCTCCCACAGGTAATTGGCTGTCCCCGCTGGACGAGAATCACCGCGCCAGCACTTCCGAGGGATGATCTTTCACATCTAGACGTGATGCCGCACGAGCTTAAGTCGCGTCCGTGCAAGACCATGATCCGAACATGCGGTAAGATGTATAAGCCACAGAGTCACACAGATAGTCCGAGTGTAGCAGAATAAGAAATGAACAGGCGATTGGTAACAAGTTTACAGAGTCGTCAATAAAAAAAGCATTGAATAACACAAGTATAGAATTAAAATAAGCTCTTTATTGATATTGAACAATTGTTACAGGCGGTGCTAGACCGAGATTATAAGTCGCTCAAGCCTCTCTCTCTAAAAAAGTAAAAGCGTGACAAGTGGATACATTTGTGGAATGATACATAGGCGATATTCTAACATTATGCCTTGTATATGTGCTTCAGTTCTGGACGTAACGCTCTAAGGCTCCAGAGTGAACTCCATACCTTAGCACGCACGAAGGAGGCATCCGTACCGAACGAGATTTTTTTGTACCCTGCAAGCAATCTGGTGGGTTATCAGTACATCAATACACTGGTGGGGAGGCTTCTTGTCCGCTCGACAAATACAAACATGTTATAAAGGTTTCGTACACCATTTATTAAGTTAACTTTCTAGTCTTGCCTTAGGATCAGTTTTATGGCAATGATGTAAAGCCTAACTCGTGTGGCAGTATACTGTACGATATAAAGGAACACAGCGTGACTTAACAACTTACCATCTGTCCTTTCCTGTCTAAGGCAAACCAAGTTATAGCAAGTACGAGCATATATATAATAAAATCCAGGGGCAATAGCATAAGCAACATGAGTGTCATGAAAGAGGTTCTGTTTTAAGTGCACGAGTTATAAGGATTACTCAGGTGTGTTGTATTGGATGTTCAAGTATTCAATTACGTACAAGTATCTTATACCCATGATCGTTCAGGTGTTTCAGTTTACTGGATGCGATGCAATAACTCGCACGCGGATTGCTGCTAAGCGAGAATAACTTATCTATATGAACAAGAGTCCCTGACATAGCCATAAAGGACGGGTTATAGTCTTGAGCAGGAATGGCGTGCAATAAAAGAACACAAGGTGCTGCATTCCATCATACCCGAACACGAGACTACTTAGTCTTTGAGCGGGAATGACATGCAAAGAAAGAACACGAGGCGCTACAGGTCATCCCGCCCGAACACGAAGACTAATAAAATGTTTCATCCGGATCGGATCAGTCCCAGTGCCCCGGAGATCGTCCTTAGGAACCTATTTAATACCTTGTGCATAAGTTGTTCGCGACATACAAGTCTTGGGTCATTCCAAATTCACAACATGACATGATAATTCTTGATTCTTTTTCTGAAAGAGTATTTCTCCATAAGATATGATTCTTGCTTTAATTGACATGATTATTGTTCAGTACTTAACTTGACTTGATGTATTCCCCTGGTTCGGGGACTGTCTTGGTGACCTAACAGTCCCGGATACTTGCAGGTTCATATTACACAGAAGTACTATTTGATAGTCTTCTGGATAACTAGATGCATGCACGATACAGATAGTATTACTTGATTGTGGCATAAATTATGTTACAAGCATTAAATCGAGACAACGAGTACAAGTTATCATATAAGCAGGCAAGCATTGCATTTGTGTAAACATAAGCATTTACGTTGGCATGGGTCTAAGGGTAAAGCGAGGAGTGAAACCGTAAAGGGACATACTGAGCGACAAAAATCTCGGGACGTGCGGTTTAAGCAAGTGAACAGTGCACTATAGAGAGTATACAACATTCTACTCGAGATATATCAGGGTCTACTTGCACAAGGCAAAGATAGCATGCAAGGGTCCAATTATAAGCAAAGTTTTGTTTCCATATTCTAACACAAGCAATCCAAGTTAGGATTATTCCCTTAGGTAGGTGCGTTATATTCTTTATTAGAATGCAAGGGGTAATTCACCTAGTGACTAGCATATATCGTCCGTATTTTAAGTGTGCTGGCTAAGCAAAGACAAGATCATCGTAGCCACCCACCTTAGCGATGATTCGCTTCGGTCGAGCGATACTCCGATAGAGCCTTTGAAAGTCTAAGTCCGAACTCCTTAAGGGCCAAGTCTGAAAATTCTTTGCCTCAAACGAGTCTTTTCGCTGAGCAAAATGGGTCAAGTCATTGCACTTGCGCCATTTGAATCGATTGTTCGCTTGAACAGAACGTATCGTTACACTGCCAGAAGGAGATAGTGGTCGAAAGACTGGAGTAACGGACGACGAGGTTCCAGACCTAGTACTATATCCCGTAGGAGAACTGCTAGTCGGAGTAGCATGTCTTCTAGATACTCTAGCTCGAGACTGACCGAACGATCCACGTCGTCCTGTCATACCCGACTTATGATAAACAAAATAAAAGTTACAAGAAAATAGTTTAAATAAAATACATGTCATTAAATAAAAATAAGAAGAAAATATAGTACATAGTCACAAGTACTTGTCACTAAATAGATTTTACATTCCACAACTAAAATACAATAACATCACAAAATAATACTAAATCAAATGCTAAGTACGATAAACACAATATGATATATAGAGAAGGAAATCTAATTTTTCAAGTTGTAAACAAGTCTAGATAATAACCATAAGTCTAATTCCAGAAAGATAATACATCTAGAAAGATAATACATGTAAGAAATCTAATTCAAAAAGATAATACAATGATAAGTCGACCAGAGACAAATCTTGACATGTCAGAAGACTAAATAGATTTTATTTTATTTTTAATACTTTTCTGAAAATTTATCTTTTTCGTTTCTTTCGTCCTCCTCTTTCTCTTTCTCTCCATCTTCAATTTTATCTACTTTGCCTTCCTCTTCGGATAATTCTACCTCTTCTACACGATTAGACGTGTAATAGGGAACTTCTATTGAGTCAACTTCGGATAAAGCTCATCATCCTGATAAGCTATTTTGTCAACATCAAAAGTATTTCGAGCTTTGGTCTAGCATACTTTCTACCAGTTCGACCTCGTTGTTCTTCGTTTAGGATAAGTTGTGAAGTACACGAGCGGGACCTGACTTGATAGGGCAAATAGTTCATCGCCTTGATATCGACGTCGATAGTTTATATCCACAAGACCATGCTTGTCTATTTTTTAACCTTGATCTTGGATCGGATCGAACCAATCATACCTGAATAATACAATCTTAGCAGGTCCTATTCCATAATTATATGTCAACTCTACAATCTTTAGTAAGACGTCATAGAAATTATTGTCTGTATCGACATCTTTGTAGTTCGAAGATCTGATACACAAACAACTATTTTTTGTTGAATCGAGATCTAGGAAGTTATCTCTGATCAGAGTAGTTGTTAACTTGAACCTAAACCCATTTATACAATAGCTTGGCCAGATTTTGACGATAAAAATTGGCCCCTTAGCTAGAGTTCTAATAGATTTATTCTCAAGTGTTGCGTCTGGACGATCGACCTAAATACCACAAGATAAGAAATTAAGTTCAATGTTCCGTTAATTATTATATAAAGTGCATATACAAAAAGAAATTAGCGAGCTCCTTACATATGCACTCAACCAAGAAGGGAGATGATGTCTTATTTCCTATTCTACTTCTTCATCTGTTATATATGGTCTCATCGACCTTGCCTCATCATTAAATATGCTAAAAATAACAAAATATCACATAATTAACGTATATGATTACATTGAGATGACTTAAACGTGGACATATTAATTAATTACCCCTTGAGCTTCTCTACTTTATTCTCGTCGCAGTTGAGTAATATATACAACTGAGCAGCCCTTAGCTCATCGTCATTCAAATATCTCTTTTTTTTTGCCCGAAGGCTTACTGAAATTATTGCATCATTAGATTTTTGGTACCCATCGTCGTTTTTCGGGGATCTCATTCGATTAGTAGCAACATAAGGCTTGAAATACATAGAACAAAAATTTGTAATCTCCTCGAGAATATATGCTTCACAAATAGAACCCTCGACCCATGCCTTATTTTTTATCGTTCTCTTTAGGTGGTTTAACTTCTGCTCGAACGGATATATCCACCAATAACCTACAGGTCCATTGATACGGGCCTCATAGGAAAGATGAATTGGCAAATGTTCCATGGAGTCAAAAAAGCCAGGATGAAACACCCGCTCGAGCTTGCATAGTATTATCGTAATGTCCTTCTCTTGCTTTTCTAGGCGATCGATGAGCAACTAAGTAGAACAAAGATCTCTGAAGAATATGCTAAGGTCTGTTAATGGATTTCAAACTACCTGCGACAAGAATTCTTAAAATGCAATCGAAATTAACCTCTCCAAGAATACATGACAATCGTGGCTCTTTATACCCGTTAGTTTATTCTCCTTCGGGTCGACACATCTTCTCAGATTCGACACGTACCCGTCTAAAAAATTTAGTCCTTGAATCCACCTACATAGTCTCTCTTTATCCTCATTTTTCAGTGAGAAAATTAACTTATGCTGCTTATACTTTTTATTCCATTCCTCTATCAAATGCAACGCAGGACGTCTGAATATTTTTTTCCCAGTCCAACCTGGCATTGGGATTGTCTTTCGTCTTTTCCTTTACGTCCATCACAGTATTAATTATATTGTCAAACACATTTTTTTTGATATGCATGACATCAAGGTTATGTCTGATTAGATTGGTGCTCCAACATAACAGGTCCCAGAATATGCTTCTCTTCGTCCAGTTATGAGTGTGACCAATTCCATCGCACTTGTACCCCTTAGTAGGCTCTTCGATAGCACTTGGTAAATCTTTAATCTCTTTCTATATCGTATCTCCGGGCCACATTAGAGGTGGATTTGCCTTCTCCATAATGCCGACATGAAATACATTCATGTTCCTCCAGAACGTATGATCCGGCGGTAGAAATTATCGATGACAGTCAAAGAAACACGGTTTTCCTCCGTGTTTCAAATGGAAAGCCTTAGTATGGTCCATATAATACGTACATGAGAGATGACCATGATTGTTCCATCCTGATTGTGAGACTCGTCTCACTATTCTAGTATACGCACCCGAGATACACATATTATACGTGTATAGCTTGCTTATTGTTTAATTGCTTACTTTATGATTTATGTCATTCATGCATTGTTTATGTTATTTTTGTATATTTTTTTTAGTTGCATGCTTTGTACCATTGGTCCCTTGGTTTTCTTGTGTGTGGCTGTGATAAACTCGGGTGAGGGGCCTGGATTATGATCCAATGGCCTACAATCTTAAAATTTTCTATATAAACTCAACCCTTCCCTTTCTTTCACTTTTTTTTCCTTTTTTTTTCTTTTTTCTTCTTTACTTCTTCCCCAGTCGAGAGCAGCAGTTGAGCTTGGCCTTGGCCTTGGGTGACCTTGGTAGTGTTGGTATTAGGCTAGAACTTGACCGAAGGCATATATCTTGTCAACTGAGTGAACCTATGAATTAGGAGCTTCTTGATAAACCTAAATTTATATTTATTTGCTAGCTTAGTTATCTGTATATCTTTAGTAGCTTAGAACTGTATTGTAGATTTTTTTTGTAACCTTGGTTTTGTTGCACTCGTATTTGATCTTGAACGGGAAAGTTAAGGACAATAAAGTCGGAGCACAAAGTGTGCTGGCCAGAGAAGAATAAGCAATTCTACGAAAAGTGTGCATGAGAGCATTGAAAACTTAGCGCATTGTGTGTTATCTCATAAAAATGCTTGCGTTTAGCACATCATTTAAATTCTTATAAAATGCTTGTGTTCAGCACAATATTCAGATCCTTACAAAAAGTGCGCCAAGATATGTTGAGTACTCTGGACGCACTTTACTCCTTATGCGTACGTTTTCTATGAATGTTATCTAATCAAAATCTTGTAAAAGTGCGCCAAGGCTATCAAAACTTGGGCGCAATTTTGAGAAAATTCTCAGCGACATACATTTGAGCGTTCAGTCTCATCAATTAAGAGAAAGTGCCCCAAGCCTCTGTTGGCGCATTAATTCATTTCTCTGAGTATTCTTAATAGACGAGCCTTGACTTTTGTATTGCCTCGACTGTCGTATTCTCGAATGTCGTATCTCGACTGTTGTGCCATTCTTTGAGACTTATGTTGTCTTTTAGTAGACCTTTCTACGCTTATTTGTGTGCCAAATCTCCCTGCAGGCATACTTGGTGAAAGTGCGCCAAGTTAATAGCTTGTCTACTTTCATCATTGTGCTCCAACCTCCCTGCTGGCAAGATTGACGAAAGTGCACCAAGCCCCTGGCTCGCGCACTTCAATCATTATGTGCCAAGGTTCTAGAAGTGAGCTTTAGTATTGTAAGCCCCTGATTTTTTTTTTAAATATTAAAATTAGGATTTTTCACAATTTCTGGAATTTTCTGGGAATTTTCTGTAATTAAAATCAGAGTTTTGAATTATTAAATGATTTTTAATTATTAATAAATAATATTAAAATATTATGAAAATAATATTTTTGGGTGTAAAATGGAAAACTGGACTTAGAGTAATTTTTCTGGATTTTTCTGGACCTCAGACCTATTTTTAAATGCCTAAAAACTAATTTTAATTAATTATATAATTAACTGATTTTTATTATTAATTATTATTATTATTATTTATATTATACCCAGCCCACGGCCCATTGGGCCGGCCCGGCCCAGTCCCCTCCGGCCCAAACCCTAACGGGTCGGGTCGGGTCCGCTTGAACCCGACCCGCCCGGACCCCGACCCGCTCCCCAGCCCTCTCCCCCGCCTGACCCGTTCCCCGCTCCGCTCCCGCCGGCCGCGCCGCCCGCCGCTCCGCCAGCTCCGCAACCACCCGCCCGCGTCGCCCGGCGCACGATGCCACCCCCCGCCTTGCCCGGCGCCGTCCCCTCCTATAAAACCCCCCCCGTTCGATCTCCACCGCCATAGCCACCTCTCCGTCGCCGCCCTCTCCCCTGGCTCCGCCCCAGGCTGCGCCGCCCGCGCCACCGCCTCCCACCAGCTCCGCCGACGACGTTGCCGCCGCCCGCAGCTCCCTCCTCCGCCTCCCTCTTCTTCTCCCCCGGCAGTAGCAGCAGGCCGCAGCGGCAGCAGCTCCGGCCGCCCCCAGCTCGCCGCCGCCTCCGCCAGCAACGCCGGCGCCGCCCTCGGCCTCCCCCGCAGCGGCGCCGCCCACCTCCGCCGCCCAAGCCGCCGCCTACGGCCGGAAGCCCTAACCCTAATTCCTAAATCCCTGTGTCCGACACGAGTCGGACACGTGTCGGACACGATCCAGACCCCGGTTTTCGGGTCCCCTTCAGGTACTCGTAACTTTCGCCTCGTAGCTCTGTTTTCAATTCCGCAAATTGCGTTGTGAAGCCTGTATGACCCTCTCGGTGTCCGGACAAACTGTTCGGGGCATCGCGTCCTGTGGTGATCGCACACCGCGATCCAAAAACAGGAAAAACCAGACCCTGTTTCACCCCGGAACTGAGTCCGCCCCGCCAAACGGGATGACTTGGTCGCGTGCGGTCTTCACAGATACGTACGCATCGTCGATACGGACGTATGAGTTTTTGTGGAAGCTGATTCGGGTGTGCGTGCACACCGGAATCAACGCGTATCCGCGGATACCGCCCCGTATCCGCCTTTTCGGCAATTTACCCTATCTTCGTGCACACACGTCAGATCGAGACGAAACTTGCGCCATCGGACTCGTAGCAATACGCTGGTCCTGTGGGTCAAGTTTGGTTCGATTCTGAGAACGTTGACGAAATCGCGTGTCGTGGGCCCCACAGGCCCCGCTCGACGGGCGATTTTGTGTTCGGCTCATCGGAATCCAAATCTGGAAGTTCCGTTGGGTTCGTATCAGCGTTCCTGACCTGTTGACACTAAGTTTGGTGAATTTGGAGACCGTTGACCTGGACACGTTTTTTGGTGCAAAGCGGGCCCAACGGCGGACCCCGTTTTGACCCGAAACTGCCGTTTTTGTCCTTGTCTCCAAATTGGACCCAAGGACAGGCGTTTCTAGCTATTTGACGTCTTCTAAGTGTGATGGTGATGTTTATTTCAGCATTTGGACTCATCTCTGGATATTTTCCCCAAAGACCTATTAATCGGATCCAAACAACAGGCAAGTACCTGCACTTCAAGTTAATCTTTATATTGTGATAATTAATTCCCTGCTCTACTAGTACCCTTGCTGATTACATGTAGTGTCAGAATACTGTATCTCATGTCTTGAATATTGGAATTCATGTCTTGTTTTTCGTGTCGGGAGGGAGAATACTGAAAGGCATGTAGTTTACCCTGACCCGTGTCGTGAATAATAGCTGTTGGTACACGACTGTCCATCAGCCGGATCTCGATTATTCGTGAATAATAGCCGTCTATGATGGCCGGTTTAACCCTATAAACCCCTGCATGCCAACTAGGTATTCTAAATACACAAGTTCACACACATAGCTTCTTGTCTAGTTATGGCTCTTGTTGACTGTTGTAGTTTCATTTTCTGTCACATTTATTCCTGCTTTCTCATATTCCTGTGTATAGCATTAACTCTGAGATATTGATGTTTCTTTTATGCAATTTTCTCAATATGATGCTCAACCTAATTGTCATAAATATTTAGTTTTAATCTTGATGTGCATTGTGTACTCTGCTCCTTTCCTGACTGGATCCGTTGTTTTAGGCGATGATGAGAACCTTGCCCCCACCTATTATGATCCCTATGAGTTAGCAGGTAACACACATGAGGAGCCAGTTTCCCCCAGGAGGCTACTTCTGTGGATCAGTTAGCTGTAGCTGCTTATTCTTTCCTTTTCAGCATATACTCGGGTTTGTCCCCGATTTATCTTCTGGCTTGTATTAACTGTGGATTGGTTGTCACAGATTAAACATTATGAAATCTCAGCATTCTTTTTCCTGTTATTTTCCTTGTCTATTTACTTTTGTGGATGAGATAGACTTTATATTACCTGTGATTATGCCCTAGACAGCGTACTACCGCCGACACTGCGGCGTAGGCTGGACGTGCCCACGCACTCGTGCCCGAATATCCGGGTGCGGGTCGTGACAAGTATCATTTGTGCGCCATCTTTTGCTCAGAGCAATTATTGTATCAAAGTGTGCCAGAATTGCTCGGAATAGTAATTTGTGCGCCAATATTATTTTTGGTCATTTGTGCGCCAATGCTATTTTTGGCCATTTGTGCGCCAATGATGTTTTTGGTCATTTGTGCTCCAATTGTGGTTTTGGTCCATTATGTACGGATGATTTATTTTTTTGTCTGATTATGCGCCAACCATAATTCTTAATTTATGCACATGTATGCCATTATTCTTTTGTTAGTAATGCTTAGCACTTGATGTTTCTATGGTTCTCTTTTATCCAGTTATTTTAGTTAATCCTGATTATTTCTTGAATGTGACATTCTTGATATGGATCTTGATTTCATGACATGATCTAAGTGATTGTACACTATGAATGAACTCCTGAATCTTGAAATTGAACTGATAACCCTGAAACTTCTGATTCTGATACGCCTGATAGTGGCCCGATGTAGCGCACTTTTGACTTGAGAATCCCTATAACTACCCTGATCAAGGTTATTAGTAGCCATGTATTGCATGTCATGTATCCCCGTGGTTGATGTTGATTATGCTCGTCAAGCTACTGTCATGTCTTACATCATGTCTAAGACATATTTTCGAGCACCACGGTCGAAAATTCTGGATAATTGTTCAGGCTAATAAATAGATTAATAATCTAGAAAGAATCTAGAGAGATTTTTTGGCTATAAGCAATCCCGGTATCCCAGCGACACCTGATGGATTTGGAGCTCTCCGTCGTGAGGGGCACTCTTCCAGCACACCGAAAAGTGTTGCACTAACAAAAAATATAAAAAAATAATTATACCTGATAAACCTAGATTATGTACTCGTTCGTTTGGATAACTCATATAGTCTGCAGGGCATGTGGTTGTAAGAAATCTCAAACTACATGTGTTAGTAACTAGAACTGTGATAACCCTAGCTAGCTAATGATAGGAAGCCATAGAACATGATTGGCCGTGATTGCTTGATTTTCAGTCTAGTCATGTCCTGATTTAATTAACAGCTAATCCAAAAATGGTAACCGGAGTATTGATTCAAAATTTCCTTGTTTAATTACTCCATAACTATTTAAATGTTATATTACTTGCTATTCTTACTGATTTGTCTGTATTCTGGTTTTAGTTCATAAGTTTGACTCCCTTGTGGTACTTGTTGTTTGGGGTCTGACCCCACTGGTTTTGTATGGCTAGATTTTATCGCAGGATCGTATGACCTTCCATACTTTTCTCCTCAAGATGGTGAGCACGAGGAGCACCCGAGGATATGATTGGGTTTCTCTTTCATCACCTACTTGATCTTATAATTATTATAATTATTCTTTTGAGGCGTTTAGCTACCGAACACGTGTTTAGCTCGTATTCTGGGATCTTGATATTGGAGATCTTGATATTGCAGCCTATGGGACTACATATAAAGCATATTCTAGACTATATCTAGAGCTGATCATGTAACATTCTACCCTGTTAGTTCTTTATTTTGGTAACTAGCTTCATGATCATCTGTGTATGTATAGTTTCTGACGCCTTACTATTATATATTTGGTGATCATATATCTTGTACATTGTTGCTTCCTTGAGATTGACACACCTAGGATTTTTTTGACCCAGGAATGAATGTTGGATTGTAGAGTAAACCCTCGCAAATCTAGACAGCCGTGACCGCATCTTAAGGTATATAGTACTCTGGTATGCGTAGCTGGCTTTGACTGCCTTTACTCTCTAGTATTCTGGTTCTGGGGTGTGACACGGTTTAAGTGGTGGCCCATGCAGGTCTGAAAATTCAGTAGTGTGAGGGTTTACCAATGTATCTTAGATATCTCAATCATGTGATCTCCTCCAGTGTCGAATTTATATCTTTGAAATCTTGATTCAACATATGCTTTGATACTCGATCAATAATGTTCATCCATTTTGTTGATCCTTTTGTCATTTATCTTTCAGGGACACTGTTCCTGATCCTTCTGATCATCCAATCTGAGTTCCTCCAGTAGCAGGACAGGACTAGACTGGAAATAAAGTATGCTGGCCAGAGTTCCTTGTAGACTCTTTTGAACATTGGTTTTGTTGCACTCGTATTTGATCTTGAACAAAAAAGTCGAGGACAAAAAAGTCGGAGCATAAAGTGTGCTGGCAGGAGAAGAATGAGCAATTCTATGAAAAGTGTGTATGAGACCCTTGAAAACTTGAGTGCATTGTATGCCATAAAATAAAAATGTTTGCGTTCAGCACAATATTCAAATTCTTGCAAAATCTGCACAAATATATGTTGAGTACTCAGGACACACTTTACTCCTCATGCGTACGTTCTGTACGAATGTTATCTAATCAAACCCCTATAAAAGTATGCCAAGGCTATCAAAACTTGGGGCAAACTTTTACGAGAAATCCTCAGCGGTGCACATTTGATCGTTCAGTCTCGTCAATCAAGAGAAAGTGCACCAAGCCTCTGTTGGCGCACTAATTCCTTTCTCTGATATTCTTGATGGGCGAGCCTTGACTTTGGTATCGCATCGACTATCGTGTTCTCGAATGTCGTATCTCGACTGTTGTGCCATGCTTTGAGACTTGTATTTTATCTTTTGGTAGATCTTCTTACGCTTGTTTATGCACCAAACCTTCCTACTGGCATACTTGGTGAAAGTGCACCAAATTCATAGCTTGTGTACTTTCATTATTGTGCGTCAACCTCCCTGCTGGCAAAATTGATGAAAGTGCGCCAAGCCCCTGGCTCGCGCACTTCTATCATTGTGCGCCAAGGTTCTAGAAGTGCACTTTAGTATCATTTATGTGCCATCTTTTGCTCGTAGTACTTTTTTGTATCAAAGTACGCCTGAACTGCCCGGACTAGTGATTTGTGCACCAATGGTATTTTTGGTCATTTGTGCGTCAATGCTGTTTTTGGCTATTTGTGCGCTAATACTGTTTTTGACCATTTGTGCACCAATAGTGGTTTTGGCCTATTATGCACGGATAATTTATTTTCTTGCCTGATTATGCGCTAACGCTAATTATTGATTTATGCGCCTGTATGTCATTATTCTTTTGTTATTAATGCTTAGCACTTAATGTTTCTCTAGTTCTCTTTTATCTTGTTATTTAGTTGATACTGATTATTTCCTGAACGTAACATTCGTGATATGGATCTTGATTTCCTGACATGAGCTAACTGATTATACACTATGAATGAACTCATGAATCTTGACATGAAACCGATAATCTTGATACTTCTGATCCTGATACTCCTGGTAGTGGCTTGATGTACCGCACTCTTGACTTGAGAATCCCTGTAACTGCCCTGATCAAGGTTCTTAGTAGAACCTATATTGCATGTCATTGTCACGACCCGTACCTTAGATTTGGGCACGAGTCATGAGTACGCCCAGCCTACGTCGTAGTGTTGGCGGTAGAATATTGTACAATAAGCCACAAGTATAATCTACAACTCACAACATATATACATCTCCATACTATACTCAATCACAGGCACTAGTTTAAATAAATATACCAAGATAATAATAAAATAATAGTCTTGATGCGGTTTCAATGAATCTCCCAAAAACTAAATATCCAAAGTACAATATTAAACTACCGAAGAATAATCCGGTCTAAAATAACTAACAAAATCAACAACTACTAAACTACTCCATTGCAAACGGTATCTGAGATGCTAACTCTCCATGATCCTCCGGAAGGGCAAGATCAGGCTCTATTATGTCACTAGCATACGGTTCATAATGTGTTGGAATTTTATCCTCATTGTAGTCACCTAAAATATTTATCCAGTCAGAAAAGGAACGAGTACGTCATAGTAAAAATAGTTCCAACACATGGTAGAAGCTATAATACAATAAATAGCAAAGAATATATGATAGCAACAAACTGAACTCACAATAAGGCAACTAGAATAATCAAATGCTGAAGTCCTGTCATGGCAAATATATAGTACAATATCTCCAAGCAACAAAAGAAATAACTACAGTGTATGGAAGAACAGATGGGAACAACTACTCTATGTGATTTAAAATACCTTATTGACATGTGAACGGCTAGGGGGTAATATCCGGTGAACCATACGTGTCGTGCATAGCTGTTATTATTCCAGAAAGACCATAGGATAGAAAGGGTAGTTCACACATCCACTAAGTATTTTTCCTTCCCACAAGTACACATGGATTCCAAACCAGTCACGTATCTCATAATAAGAATCCATCATACTAATCCGTGTAGCAAGTGTCAAAATTAAATAATCAATACTAAACAAGCATTATAGAGACTATCAAGCACTGAAAGTCTCACGCCACAGTTCAAAAATACGTAGGACTAGGAATACATAAGCATGACAGCCGTATGTATATGGCAACTCCAATATATAAAAATCATATCATATACGTACGTTGTATTATGAATATCAAATCCACAAGTGGTATATATTTGTTACAAGTCACAGGACATAATTAAATCTCATCCAAAGAATCAAATATAAATGAATAACCAATCAACTATATAACTGAATCAAGTATAAGATATTTGATAAGAACAAGTAGTTAGGTGGAGACAAATCTACTACCAAACTAGAATATAAGAGAAATAAAATAAGTACATCTAATGAACAATAAGGCTCGAAGAGAAGACCTCCTCGAAAGAGAACGAAGTAGCAAGTCCTGATCCGTGCTCCTGCGAATAGTCATGATCGTCTACACCTAGAAATGGACCAGATCCTCAGAGGGACGTAACCAGATACATAGAAGCATGCCAATAAAGTACTAAAAATAAACATCCAAAGGTCGCCTAACCATCTATGTAAATGCACTTTGAGAACAACTTTCCAACACGTAGGCTATCTGGCCAAAATAGGATTGGTATAATTCTCTCGAAGATTTAGGGGCCTAAAAAGCATGACGTCTTTTGAACGTCAGAGGCCGCCTGATAATAATAATATATATAGTGGTAATCATGACCGCGCATCTCCGGCGGAGCGTACGGGTTACACAAGGAAAGTACAAATGAGTCCAAACTCCTTACTTGTTGTCCTCCCTACCCCATGCTCTAAGCATGTCATATCCATGACACGATGAGACCTCTAATAACTGCAAAGTCTTCTAATTATGCAAATTTTATCAGCAGTTATTCCCTATCGCACGTCCTATACGTATAGGTGTCCAACCCGTCACGCAAGTCCTTGTTCTACATGAGACTCACTCTCATGTAACAGATGTGTCACGGCCAATAAAATATAATGATGCCTCCAAATCATGTGGTGGTCTCTTAAAACTAGGTCGACATGCATAATATATAATAAAGATAAAATACGACGCCACTATCGTTTCACCCAAGTTATTCTTGGACGTATAGTTTATATAGCAGTTAAAATATATAAACTAAATAACAAAAATAAAATGCATGCATCATATAGAATGTAAATCATAGTACAATGGCAAGGTATACTTGCCTGCTCTGAAAAAGGATGAATTTGTAACTCAAGGTGTCGTCCGATCTACCCGCCACATAAATTAAACAAGTTAGGTTACAAAATTGGGTAAATAGATTCCTCCATTTTAATTAATTTTAATTCTAAATAAATAACCTAAAATAGTATTTTAATCTTATTATAATCTGATTTTATTGTTCAACCCTAATTTTGGTCCAAAGAAAGTCAACTTTACAAATTTGTGATCAGTGGCACACAAATCGAGGCAATCCGTTGACCAAAAAGTCAACCAACTCAAATTCTTAATTTTTATATAGAATTATATAGATTTCAGTACTACATAAACACCAGAATCGATGGTTT
The DNA here is from genome assembly GCA_036927795.1 of Iris macrosiphon. NCBI lineage: Eukaryota > Viridiplantae > Streptophyta > Magnoliopsida > Asparagales > Iridaceae > Iris > Iris macrosiphon. The sequence continues at coordinate 111,189,525 of JAYESA010000018.1, forward strand.
CATAAAATCATAAGTCAGTAAAGAGTTATGGCCACAAGGGGGCACAGATGACAGTTTTCGGAGGTTTTCTATTTACGTCTACGTTGCATAAATTTTAAAGTAGATTAAACTTGCATGTTAAATTCTAGAAAAATAATTTTATGGAATTTTATCATGTCAGCTTTTCGAAACTTCAAACGGCTCATAATTTTGAGTTCGAAATCTCCCAAAATCTCGAAAACACGAAAATACGTCTGATTTTGGACAACTGGCACTTTTAGAATTTTTTGGAAAAATAGGATCTAAAATTATTAAAATAATTTATATATTCAGAAAACTAACCTTGATATGGTTCTAACAAAAAACTTGAGCGCGTTTGGAGTCCGGAGCTAGGAGATATCGTCTTTTTAAGTCGTCATAACTACTAAAAAATGAGGCTGAATTTATGACAAATTTTGACTATTTTTGGACGAAAAAGAGAGGAGTTTGGGGAAGAAAAATATGAAAGATGAGTTTATTTTGATATGGTTATAACAAAAAACTTGAGCGCGTTTGGGGTCCGGAGCTAGGAGATATCGTCTTTCTAATAGGTATTTATAATGGTGGAGACTATTTAATTGAATACGACAGGGATTGGCTAATTTAGATATGATTAGGATCAGTTTAAATAAGGATATGATATGCATGAAGTTTCTTTCCTAGTAGACTCAGAATTTATATTAGTTTAAAATATAGTTTAAATTTATCTTAATAATTTATAATCTTAAATATAATTAAAAATAATACAAATAATTTATATATAATCTTATTATTATCTATTAATACTAAATTAGCATGTATCTAATATAAAGACTATATATATCCAAATAAATCAAAAATAATTCCAAAAATCCGAATAAATTACTTAAAATTCTAAATAAATTATAGAAAAATATATTTAAATATTTTAACCCTAAATTAAATATTTGGTAGTAACAACATGCAAGTATGATCTCATAATAAATCATGAAATTCCTAAAAAACTATGTTTCCTAGGTTTTAGTTACCCAAAAATTCTAGAAAAATGTTCAAAAATTTAAAATAGCCTAAAAATGATTCTAAATAAATATTTATATAAGTAAATATATCAAGAAATTTATTTTCTAATTAACTAAGAGAATACTCTAAAGAAATTTAACATCTATAATAAATATAATAAAATAAAATATGCACAAAATATCTATTTTTGGTGAGGAGGTTTACAGAAAGTAATCATAGAAATGTATTCGTCTGGGGTCCTTAGCTGGTATGAATCAAAATCCAAGTCATAGTCCAAATAGTCTATGTATTACAATTTTACCATATCAAAAGATAATTTATTTAATTCTAAAATAATTACTCCAAATTCCTATTTTAATCTTATTATTCTAATTTTTAGGTCAATTCCTAAATTTTGTCCAAACAAACTAAATTTTATCAACTCGAGACTCATGGCACGCAAATCAAGACGATCTATTGACCAAAAATTCAACAAACATAAACTCGACTTTTATACATGATTTTTTGTAGATTTCAGCGTAAAAAATATGCTGGAATTTACTGCTCGTTCGGATTCAATTTCGTTTGGGAATTATTGTAAATACTAAAAACGTATTGTGCAATGGTGGTTAATTTCTAACCTAGAAGTTCTACAGAATTAACAGTACTAAAATATTTTGAATTAAATTTTGGAAAAAATATATGTCAATGATCTCGACATTAGATTTTTAAAACTTTAAACGGTTCATGATTCTGATTCTTGGTTCTCCCAAAATTGTAAAAATACTGAGACGCATCTATTTTCGGACATACTGTGATCTACGAATTTTCTAGAATTTAATATTCATAATTTCATGAAACAATTTATATATTCAGAAAACTAACCTCAATACAGTTCTAATGCAAGAAATTGGGCCACATTTGGAGTCCGAAGCTATGAGTAATGGCTTCTGGAAGATAAAGGAAGACAATTCTCCAAAATCGGCTAAAAGAAAATCCTAGTATTTATAAAATAAACACTATATATATATATATAGGAGAAAGGGAGCCGCGGCGGCTAAAGGCATGCCACATGGCATCCATCCACTGCTATCCGCTTAGATCTAACAGCCAGCGTTCAAGCCGGTTTGGCTCGGCTGAGTCCGAGTCGTATTAGGACTCGGCTCGGCTCAGCTCGGCTCGGCTTGGACCGACTCCACTCGCCCCTACCCTCGCCCTCTCTCGCTGATAGCTGGGCCCGCTGACTGGTCCACGCTGGCTGAGACGCGGGCCAGGCTGCTGCTACTAGGCGGGTTGGTTTAATTAGAATTTTCTTTTTCTGGAAATTAGTTTTTAATTCAGTTTTTTCTTAATTAACTCAAAATAAATTCTAAAAGTAATCCAAAAATTCTCAAAAACTTTTAGAAAATATATTTGATTATTTAGAACCTAAAATAAAAGTTTGGGATATTTTTAATTATGTTTGACCCTAAAATAAAATTTTTACAAGTCTTAGGAATTTAGTGTTACTAGTTTTTAATTAACCAAAAATTATGAAAAAAGTCTCACTAGTCCCAAATTGTAAACACCCAGAATTTTTAGATTTTTTTAAAATAAAATTTTGAGATTTTTCTGGGATTTTTAACTAATTAAATTAAATATTTTCAGGTATTAAATAAATTTTGGGATTTTATTAAATATTAAAATATTATGAAAATACTATTTTGGGTGTAAAATAAAATATTAGACTTACTGCAATTTTTCTGGAATTTATTGGACCCGATAACTATTTTTTTTAAAGACCTAAAAATTAATATTTTAATTAACCCAAAATAAACCGGCTTGAACCAACCGGTTTAACCCTGAACCAGAACAAGCCAAACCCTGTTGAACCGAACCCAGCTGAACCCAATCCTTATTGGGTCGGATCCGGGCCTAAAACCCAAACCCGACCCGCTGACCGGACCCGACCTATTTTCTCTGCTACAGTAAATGCAGACACCCCGACTCCGTCGGCCGTTTCTTAGTGCCGCCGACCGCTCGCCTCCGCCATTCACCCCGCAGCCGTTACGACTCCCCCGCTCCCCGTGCCTCTCCACCTCCCTAATGGCCGCCGGCCTCCTCCCTATTTAAACCCCGGCTTCTCTCCACCATCGACTCCCCAGCCACCCTCTCCGCCACTCCACCGCACTCCGGCCGCCTCCGCGAGCCCGACTCCCCCGCCGACCCAGCTCTCCGGCGACGTCTCCTCCCAGAGCCACCAGCAGCCCTCGACCCCGTCCAACCCCTTCACAAACCACCGCCGCAGCTTTCCTCCGGCGAACCCCGATCCACCCTGAGCTCTTCTGTGGCCGCCCTGAGCCACCGCCGAGACCCCGCTGCCGACGACTAGCAGATGCCGCCGACCCTAGAGCCGACCAGCTCCGTCTCCAACGAGCTCTATCGCACCGCGCCGCTCCGTACATGCAGAATAGTTGATTTCGACTCCTTGTTCCGGTGAGAATTTCTTTCTCCTCGCCGCCTCATTTTTCGTTCTGTCTGCTGTGACGTGTAGACTGCGTGACCCTCTCGATATCTGTGTAATTTATTTGGGGTATCGCGTCCTGTGTCGGTCGTAAACTGCGACGCAAAATCAAAAAAATAAACCCCAAATTTCTGAAAATCAGAAATTGTCCCGAACTCCCCAGTTCACGACCGTTTTGTGACCAACCTGTTTAATGTTTTTAAAATCTACCTGAACAGTTATTTAGACCACTAAACCAAGTTTTAAAACCCTTTATTAGTTCAATTTATCGTGTTGTAATTTATAATTTATTCGAGGGTAAAAATAACCAAAATATTGGTTATTTAAAACCCTAATGTTTTTTGGAACTGGGTGCGTCCCACTAAACGAGGTAACTTGGTCATGTGCGAACTTCACCAAAAGGTGCGCACCATCAATAAGGACGTATAAAATTTTGTAAAAATTGATTTAGATGTGCGTGCACACCGAAATTAATGCGTATCCGTCGACAATGCCCCGTATTGGCCCTGTTCTGAAACTCGTTGTAACCTCGTGTATGTAGAAGCATGAAAAAGACGCTGAGGAATTATACGCGTAAAACCCTCAACATGCAGGAAGCCGCATAAAACAGAGCTCCAGTACTGGGTGGCGTAAGACATGACTTCAGAGCCATTGGCGTACAATAGAGCTTCAACGCTATTCAGCGTAAAATATAGCTCCAAAACAACCCGCGTAATGCAGTATTTTCAGACTGCTTCGATGTAAAAAGGTTACAACATCGCCACTTTGGCGTAAAACTTGTCTGCTTTTAATGCAGTAGAAAGTTGTACGAAGAACTCTTCGTATTCCTCGAATGAACCTGTCAGATCATGCAGTGAACCTGACTCCTGACAAAGAGTACTGTACAGCGATCGAGAGGACGGCTATAATGATGATTCGACACAGAGTCCCAGACTGTCGTCTAGTGATATAACCCTTGATATAAGATGTTGTTTACGCATTCAAGGAATACGCTGCCTAGTTTTACATAGGCAGACATGAGCTTTAACGCTCAGGATGAGACGAAATGAACCGCCACGTCAAAAGCTGCTCTTCGTACAGAACTCGAGGCACGTCTCTGCAGTTAATGCGCATGATGGGGCAGATCTCTGCATTTATTGCACGAGATTTGGTTCTACTTTTAATGACTGGGTGAGCCATAATTATGGCTAATATGTCCACATCACCACCTCTGCATATTACGCCATCAGGCTATTTTTAGCTATAGGAGCACGCTGTACGTTATCTCCTTGAAATACGCCATCAGGCTATTTTTAGCTATAGGAGCACGCCGTATGCTATCTCCTCGGAATACGCCAACTCTGGCTATATTTGCAAAGCATCAGGCTTCTACGCCTACTTGACAGCTACTTGGCTTTTATGCCAACAGAACAACTATTTGGCTTTTACGCCTATGAGATAGTTATTTGGCCTTTATGCCAACCATCTCTACGCAAGGGGCAGTTATCTACGTGGCTTGCATGCTGTGATCTTCGACAAGCAGTTATACGCATTATCTCATAATGGGACATGCGTCACACGCCGATTCAGAAGATCATTCATACATGGGTAGCAGTTATTATAACCGCCACGTAAAAGGTACAACTTTCTCCGCTGTTCGGTTTTTATGCCGACTATGCCTGAACCCTATAAATAGAGACCTCCGGCCACGGAGGTCCAAGGTCGGAAAGAAGGAGAACAAAAGGTCGAGGAGTCACAGACAGAGGTCAAGGTCAAGAAAGCACCTATAGAGAGCTTTGGCAACGAGAGTTCAATCCCTCATGCAGTCTTTGAAGCTTCTTTTTCGTCTTCTACAGCACTTCTTCGTCATCGTATGGTCCAAGGGACAAAGTGATCGACCGTATATCAGACTCCTATAGCAATATTTCCCCAGAATCAAATTTTTGTACTTAACATCCTCGTATAGGATTAATTGTACTTATTTTTCTTGTTTGTAAACCAAAGAAAGGGTTTTGCATAAACCTAGTTTTAATTTCTTTCGTTTATTATCAAACACGAGATGGCGACTCTGCTGGGAACTACTTTCTCATCTGATGAGAAAGCCATTGCTCAACACGATGCTATATCCGTAGGATCAATGAGGAAGACCTTGGTCGTCCAATTTGACCAATCAACTTACGAAGACATGCTTCGAGCAGGGGGTAGCTCTCATTCCGTCTCTGTCCAAGACGGCAGGAAATTACATAAAGTATGGATGCCCCGGACATCCTCTACCCTTCCTGCGGACTCTCTCACTCCGACCAACAAGGTTGTAGCACCGCAACCTCCGTGCCCCGCACGTAAAATTCAGTCTCCCGTCTGTGACATGGCTGACAAAACTTCTGGCAATGCCTTAGTGCCAATCCAGAAGTCTACTTCGCGCCCCGCGCGTAAAATTTAGTCTCCCGTCTGTGAGTTGCAGATGAACTTCTGGCAATGCCTTAGTGCTAATCCAGAAGTCTACTCTGCGCCCCGCGCTTAAAATTTAGTCTTCCATCTGTGACGTGACAGACAAAAATTCTGATAATGCCTCAGTGCCAATTCAGAAATTCCAAACGTGCTCCGCTCGTAAAAATACATCTCCCCTCTGTGAAGAAGCAGATGGTCCTTGCAAGCACCGCAAAGGAAAACAAGTGGCGAATTTCTCGACCTCTCGGCCTTTATGCCATCAAGAGAAGAATCTGCCCGCTCTTCAGATTACACGGAATGCTGACAGCCGATTGAGGACTTCCTCATTTTTATGCCAACTTGTGCAAAACTCCGGATTACGCCAGGACAAGCCCTTCAGCGTAAAGAAGGCCCAATTTATGGATAGATACGCTCCTCATGGATCATGTGCTACTCACATGGCTTAACTGCTGTATTTGTATGGCAGGGAAAGACTTATGATTCCTAATATCCACATTCCCACTGATGTAAAAAGGCAGAATAAGCCTTCTTCTTCTTCTTCTTCTTCTGTTAATCCTCCTGACTTGCGTAAACTCCTGATCCAGAAGCACAAAGATAGGGGATCATCTAACATGTCTATTACACCTCCTAGGGAGCATTGTTGTAATAGTCATAAATTTGTAGTTAATTATTGCTGTTCTAAGGCAAAACGGTCAATTTTTGACCGGTTGAACTACACTCTATCTTTATAGGAAGAAGAGCCTACATTTGCATCAGTGAACATGGCTTCACACATTCCAAGAGGAAGGTCAAATTCAAGACGTCATCTCTCTAGAACTCCAAGCCAAAGGAGATTCAACAGTCTCCTTGAGAATATTGAAGCTGGTGTATTCTGAAACACCCATTCGAGGTCACGACAACCGACTTCATATTCTTCTGATTCTGACACCGAGGGTCGCCAATTTTCTGAATCGGATGCTAAAAGTATAGATTCAATCTCTACAGAGCTCTATACTGATCCTTCCATAACATCCAGAGAAATGGAAGTCTATGCCATTAAAGATGAACACGAAGAAGCTTCCCCATCAGGAAGTACTGAGCAACGCATCGCTGTATTGGAGACATCGCTGAAAGAGATACATTCCATGATGGAGAATATTCACCATATGATGCTGACTCAACATACAGCTGCTATAGCTCCAGCATCGGTTCCTCCGACTCAAATACGTGTGGGGGTGGACCTACCACCATCCAATGCGAACCAGGAGCCTGTTCTAAATCAAGAGTCAGTAGCTCCTCCACTTCCTAACTCGAAGAATGTATTGCCTCCTGTTGGAGTTATGATACAACCGATCTCTCACCACTCTGCGGTTCCTTTACCAGCTGAAGACCCGATACAGGTAGTACGGGAATTGAAAGCCCAATTTGATGCCTTGAAACATAAGGATCAGCTCAAGAAGTTAGAAATCAACCAACCTTACCCAGCTATTTGGGATGAGATCCCTTTCTCTCCAAAATATAAACCACAGGCTATGGAATTGTTTGAGGAAAAGACGTCACCGAGCCAGTACATGAACTACTTTAGCATGATGAAAGTGTTGTTGCAAGGGAATGACGCCCTTCTCACTCGAGTGTTTAAAGGATATCTGTCTGGAGTGGCCTATCAGTGGTACCATAGTCTTACGGACAATATCATTACTTCCTTTGAAGATTTGAAGACTCTGTTCTTCGTGCGATTCTACAAAGGAGGGATGGATATGTCTATGTCCTCGCTCATCAAAGTAAAGCAGAAGGAGAAAGAGAGCGTTCGTACTTTTATCGAATATTTTCGTCAGGCCACTTTGCAAATGCCTCCCGGAGTTCCGGATTCAGCCTTGGTGGATATTTGCAGGAAGAACCTTCTTCCACTAATCTCGGTGTTCACAGGACCATATCAGTTCCATGATTGTCCCTCATTTATCATCTCAGCGGTAGCCGCTGAAGACAACAGTCGAAAGGTGCGTGACAATGGAATCATGATCTCTACCTCTGATAGAGGGAAGAGGTCATCCTCCAATAGCGACCATCCTTGTGGTTCCAAAGGAAAAGAAGCTCTGGCGATCAATACGTCTAGGCAAAACACTCTGACAACCACACAGACAAAACCTAGGACTTCCAGGCCCATTGAAGAATATTCTTGTGATGACGACGATATTTTGAGCATATTCAATTGTTTAGTCAAAAGTGGCAAGCTCACTCTCCCCGAGGTAAAGCGGCCTAATAAAGTCGGCAGTACCAATAATCCTAAGTACTGTATTTTCCATATATACATACATACATTACCCCACAAAGGCATGTTATATACTAAAGAGGAAAATCCAGGAGTTGATCGATGCCAAGGCCATTACTCTGCGCAATAGCGAGAAGACGGTCACCGCCAACATGATCTCCCTCCAATTTGGTAATCTGCCTCCTCAAGAAGTTCCTGATGGTGTTGTACCTATTTCCCGGACAATAATGAACATCGTTAATCTTCCTACGGCCAGGGGTCAAAATCATGGCTTGGTACCCCTAACTACCCAGCGTGGTGAGAATATGTGGGTTCATCCTGATCTGGTGTCAGAGATTGAGGACGAGACTCAAGCTGCTAAGGCCAAGTCTAAAAAGAACTCAAGACATAAACCATGCCATATGGTTGCAATATTCCCGACATCAGAAGAAGAGACTTTGGCTACCGAAACCCGTTCAGGGAAAGCCTACCTCAAGGACTATGGCGAAAATCAGGAAGATGCAACGACAGATACTTTAGCTGCCAAACTTTCAGAGCCTGAACCTGTCATACCAGAGGCAGGTCCTTCTAGACAAACTTCGGCAGACAAGGGCAAGCAAAAATAAGTGAGCTTTGATAAACCTTTGAAGAATATCCAAAACAAAGGTTTGGAGAAGCCATATAACTTCGACATCCTGGCCCAGTTGGCTAATACACCAGCCAGATTGTCCACTTTCGAGCTCCTAAGGCTGTCCAAAGACACTCGTCAAGCCTTGAGTGAAGCGTTAATGCAGGCGGATGTATGCATGACTCAGATCAAGTCCCTCGATAAAGAACCTGTGGCATGTCCTCAATGCTATAGTGTGATGGAAGTGGTCCCCAATATCACTTTCACTCAAGATAACATGCTGTTGAAATATAACCGGCATGACAGACCCCTCTATTATACCGGATACGTCGGTTCCATGGAGGTAGACCAGATTCACATAGATCCGGGATCATCGATCAACATTATCCCTTATAGTCTGCTCAGACCACTGAGGATTCCTACAAGCAAACTGGCTTACACCACCACTACAATCGTGGGCTTCAACGCCAGGATAAATAAGCCGTTGGGGAAGATACGACTGAGGATCCAGATATGAGATCTTAGATCAGTGGCTACATGCTATGTCATTGATTCAGAGGTATCCTACAATATTCTGTTAGGCAGACCATGGATCCACGATCACAATATTGTTCCTTCGACTCTACATCAATGCTTCAAATATGTAGATGCCCAAGGATCAGTAAAAATGGAGTTTGCTGACCTTAACCCATTCAAGGGAGTAGAGTCCTACTATTCCGATGCTATGTTGTACACCCAAGACTACATGAAAGAGGTGTCAGGCAAGACGGAGGAAGAGTCCCACCGGGAGCCAGGAGAACCATCTGCTGAGCGACCTCTGTCAATCCAGGTGAAAGGGCGGACTACCCGTCCAAAAGGCATGGAACCCATGGCTATTCACTTGAACAAAACCAAATCAGAAGAAGAAAGCGATCCTCTAGTGATCACTTTGAACCAGAAGCCTCCACCTTTGGTCATCAACCTCAGGCGCAACAAGCAGCCAACTGATGTATATACAACCGACAACGTGGTTTCTGACGATAATAAAGATTCTCTTTTCCAGTATACTGACGCTTAATTTCCAAATCAGGAATCTTTCCCCCATGACGATATAGAACCTATAGCACAAAAATTCTTGGAAGCTATAGACTCCTATCATCCGTATGTGTGGGAGGTCGCGTCAACATCTAATGTTATCACAACATATGAGCCACATGAAGATTCTATCTTTATTATCCTGCCTACTCACAGCAATCAGCATCCAATAGTCTTCGGTCGCATGCGCAACAGACCAATTGTACAAGAAGACTCTCACGAGTCTGATGCTGGCAAAATATAAGTTCACAGATATAGCCCACAAGCTTTGAAGATTATGCAAAGTATGGGTTATGATCTGAAGTCAGAACTAGGCCTCAACTATGGAAAAGGCTGGCAAATGCCGTTGCATGGTGATCCCTACTGTCAACGAACTCATTTTGGGTTAGGGTATACCACGTCTCTTGCAACCTCTGAGTCAAATGAGGATACCTTTTTCTCTTCTCAAGATGACTCGTCGTCCTCCGGCTTATATGTTGATCTCGAACGAGTATTGTCAGCAAATACAGTATTGACAGATTCTCTCGAAGCAGAAGCACAGTAATCTGAACCGTTTAAAAATGACTCCTGGGCACAACAAATGGATACACAATGGAAACTCCAGTTCGAGCAGAGAGAACCGCCCACTAAAGATAAAGTTATTCAAATCGATATTGGGGATGAACTTTCACCAAAGCCGATATTCATCAGTAACAATATTTCTGAAGAAGAAAGGGAAGAAATGATACAGCTGATAAAAGAATATATCGATATCTTTGCTTGGAATTACAAGGATAGCCAGGTCTTGATCCAAAAGTGGCTACTCATAAGCTCAACATGCTGCCCAATTCAAAACCTGTAAAGCAGCACCAACGCTGGTTTCGCCCGGATACGATGGATGCCATCGAAGCTGAAATTAAGAAGTTGATAGCCTGCGGGTTCATCAGGGAAGAACAACATCCCAATTGGGTCACCAACGTTGTCCCAATCATGAAGAAAAATGGGAAAGTTCGTATTTGTATCGACTTCAGAGATCTCAATGCGGCCTACCCCAAGGATGAGTTCCTTCTTCCCATCACAGACGTCATGATCGACAATGCATGCAGTTTTGAACGCATGTTCTTCATGGACGGATTCTCAGGATACAACTAGATCAAGATGCATCCTGAAGACGAGAAGCATACTGCCTTTCGGACACCTCTGGGGGTATATTGCTATATGTTTGATAATAAACAAAAGAAATAAGACGAGGTTTATACGAAACCCGCTCTTTGGTTTACAAACAAGAAGTACAATTAATCCTATACAAGGATGTCAAGTATAATTTTTTAATCTAGGTAAATATTGCTATAGGAGTCTAATCTGCAGTCGATCACTTTGTCCCTTGGACCACACGATGATGAAGAAATGCCGTAGAAGACAGAAAGCAGCTTCGAATGTTGCAAAAGAGAGTAGATGCTCGATGCCAAAGTCGTCGATCACTACTCTTTGCCTGGGCTCTGGATTCTTCTCTCTCAAGGACTCTTTGACTCTTAGTTCCTTGACCTTCAGTTTTTTAACCTCGGTTCTGACCCTCTGTTTTTCCCCACTGGACCTCTGTCAATAGAGGTATCTATTTATAGGGTTTTAGTGACAGTGACCATCCAGTCGGCGTAGAAGCTGGGTAGTGGAAAGTATAGTACTTTTTATGCGACGGTAACAATAACCGTTACCCACGTATAAATGATCTTCTGAATGAGCGTGTGACGCGTGTCCCATTAAGAGATAACGCGTATAACTGCTGCGAAGATCACGGCATAAAAGTCACGTAGGTAGTTATCCCTCGCGTAGAAAATATTGGCGTAGAAGCCAATAACTGTCACCATGGCGTAGAAGCCAAAGAGTTCTCAAACCGGCGTAGAGGCCAGGTAGGCGTAGAAGCCAAGCAGGTATAGAAGCCGAGCAGGCATAGAAGCCGAGTGGGCGGAGAAGTCGAGTAGGCGTAGAAGATAGGTGATCCTCCTCCCTTGACTGAGGCTTGAGCGAATTCTAGACCGAATAGCTTTAATACGCACCGACGCAAATGTAGCCTGAGCTGACGTATTCCAAGGAGATAGCGTACAGCGTGCTCTCATATCTGAGAATAGCCTGACAACGTAATGTGCAAAAGTGATGATGTGGACGTTTTAGCCAAAATTATGACTTTTGGAGATATAATCAAATCTCTTGCATTAAATACAGAGATCTGCCCCCATCCTGCGCATTAAATGCAGAGGCGTGTCTCGAAGATCTGTCATCACTCTGTGCATTAAATACAGAGACGTGCCTCGAAGATCTGCCACTATTCTGCACAATAAATGCAGAGACGTGCCTCGAGGATCTGCCATTATTCTGTGCATTAAATGCAGAGACGTGCCTCGAGCCCTGTACGAAAAGCAGCTTTTGACGTGGCAGCCTGTTTGTCTTCTGTGGAGCGTAAAAAGCTCACGTCTGCCTGTGTAAAACTAGGCAGCGTATTTTCTTGTATGCGTAAAGCGGTTTACGCCAAGGAAATATCGCTAAACGACAGTCTGGGTTGTTGTGCAGCGCCATCATTATAGCCGTCGTCTGGGTAGTCGTACAGTACTCTTTGTTAGGAGTCAGACGTCAGGTTCACTGCATGATTTGACAGGTTTATTTCGAGGAATACGAAGCGTTCCTCGTACACTTCAATGCTACATTAAAAGCGGATGAGTTTTACGCCATAAAGGCGATATAGCACCCTTTTTACGCTCAAGCAGCCTGGACATACTTTATTACGCGGATAGTTCTTGAGCTTATATTTTACGCTGTACTTAGCAAAAAAGCTCTGTTGTACGCTGATGGCTCCAAAGTCATCTTTTTACGCTGCCCAGCACCAACATGCTGCGTATAGCTATCCAACGTATTTTTCATGCTTCTACAAGACCCCCTTCAAAGTTTTTAAATTTCTCGTAATTTGAAACGCTTTGAATGAAGCATGAAACGGTCAAGTCTGACTCATTCTTCAAGGCTGATTTTTTGGTAGATTATTGGGGATTTATTGGGATTCGGTGTGTTCTCTTTTGCCTATATAAAGGCTGAGGAGTTAACCTGTTCTTCCCACATTTCCTTCACCACACAGAGATGATCACCGGAGTTCATCGGGTCGACTTGAGGAAGAAGAAGACCATGTTCTTCCAGCATATAAGGAGCCAAAAAGAAGGCGTCTTCGAGCAAATGTCCTCTGCAATGATGGATCATGGAAGGATATCATAGCTTCCTTTGCTCGGAATAATCAGCAACTTCGTATGGCGATTCCTCCAGGAGAGAGGAAGGGTCACATTCGACCACACAGCTTGTAAGCTGTATTTTCTCCTGTCATTCATGGACGAGAACAGACAAACTAGCTCTGTCTACGAGTATTGAGTTGGGTTAAATATCTCAACTCAATCTGTCATGGCATATGGAGGATGGGCTCTGCATGATTTAGGCAGGCCCAGTTTTGTATCCTCCCGCAATTATCATTTTCTTGTTAATCGGTCGCAAAAACTGACTAACTGCTGAAGAAGACGGAAGAAGATCTCCACCAACATGAGAACCTGGCCGAACAGATTTTGGGGGTGACCTTCCGATGAAGATGAGAAAATCCTTTGTAGACGGGATTTTCCTCATATGTAATCATGAAGATGAAGAAAAACCCTTTGTAGACTGGATTTCCTTCATATGTAATCATAATTTAATAAAATTATCTTCTTCTATGCATATGATTATCTTGCCATATATTTTGCTGTGATGAAGTATGAATATGTGTAGCTTTGACACGTCTGGTAACTTTACGCCGACTCTGATAGACAGAGTATTAGGTCCCGTCCTGTCTTTTACGCATAACTAAGGATGCGCAGAAAGCCGCTTAGCATTTAAGTCGAGTATTCGAACTGTCCTGCTGTTAGGAATGGGGAGCCACGTAGAATTCTGAACTGTCACTTCTGATAAAAAAGAATTTTTGTTCAGACCATCATCTTCAAGAATGATTTCTAAAAAATCCCTTGAAATAGGGCAAGAAACGGCTGTCAAACTGAGTCGCCATCTTGAACTATAGATGGAATATTCAGACTGGATCCTGGATGAACTTCCAATCGACCCAAGAAGAAGAGTTATTTTCAATGTTGAACTCTGTATGCTTTGGGTACTTGGGATATTTTGGGGCCAAGAAGGAGTATCCTCTGCGTGAACCCTTGCAATTGACCGCCTTGGGATTTGTTCATACATATACGCATACTCTGGCCTGCGTATTTTTTAGATATACGGAGAGTCATAGATCTATAAATATGGATGAGCGTAAAAATTATAAGTTCGTAGCCTCTCGAGCGTAAGAGCTGCAAAGCATAAAAGTACCCTGGCATAGAAACTATAGATTTGTAGCCTCTGAAAAGAAAGTCTTCCGAGCGTGAGGTTGTGGATCTGTTGCCTCTGAGCGTAAAAGCCACCGAGCGTGAAATTATAGATTTATAGCTTCTGAGCGTGAAGTTGTAGGTTTGTAGCCTCTTGAGTGTAAAAGCTACCGAGCATAAAAGCATTCGGGCGTAAAACCATAGATTTATAGCCTCTGATCGTAAAACCGTAGATTTGTAGCTGCCGAGCGTAAAAAGCTCCTTGGCATAGAAACCCGAATCTGCTTTGCACAAAAACTTTTCGTATTCGCTGACTGTCTGTCTTCCCTGAGTAATAGGCTGACGTAGTTCCTAATCATAACCGAATATTAAATATCGAATTTGGTTAGGGATTCGAGGAGTCCGTCCGAACTCTATATATATCCCGAGGCTTTCAGAGGAAAACTTTTCATCTGTCTTTTTGCAAAAGAAAGCCTTCGACCCTTCGAGTTCTCTCCTTCGTTTCCTTTTCGAGCGTTCAGAGTTTTCAGCAATGGCCCCAAAACCAATCTGTCATGCCCTAGTCCCAAAATAACGAGGGACTGGACACGTGACAATGGCCAGCAGCACACACCGATGGACAAACACAATTTAATGGATCCATTGGGGCATACTTAAGCTGTATTACAACGATCAGGGTTTACTATACTAATCTCATTCACAGAATAAAAATATCAATAACAATAAAAAGGAAACAATATCATCATCAAATCATAAGTAATTAAATCGGGGAATAAGACCGATATAAGTCTGTTACAATTGTTTATTTAAACAAGAATGTAAAGAACATCATAAACTGAGTATGGAAGAAACATATACTCAGGAAAATCTATGGCAATCACCTAGTCTTCGGTTCCTGGTTCTGCTCCACTGTATGCACCTGTTTCTGCTTCTGCTCCTGATAATGCTCCTGTCCTGAATATCTCGGGGTGGATCTCCTCTGCTAATCCTGGGGACATAATTTGGATCCAGGTCCTCAGGGGACATAGCAAGGTACAGATAATATAAGCCAAAATAAATGTAGTGCAGCAATAAATGAAATAATAGGGTAATATATAATCAGCTAAGTGAAATGCAAGATGAGATCAGCACTATGACTCAGGTTGAAACTACTACAAGCTCTGTGTCGGAGAGCCGGTAGCAGTGATATCATATGGTTGTCTAGCTCAGAGAGAGACTGAGACGTCGGCATAATATAATCAACCTGTAGCCTGTATGACTCTTCCCACCCAATGTAATCATACATCTCATGTCCACAACGTCTCATGTCCATGCCACACAGGATCATAGCTAATGCATCCAGTCATATAATATCTAAGCAAAGGAATAATTCATGAAAACTGTATCCTATACAGAATCACCATGAATATCTCAAGACAATTCTGTATCATGAATAGTGTCAGGTGTCCTGGGTTATAACGTACTTGATAATGCAAGCACGAGAAGTATAGGGTCTCGATATCCATGTCTAAGTGACGTTACACAATTCCGCGTTACGGAGTTAGCACCCGACTATTAATCGAACGCTAAGTAAAGTCACACGGTCCTAGGTCAAGCATGCACAACAATGTATATATGTTAAGGAAATAAGTAGCAAAAGCTGCAGGATTTGGCAAGGTACACTTGCCTGGGGTTCTGGCTCCAACTGTAGCTCTGACTTCAACGGGTTTTACAGGCAGTTCTTCGGTTGCTGAAATAGACATCACCATCAGATTTAGAAAATATAAAATAGCCAGAAACACCTGTCCTTGAGTCCAATTTGAACACAGGGGCAAAAATGACAGTTTCTGGTCAAAGCGAGATCCACATGTGGGCCGCTTTGCACCAAAAAACATGTCAGAAACAAAGGTCTCCAAATCTGTCAAACTTAGTATAAACAAGTCAGAAACGATTATACGAATCCAACGGAACTTCCAGAATTGGATTCCGATGAGCCGATCACAAAATCGTCCGTCAAGTGGAGCTTGTGCGACCCACGATACGCAATTTTGTCAACGTTCTCAGAATCGAACCAAACTTGGGTCACAAGACCAGCGTATTGCTACGAGTCCGATGGCATAAGTTTTGTTTCGATCCAACATGTGTACACTAAGTTACAGCGAGATCCAAAAAAGGCGAATACGGGACGTTGTCGGCGGATATGCGTTAATTTCGGTGTGCACGCACATCCAAATCAACTTCTGCGAAATCTCGCACGTCCGTATCAACGACGCGCACGTTTCGGTGAAGATCACACGCGACCAAGTCGTCCCGTTTGGTGGGGCGTACTCAGTTCCGGGGTGAAATGGGGTATTGGTTTTCCTGTTTTTGGATCAAGGTTCGCGATCGCCACAGGACGCGATGCACCAAGCGGGTTGCACAGGCATCGAGAGGGTCACGCAGGGTTCGCGTCATAACTGACGGAACAGAAAATGAGGCAGCAAGGAGAGAGAAATGGGTACCTGAACAGGGCTCTGCAAACTGGGTTTTTCGTGTCAAAGGCGACACGACGCGACACGATGCTGCAGTGTCCGGGCTGTGTCCTGGCTAGGGCTAGGGGCTTCGTCGGAGTCAAAAGGATGCTGGCGGCTGACTTGAACTTCGCGGAGGTGGCTGGCTCATCGGAGAGGAGGTACGTCGGCCGCGGCTCGCTGGTGGTCGGGCGGCGCTCGGGGAGGCACTGACTGAGGTGGCTGGGCTCGGGGACGACCGACTACTGCTGAAGTCGGGGTCGGGGCGGCTGGCAGAGGCGGCTTGGGGATGACTGGCTGAGGAATACGCCGGAGAAGACGACTGGGCGGAGGGGAAGAGGGGAGCGGAGGCGGAGCAGAGGGTTAGGGTTCCGGAGGTGGTCGGGCGAGGTCGGGCGGGGGTCGTCGGGGTCTGGCAAAGGCGACGGCGAGGGGAGACGGTCAGGCGGAGGGTGGCGGAAGAGATTAGGGTTTCGGCTGGGGCAGCTTTTATAGGAAGAGAGGGAGAGGGGAACGGCCGTCCGGTGAGGGAGGCGACGAGGCGGCGGGTACGGGAGGCCAAGCGGCCCTGGGAGGCAGAGCAGCAGCCGTTACGCGACGGCACGAGGTAAAACGGCGCCGGAGCGGTCGGGGATGCGAAGGGTCGGGGAGAGAGAGGGGCTGGCCGGGTCGAGCTGTGATGGGTCGGGTCGGGTCAGCGGCGGATCCGGCCCGATCCATAAAACAGGGAAGCGGGTTCGGGTCGACGGGTCGAGTCGGGTTTGACTGATGGCCCGGATCCGACCCAAAAAGCTTGAACCCGGTTCATCTAGACCGGGTTCAGTCTGGTTTAGTTGGTTTATTTTAAAAATAAACCGAGTTTAATTAGGGTTTATTTTGGTTTAATTATAAAATAGTTTTTAGGACTTTAAAAATACTTTCGGGGTCCAATAAATTCCCGAAAAATTATCCTATGTCTAGTTTTTTATTTTACACCATAAAATATTATTTTCCTAATATTTTAATATCAATAAACATCAATTAAAAATTATTTAATAATTAAAACACCTTAGTTTAATTACAGAAAAATCATCAGAGAATTCCAGAAAATTGTGTAAAATCCAAATTAAAAATTCTTGAAAAACAGAGGGTTTACAATCTACCTCCCTTATGAGGATTACATCCTTGCAATCAAAGAATAACTGATCAACAGAGATGACACGGTTACAAATATTTTTCGAAGCACATTACTATCAAGAAGAATCAAAGTTGAGGGTGTAAGAATAACACATAGAGAAAATCATTTCCCTAAGCGATGGAAGTTATGCAATTTTTCGAATATAGAAAATCTAAAAAATTATAGTTTTCAGAAAAATCTAGTTTATTCTTTAAAAACATATTAAATTAAAAATTCTAGGTTATCACTAGGTTATCAATTATTAGCAAGTTAAAATTGTCAAGTTAAGTCTAAAGTCACGAACCAGCAGGCACGAACTAAAGCAAATCTAGAAGCAGATAACTACTAAAACTTACGCGCATTAGCTAATCCACGAGTCTGCACGTTCTCCAAGGTCAATGCCAGGGCTTATCCACGTCCTTGCAATCGATTCCTCTGCTGTTGTTGAGCCTGATGGAAGAGTAGTGCCTGGGGTATCAAAGGTGGCCTTAGCTGATACCCTCCTGAAGCTGGTGGTAGGACTCCTTAAACTCCCATTTGCGGTGCTCCTAATGCTGGATAGGCTGACCTCGGTACTTGTACCGCTTATTGGTTAACCATTGGTGCTCTGTCTCGACGCTCAGGGCATTCCCTTAATGAATGCTGACTGGATCCGCAAGCTAAATATACTTTCCTTTTTCGTCTGCACTCGTCCTCAATATGGCCTCGCTTGCGACAATATTGACAAACAGGTAGTGCCTGTGGAGATGCTCCTGGTGGCTGGTGCATATGAGGTCTCTTTGTAACTTCTTCTTGTGGTGCTCCGGCTGGTGCTGATATGAACGGCCGCTTCAGACTGGTCTCTCTCCTGATGACGCGCTCCATGCGTCGGGCTGCAGCAAGGACGTCCGGGTAAGATGTAGGAGCAACGGATCCAATTAGTTTCTGTAGCTCAATGTTTAATCCGTCGAAGAACTTCTCAGCCTTCTCTTCTTCTGTCTGAATCAAGGTTGAGGCAAAGCGACTTAGACGAATAAATTCTGCGTTGTACTCTTATACTGTCATATTGTCTTGAGTGAGGCGATTAAACTTGTCCCGAAGTTCTGATCGAGCGATAGCTGGAATGTACATCTCCTGAAAGAGTCTAGAGAACTCTTTCCAAGTGACTCGGTCTGGTCCAAGCCGTGTCTCCTCGGATAGCCACCAGTGATGTGCATTATCCGTCAATTGTATTCTGACTGCAGTCATCCAATGTTCTCGTAGAATCTCAGCTGCTTCTAATTGATGTTGAGTGTTGGTGAGCCATTCATGAACTTCTGTGGGCTCCTCTTTGCCTGAGAAGGTACGGGGCTTCAGCTGGCGGAAGTCAAAAATAGAGCCCGTCGTTGGCCGTCGTGCTGGTAGATCTGCCTGCTCTAGTGCGGTTACTAGGCTGTGACTCAAAGCCTCTTGTTGAGCTTGTATTATTGCATAGATCATTTGAAACATCTGCTTCCCATCCATGGCCTGCCCTTATGGAATTACGGGCATTGGTGGAGTAAATTGCGTTGATGTTGGAATGTCATTTTGCTGAATTCTTGAGACATGCTGACTTGCTTGACTGCGTTGTTGAGCGGATTGACCTTCTTCTACTGGTGTTACTTCATCTTCGTTGGTTACCACAGCATCTCGTGGTGATATTGCAGGAGTCTCGTCGTTTGCTCGTGAATCCATAACTCTGCAACCAAAATAAACAATGAGAGGTGCTCAGGAATCAAGGCAGGACGCAAGTCAAGAAATAAATTCGAATCCGATATAGATATCAAGAACGTTTCAAGCAAGTGGATGAGATCCTAAAAACTTATCATATTCTTATTGCAGGCCTGTTCGGTCCCTAAGTTAAAACCGAACAATTTAGTCGTTGACCTGCATGGGCCACCATAAAAAACTATGTCATGCCCCAGTCCCAAAATAACGAGAGACTGGACACATGGCAATGGCCAGCAACACACATCGATGGACAAACCCAATTTAATGGATCCATCGGGGCATACTTAAGCTGTATTACAACGATCAGGGTTTACTATACTAATCTCATCCACAGAATGAAAATATCAATAACAACAAAAAGGAAACAATATCATCATCAAATCACAAGTAATTAAATTGAGGAACAAGACCGACATAAGTCTGTTACAATTGTTCATTTAAACAAGAATGTAAAGAACATCATAAACTGAGTATGGAAGAAACATATACTCAAGAAAATCTATGGCAATCATCTATTCTTCGGTTCCTGGTTCTGCTCCACTGTATGCACCTGTTTCTGCTTCTGCTCCTGATAAAGCTCCTGTCCTGAATATCTCTGGGTATATTTCCTCTGCTAATCCTGGGGACATAATTCGGATCCAGGTCCTCAGGGGACATAGCAAGGTACAGATAATATAAGCCAAAATAAATGCAGTGTAATAATAAATGAAACAATAGGGTAATATATAACCAGCTAAGTGAAATACAAGATGAGAGCAGCACTATAACTCAGGTTGAAACTACTAAAAGCTCTGTGTCGGGGAGCCGGTAGCAGTGATATCATATGGTTGTCTAGGTCAGAGAGAGACTGAGACACCAGCACAATATAATCAACCTGTAGCCTATGTGACTCTCCCCACCCAATATAATCATACGTCTCATGTCCACAATATCTCATGTCCATGCCACGCAGGATCATAGCTAATGCATCCAGTCATATAATATCTAAGCAAAGGAATAAGTCATAAAAACTGTATCCTATACAAAATCACCATGAATATCTCAGGACGATTCTGTATCATGAATAGTGTCAGGTGTCCTGGGTTATAACGTACTTGATAATGCATGCACGAGAAGTATAGGGCCTCGATATCCATGTCTAAGTGACGTTACACAATTTTGCGTTACGGAGTTGGCACCCGACTATTAATCGGACGCTAAGTAAAGTCACACGATCCTAGGTCAAGCATGCACAACAATGTATATATGTCAAGGAAATAAGTAGCAAAAGATGCAGGATTTGGCAAGGTACACTTGCCTGGTGTTCTGGCTCCAACTGTAGCTCTGACTTCAACGGATTCTGCAGACAGTTCTCCGGTTGCTGAAATAGATATCACCATCAGATTTAGAAAATATCAAATAGCTAGAAACGCTTGTCCTTGAGTTCAATTTGGACACAGGGGCACAAATGACAATTTCTGGTCAAAGCGGGGTCCACATGTGGGCCGCTTTGCACCGAAAAATGTGTCAGGAACAAAGGTCTCCAAATCTATCAAACTTAGTGTCAATAAGTCAGGAACGATGATACAAACCCAACGGAACTTCCAAAATTGGATTTCGATGAGCCGATCACAAAATCGCTCGTCAAGTAGAGCCTGTAGGGCCCACGGTACGCGATTTTGTCAACGTTCTCAGAATCGAACCAAACTTGGGTCACAGGACCAGGGTATTGCTACGAGTTCGATGGCGTAAGTTTCGTTTCGATCCAACGTGTGTACACTAAGTTACAGTGAGATCCAGAAAATACGGATACGGGGCATTGTCGGCGGATACGCGTTGATTTCGGTGTGCACGCACATCCAAATCAACTTCTGCAAAATCCCACACGTCCGTATCAACGACGTGCACGTTTCGATGAAGACCGCACACTACCAAGTTATCCTATTTGGCAGGACGTACTCAGTTCTGGGGTAAAATAGGGTGTTGGTTTTCCTATTTTTGGATCGCGGTTCGCGATCGCCACAGGAGGCGACGCACCGAGCGGGTTGCACGGGAATCGAGAGGGTCACACAGGGTTCGCGTCATAATTGACGGAACAGAAAATGGGGCAGCGAGGAGAGAGAAATGGGTACCTGAACAGGGCTCCGTAAACGCGATACGATGCTGCTGTGTCCGGGCTGTGTCCTGGCTAGGGCTAGGGGCTTCGCCGGAGTCGGGAGGATGCTGGCGGCTGACCGGAGCTTTGCGGAGGCGGCTGGCTCATTGGAGAGGAGGTATGGCGTCCGCGGCTCGCTAGTGGCCGGGCGGCGCTCGGGAAGGCGCTGACGGAGGTGGCTGGGCTCGGGGACGGCCGGCTGCTGCTAAAGTCGGGGTCGGGGCGGCTGGCAGAGGCGGCTCGGGGACGACTAGATGAGGACTACGCCGGAGAAGACGACTGGGTGGAGGGGAAGAGGGGAGCGGAGGCGGAGCAGAGGGTTAGGGTTTCGGAGGTAGTCGGGCGAGGTCGGGCGGGGGTCGTCGGGGTCTGGCGATGGCGACGGCGAGGGGAGACGGTCAGGCGTAGGGTGGCAAAAAAGATTAGGGTTTCGGCTGGGGCAGATTTTATAGGGAGAGAGGGAGAGGGGAACGGCCGTCCAGTGAGGGAGGCGACGAGGCGGCGGGTACGGGAGGCCAAGCGACGTTGGGAGGTGGAGCAGCAGCCGTTATGCGACGGCCGGAGGTGAAGCGGCGCCGAAGCGGTCGAGGATGCGAAGGGTCAGGGAGAGAGAGGGGCTGGCCGGGTTGGGCGGTGATGGGTCGGGTCGGGTCAGCGGCGGATCCGGCCCTATCCACAAAAAGGGGAAGCGGGTTCGGGTCGACGGGTCGGGTCGGGTTTGACTGACGGCCCGGATCCGACCCAAAAAGCTTGAACCCGGTTCATCTAGACCGGGTTTGGTCCGGTTCAGTTGGTTTATTTTAAAAATAAACCGGGTTTAATTAGGGTTTATTTTAGTTTAATTATAAAATAGTTTTTAGGACTTTAAAAATACTTTCGGGGTCCAATAAATTCCTGAAAAATTACCCTATATCTAGTTTTTTATTTTACACCATAAAATATTATTTTTATAATATTTTAATATTAATAAACATCAATTAAAAATTATTTGATAATTAAAACATCTTAGTTTAATTACAGAAAAATCATAAGAGAATTCCAGAAAATTGTGTAAAATCTAAATTAAAAATTCTTGAAAAACAGGGGGTTTACACAATCTCCTCCTCTAAGGGAAAGAAGGCTGACTCTTCTTCTCGCTCTTCTGCCCAAGTGAGAGCGACTTCCGTCGGGCAAGGCGAGCTTCATTCTGAACGAAGTGTCCCACCGACGAGCAGTGCGCCCGGAGTTAAAGGTAAAGCTTTTGGGCCGAAAAGAACGACAAAAATCCTTCGCACATATTGTACGTGAACGTGCTAGGTCATCTTCTGTGCTGATAGCCTCTTCGAGAAAGATGATGCACAGAGATGATTTATCTTTTACGCCTATATTTCTAATGTGTCAGTGTAAAAACTCCATATTTTTGAAGTCTGGCGTAAAAGCACAGACTGTCGAAACTTGGCGTATACTATAAAATTTGTGTTTTACGCTTCTGGATGACAATTCTGGGGTAATAACTCAAACTTTGGCAGTCTGGCGTAAAAGCACAGACTGTCAGTTTTTTTTGTGTATACTGCCAGTCTTGAATTTTACGCCTTGGAATAAGATTCCAGCATAAAAGATCAAGTTTTTACAGTCTTGGCGTAAAGCACAAACTGTTGATTTTTGGCATATGCTGCAAGATTGTGGGGTCTAGTATAGAAACTGACGTATTTTTCTTGCACTTTGTAGTTAACTTGCATATGTCTCCGCTGGCCGAGGTGATGGGTTCTGCTGCCGGGATGCTGCATTCCAACTACCTGGAGGATTTGTCCCACGTGACATTTCCTATCTCCGGGCTCCAGTATCCTGAAGGAAGGGGAATCTTAATATTGTCTCAGGGCGAGCGAATGCTGTTGAATATGATCAACGGATAGCCCCTGACGTCCATAGACGGGGCCCAATATATAAAGTCAGCTTTTTTCTTCGGGGACATGATTGACAAGCAGTCCCAGACTAAGCCCAAGAAAGAACTCTGGGTTTTCCCTGTCGGGGGCTTGGTCATGTATCTGCCCAAGATGGTGAGAGACTACCCTATCTCGATATTCTTCCATGCTACACATCCCAACGCTGACTCCCAATCTTCATGGCCGGCGTAGGAAGATATTTTACCAGAAAGGATTTAGCCAAGGTCATTTGTTAGCCGCCCTTCTGGCTCTGTGATATTGTTCAGGGGATTATACCCGGGCAGTGTCTCGAGTGAAGACAGTTTACTGCTCCAACCGGTCCAATTACCGACTTTCTACAATAATTTTATGGGACATGGAGGAGTATACCCCAAGGTTAATCCTCGGACCAATGGATGGATTACCCCTACAAATCTTCGATGGGCTCGTTTAGCTGACTGGGCCCTGAAGCATTTTCAGACCGAGCTGGAGAGCATTGGTCTGTACGAAGCTGTGAGTGCTACCAGTGTTGGGTTACCCCTCAACCCCAGCCTATTTCTAGCTTTGATGGAGCAATATATCTCGCTCACCGGGACTTTTGCCACTTCACTGGGGGAGTTGGGATTGGCCCTCCACAAGATGGCAGAGATTTTGAGACTACCAATGGGGGATACTCCTTATGAAGAGTATGTTTCCATAAACCGGGAGCTGGGGGATTCAGACCCTCGGGTAGTGGCAGTGTACCAGGAGCTGATGTGCCACTACCTTGCTTGCACCGTCTTTTATAATGAGCCCTCAGATTTGGCTTATACCAATAAATAGGCGTCCTATCTCTTCTTTCACCGGGCCAGGGCTGCTAAGCCAGAGAAAGTCTTAGATAGCAAGGATCAGCCCCTGAGCTTTCTGAGCGTGCTTAGTGCTCAGGTAGTCGACGATCTTATGGAAGACGCTGGGGCTCCAGACCAGATTCTCGACGAAGGGATAGGAAAATATCCTGCAGGCACTAAGGCCTACAGTTATTTGAGGCATTTTCGCAGGCCTCTGTCCAAGGAAGCTCAACTGGCTGGCTTCCTCTCTATATGGCTGCGCCGACTGGTGGTACTCGGTATTGAATCTGTGGACCGCATTCACCAGAACAACTTATGGTCTGAAGTGCATCTGGTATTCGAGGCAAGACTGGGCTTGCTCCCTGCTATGGTGTGCCGCATACAAGCTGGCCTGAGGGCCATTACTGATGGGCTGCTTGCCGATGAAACTCGGCGTGATAGCTTTCCCAGGGTAGAATTACCATACATGTATTTGATGGGATGGTTAATTCTCCATAACCCCAGGGTGATGTCTTCCGGATCTGGCAGTAGTTCGGGGAGTAGTTTTTTGCTGAATTACAAGAATTCCTCCTAGAACGTGACCACAGTTTTAGACTGTCGGCAGGCGCTGAATTTCAGTCACAGCTGGAAGCTCTTCTGCACTGTCCCCTCTGTACATCTCAATCAACAGGGGAGCAGACTTCGGGACTTAGGTGAAGGGCGGACCATTCTTTCTCCTGAAGTTTTTAATTGGTTGGTCTGCATTAGACCTTCCCATTTACTGTACAGAAGTGAAGACCAATGCTTCTTGGAACCCTACCTGCCTAGTCGGTTTGCCAGGCAGTTTGGGTATGACCAATTGCATATGGGCAATGCCGTCACCAGCTTCAGGTCCAGGGGTGGACTCGTTGATCGAGTGAGAGGATGGCGATACTTCATCATGGGTTGCACTGAAGCAATTTTTACCGTACCCGTCATTCCACTCTCTATCGAGATGCGCATCCTCCACTCGTATGCCCAGTTTTATGTGGCAACCAACACCTTCCATCGTGATTTTGATATACGTGGAAGTTTTAGGATGCCCTCCTCCAAGTCCGCAGGA
Organism: Iris macrosiphon; assembly: GCA_036927795.1. Lineage (NCBI taxonomy): Eukaryota > Viridiplantae > Streptophyta > Magnoliopsida > Asparagales > Iridaceae > Iris > Iris macrosiphon. The sequence goes on from JAYESA010000018.1 coordinate 111,215,045, forward strand.
AGAGACAAAATCCCCTCGGTCTCCTCTGACGAGGGTGAAGATTTCGTCAATCCAGAAGAGCCTCTATTGGCAGTACCGAGGGATAAAATACCTCTGCCTGCAGGGCCTCTGGTCATCTCTGGTAAGCGAAGGGCTCATGTTCTGAAGGAGACTTTCCCTCGCAAGAAGAAAAAGACGGTTAGTCATCCTGTCAGGACTTCCCACCCTGAGGTTCCTAGAAGTGAACCTGCTGTTTCCCTTGTTGGAGATGATTCTTCGATTAGAGGTTCCTCGCTTTTTAGAGAGGGAACCTCCACAGTTTCGGTTGGCGGTGCCGAAGAATTTTTGCTTAATGTTGTTGTCGCTGCTACCGCTTCAGGTAGTGGCACGAGATCGCCTACGAGGCCAAGCCAAATAAGGAATCTTTATCCAGACCGGCTCGCCCGAAGTGGTTCCGATATCTCAAGAGGAGGATGAGCCTGTCATTGCGATATTGCCTCCTTTGAGTATGCCGGTCACTTCGTCCGTTGTTGGCACATCTTCTTTTGTCGCACCATCTGTTGAGGCGACGGCTGTGGCAACATCGTCTGCGGTCGTTCCTGGGGGAAGGTTCGCCAATATTGCAGTCACTCCCAGCGTCCATTCGGATCTAGCCATGCTGACTGAGCAGTATACTAGTATCTTCTACACCACCTTAAAAATGCTAATATTAATGGTGTTGGAGAAGAATCTAAGCTTCGAGGCTCTGAGGAGGTCCTCTCGGTTAGCGATAGTGCCGATCAGAGAATTCAACAATACTGGGGTAGCTGACACACTGGAGGAGATAGTTAATGGTTTGGAGCAACCCATTAACGAATATCTGTAGCTATCTCGAGGCAGCATTGACGGTCTCGTTCGAGCTAGGTATGACTCCCTGACTGCAGAGCTTGCTGGACAACTGGAATCTCTGAATAAATTTGTCCAAGAACAGCAGTAGAAGATGGATCATGAGCGTACCGAATTAGAGTATGTCATTCCTCAGCCGACTCAGTGCGAAGTCGACTATGAGGAAGTGACAGCAAGGGTTCGCAGATTGAGAGATGAACTCGCTCAAACGGAGGAGGAGGCTGTCTCTTTGTCGGCCTCTCGAGATGTGCTAAAGCGTCGAATGGAGACCGCTCAACAGAACCTGACGTATGTGGGTTTCGTCCACGCAGGTTTTGCACATGCTTGGTCCGAGCTAGCTGCTTTGAACAATAATGCAGCAAGGTTGGAACGGGCTCGCGCCGATGTCTTGAACTCCAGGGATGAGAGAATGTAGGCTCTGGCACGATAGATTCGCGACCTAACCGCTCCCCCCAAATGATGTACTTTTTTGCTTTTTAATGTAATTTTGCTCTTTCTAGGAATAGTAAAGAGGCTTTTATCTGACTTTGTGGACCCATCATTTTGGAATATAAATGACAGGTTTGGGTGAAAGGGATATCAGAGGTAATATGGACGTGATATACTCTCGGTAAGCTTCAGCAGGACATATCTATTCAGAGGTTATATGGACGTGATAGAATATGCTCTGACTAAAATTTGTACACAAAACACTATCAGAGGTAATATGGACGTGATAGGTCTTGAAGTTCCAAATTAGTTAAACATATCTATTCAGAGGTTATATGGACATGATAGAATATGATCCAACTAGTTTTGTTTTGGAAGTAGTATTGTCAGAATAAGATCTTCACCATACTCCATTTGAGCAAAGGAGGTTAAGCGTAGTACCTTTTCAGTAATTTTCCATTGATAGGAGCCATCAACAAGTCTTCATTAGGCTTGGCTAACCTGTAAGTGTCGTTTGAGAACGTCGTCTCGATCACATAAGGGTCTTCCCATTTGGGCTAGAATTTACCCTTACTCTTGTGAGTAATAATCATTGGCCTTCTCACAGCTAAAACTAGCTCGCCAACTTTGAACACTCTTTCCTTTACTTTTTGATTAAAAGATCTGGAAATGCGTGCCTGGTAGAGCGCGATACGTTGTTGAGCCTGAAGGCATTTCTCGTCTAATCCTTCTAGCTCTTGAAGCCTTAACAGGTCATTCTTTTCTTGAGTCAACTCATTAGCCACTGCTATCCTGAGTGACAAATTTGGACTTCGATGGGGAGAACTGCTTCGCTCCCGTAAACCAATGAGAATTGGGTGCAACCTGTCGGTGCTCGTACCATTGTGCGGTATGCCCAGAGACATTCTCCAAGCTTCTCATTCCAATCTCTCTTGTTCGAAGAGATGAACTTTTTTAAGAGCTTGATAATGGTTTTGTTGAAAGCTTCCCCCAAACCATTAGCAGCAGGATTATATGCCGTAGAGGCCATATTTTATATCCAATTTTTTATCGCAAAATCGATAAAATGCTTGGCTGATAAATTGAGGCCCATTATCATAAATTATCCTCCAGGGTATCCCAAAGCGATAAATGACATGATGCTTAATAAAGCTGATCATATTAGATGCCTTCACCTCAGCAAGAGGGATCGCCTCTGCCCATTTGGAGAAATAATCCGTAACGGCCAGTATGAACCGGTGACCTCTGGAAGAAGACGGGTGAATAGGACCAATGATATCTATACCTCATGCTTCGAAAGGCCAGGATGCAACCGTAGGATGTAGATGTTCAAAAGGTTGATGTATAACGTCTGCATGAACCTGACAGGCTTTGCATTATTTTGCATACCTTATTGCATCTGTGATCATAGTAGGCCAGTAATAGCCCATCCTCTTGTTACGATCCTGTAGCTTAGGACCGGATTGATGCACTCCGCATATGCTATCGTGAACTTCACGGATAACCCGCTGTGCCTCGTCATCAGAGAGACATCTCAATAGCAGTCCATCGTAGGTCCGGCGATATAGACACTGTGAAGACGCATCAAAATAGAAGCGTAATGATCGTCTTTTGACGGATACTGCTCCTTTAGGGTCCTCCGGCAAGATTTTGTATGCCACAAAATCTATAAAGGGACTTCTCCAGTCTCTCTTGGGAGGATCGGTATTCACAGCATAGCTGTGTTCTATGTGAAAGTTATTTTTCACACAGAATAAATCTTTGTTAAGAAGGATCACGAATTCTGCCTTCTTATAGGAGTAGCTAAATCTGCAGCTAGACTGGCTAGGACATCAGCTTCCAGATTCTGAGATCGAGGTACATTCTCTAGAAAGAACCCTTTAAATGTTATGGCTATCTCGATCATTGATCGGTGATAGGGGATGAGGTCTGGATTCTGGACTTCATATATTCCTCTGACTTGATTGACGATCAGCAGAGAATCACCGAAAGCTTCCAGAGATTCGACGCCCAATTCTTTAGCGACTTGGAGCCCGATTAGTAGAGCGTTATACTCCACCACATTATTGGAACAGGGCTCGCTAAGAGAATATGCTCGATAGATGACGAGTTTATCAGGAGTAACCAGGACAATTCCTACTCCTGAAACCACGTTTCCCCTGGGACCAGTCCTGGAGGCACCATCGAAGAATAGTTGCCATGCATCACTTTCCATTGCAAAATTATATTCTGCAACTTCGTCGAGAATGTTCTCGTATAGTTTAGAGGCCTCCGAGATCGGATGAGCAGCTAGGAAATCAACCAATGCTTGGCCTTTGATGGACTTTTGAGGGACGTACACCATGTCATACGGTGTTAATAACATCGCCTAAGTCGAAAGTCGGGAATTAAGAACACTTGGCTTGTTCATCAGTACCTGAAGAGGATTGATCCTGGAGATGATATGAATAGTCTGGCCTGTGACATAGTGAACATCAGAGCCAAGCATTCTTTTTCCACTGGACTGTACCGGTGTTCCGCTCTGATAATCATCCTTCTTAGATAGTAGATAGCATGTTCATGACCCACATCGTTCTTCTGTACGAGAAGAGCTTCCAGAGAATGATCCATCGCTCGAACGTACAGCAAGAATAGTCTTCCTATGACGGGAGGCACCAGAACTGGCGGATTAGTAAGGTAGCATTTGATATCATTAAACGCTTGCTGACAGGCTTCGTCCCATACGAAGGATACACCTTTCTTTATGAGATGAGAAAAAGGCTGACATCTCCCAGAGAGGTTGGATATGAATCTCCGGATATAAGCCAGACGACCTTGAAATCCCCTGAGTTCTCTCAGATTACGTGGCGCTCGCATTTCTAAGATGGCCTTGACTTTATTATGGTCCACTTGAATGCCTTTAGCGATAATGACAAATCCTAGGAATTTGCTACTAGATACACCCAGAAAGGACTTTGTAGGATTTATTTTGAGTTGATGTTGGCGCATCAACTCAAATACTGTCTTCAAGTCTTGGATGTAATTATCCTTGAGGCGGCTTTTGACAGCTACATCGTCCACGTAACATTCTACTATTTTATGTAAATGCTCATGGAATATGTTACTCATGGCCCGTTGGTACGTAGACCCGGCATTCTTCAATTCGAAGGGCATGATCGTATAGCAATATACCCCCAATGGTGTCCGGAAGGCAGTACGCTTCTCGTCTTCGGGATGCATCTTGATTTGATTGTATCCTGAAAATCCATCCATGAAAGACATACATTCAAAACCGCATGTATTGTCAATCATGACGTCCGTAATGGGAAGAGGAAACTCATCCTTGGGGCAGGCTGCATTCAGATCTCGGTAATCGATGCAGACACGTACTTTCCTATTTTTCTTCATGACCGGGACAACATTGGCGACCCAGTCGGGATGTTGTTCTTTCCGGGTGAAACTGCAGGCTATCAACTTCTTGATTTCAGCTTCAATGGTGTCCATCATATCCGAGCGAAATCGACGTTGGTGCTGCTTCACAGGCTTCAAATCGGGCGATATATTGAGTTTATGAGTAGCCACCTTTCGATCAAGACCTGGCATATCCTCATAATTCTATGCAAAGATGTCGATATATTCTTTTATCAGCTGGATAATTTCTTTCCTTTCTTCTTCGGAAAGATTGTTACTGATAAATATTGGTTTTGGTGAAAGTTCATCCCCAACATTAATCTGGATAACTTTATCTTCGGTGGAAGGTTCTCTCTGCTCGAACCGGAATTCCCATTGTGTATCCATTTGTTGAGCCCAAGAGTCATTCTCAAACGGTTCAGATTCTTGTTCGTCTGCTTTGAAGGAATCTGCCACTACGGTATTTACTGATAATGTTCGTTCGAGAGCATCAGATGAGTCGGAGGGCGACGAGCCGTTTTGAGAAGAGAAAACGATATCCTCGTTTGACTCAGAAGTTGAAAGGGAGGTGGTATACCCTAACCCAAAATGAGTTCGTTGACAGTTGTTTGTGGTATTAAACGAAAGAATGAAAGTATATTTCAATGACAGGGTTTATACGAGACCCGTGCCCTTTGGTTTACAAACAAACTTGTGCAATTTGATCCTATACGAGGATACAGGAGTACAATTTATTTAATCTGGGTATAAATTGCTATAGGTGTCTGATCTGCAGTCGATCACTTTAGCCCTTGGATGACACGATATTGAAGAAGTGCCGTGGAAGACGGGTAGCAGCTTCGAAGGTTGCGAAGGAGGGTGGATGCACGATGCCAAAGCCGTCGACCCCTACTCTTTGCCTGAGCTCCGGACTCTTCTCTCTTTCTCTTTCTCTCTCTCTTTTTACCAATTCTCTGACCTGGTTCGATCTTCCAAATTGTCGACCTTGTTCCCCATTGATAGGGGTCTCTATTTATAGAGTTTTGGTGACAGTGACCACTCCTTCGGTATAACAACCGAGGAGTGGACAGTACAGCACCCTTTTACACAACGGTTAAAATAACCAATACCTGCGTATAAATGACCTTTTGAGTGAGCATGTGACGCGTGTCCAACTAAGGGGACAAAATGCGTATATCTGCTGCGAAGATCACGGCGTAGAAGCCACGTAGGTAGGTATCCCTCGTGTAGAAGAGGTTGGCGTAGAAGTCAAATGACTGTCACCCTTGGCGTAGAAGCCAAAATAGGCATAGAAGCCGAACAGGCGTAGAAGCCGAACAGGCATAGAAGCCGAACAGGCATAGAAGTCGAATGGTCGTAGAGACTGAGTGGGCGTTTGAAGCCGAATGAGCACAGATCCTGAATGGGCGTAGAAGCCACTGCGTACCGTGCCAGAGTGTTAATGTGGACGTCTTCGCCAGAATTACGGCTTTCGAAGGTGTAATCAAATCTCTTACAGAGATTTGCCACCATCCTGTGCATTAAATGCGGAGACGTGTTTTGAAGGTCTGCAGCCCTTCTGTGTATCCGTCGTAGAGACGTGTCTTAAGGGAAACTGTCACCGCTCTGTGCAATTTGACGTAGAGACGTGCCTCGGGCCCTGCACGAAGTGCAGCTTTTGACGTGGCAGGCGGTTTGTCTACTGCGGAGCATAAAATAGCTCATGTTTGCCTGTGTAAAACAAGGCGGCGTATTCCCTTGTACGCGAAAGAGTGGTTTACGCTGGGGGGACTTTGGTAACCGACGGTTTGGTGATATTTTAACCAAATCCTCTGCATTAAATGCCGAGATCCGCCATCATACTGTGGGGCACGTCCCGAGGGGTCTGCCATCGTTTCCAGCCGTCGTTTGGGTAGCCGTGCAACACTTTTTGTTAGGAGTCAGAGGCCAGGTTCACTGCGTGACTTGACAGGTTCATTTCGGGGAAGACGAAGCGTTCCTCGTACGCATTAACGTTGCTTTGAGAGCGGCTGAGTTTTACGCCATGGAGGCGATAAAGAACTCTGTCTTACGCTGGAGCGGCCTGGACGTACTGCACTTACGCGGATGGTCCTTTGAGCTTACACTTCATGATGTGTTTTAGCGAAAAAAGCTCTGTTGCACGCTTGATGGCTCTGAAGGCCTCTGTTTACGCTGCTCTGCATCAAGAGGCTGCGTAGATCCTCTCAGCATATTTTTCATGCTTCTACAAGACCCCCTTCAAAGCTTTTAAATTCTTCGGAATTTGAAACGCTTTGAATGAAGCATGAACGGCCCCTCGTAACTCGAAACATTTCTGAATGGAGCGTTGAAACGGTTAATGCGGACTTTATGGCGGATTTATTGGGGACCGCTGTGATCTCTTTTGCCTATAAAAAGGCTGGGGGGTGAGCCTGTTCTCACCATATTCCCATCACCATGCAGAGATGATCGTCGGAGTTCGTCGGGTCGACCTGAGGAAGAAGGAGATCATGTTCTTCCAGCATGTAGGGAGCCGAAAAAGACGGCATCTTCGAGCAAATGTCTACTACAACGATGGATCATGGAAGGATATCTTAGCCTCCCTTGCTCGAAATAATCAGCAACTTTGTATGGTGGTTCTTCCGGGAGAAGGGAAGGATCATATTTCACCATACGGCTGGCAAGCTGCATATTTTCTCTTGAGATCCCCACGAACAAGATTAGACAAACCGTAATCTATCATCCTCGATCGAGTTGGGTTAAAGAAACCTCAACTGGATCGGCCATAGCGAATGGAGGATCTTTTTGTTCATGACTGTGGTAGTCGATAAACTGTCTTCGAAGAAGAGAAAGATCTCCACCCATGTGAGAACCTGTCAGAACAGCTTCTGGGCGATCTTCATATGACGATGGGGGACTCCTTTGTCGACGGAGCTTCCCTCATATGTAATCATGAAAAATAGAGAAAAACCCTTGTAGATTGGATTTTCCTCATATGTAATCATGATTTTAATTTTAATAAAATCGTCTTCTTCTCCATATGATCGTCTTGCCATATGTTGCTATGAAGTCTGAATATGTGTAGCTTTGACACGTCTGAATCTTTACGCCGACTCCGTAGAAAGAGTGCTAGGTCCTGTTCTTTACGCATAGCGAATAGTCCATAGAACGCTGTAGAGTATTTTGAATATTTTAGAACTGTCCTGTTGCTAGGGACTGAGGAACCGTGTAGAGCTCTGAACTTCTGATAAACAGAATTTTTGTTCAGACTTTGTCTTCAAGAATGACTTCCCGAAAAATCCCTTGGAACAGGGTCGAGAAATGGCTGTCTAACTGAGTTTGCCATCTTGATAGACGAGATGTTCAGACTGGAGTCTGGATGAACCTCCAATTTTGGACCCGAGAAGAGTAATTTCTCAATGTTTGAACTCTCTATACTTCGGGTACTTGGGATACTTTGGGTCAAGAATGAGTATCTTCTGTGTGAACTCTTTGCAATTGACAGCTTTGGGGACTGTTTTAAATATACGGAAAGTCGTGGAGCATGAAATCATCAGTCTGTAACCTCTGGGCGTAAAACACCATCGAGCGCAGAATCTTAGACTTGTGGTTCCTGAGCGTGAAGTCGTAGGTTTGTTGCCTCTCGAGCATAAAAGCTACCGAGCACAAAGGCATCCGGGCATAAAACCATAGACTTATAGCTGTCGAACGTAAAGCTGTAGATTTGTAGCCGTCGAGCGTAGAAAGCTCCTTTAGCGTAGGACTGGAGATCTGTAGCCTGTGAGCGTAGAACACCATCGAGCGTGAAATCGTAGACTTGTGGTTTCTGAGCGTGAAGTCGTAGGTTTGTTGCCTCTCGAGCATAAAAGCTACCGAGCACAAAGGCATCCGGGCATAAAACCATAGACTTATAGCTGTCGAACGTAAAGCTGTAGATTCATAGTCATCGAGCGTAAAAAGCTCCTTTAGCGTAGAACTGTTTGATTTGTAGCTCCTGAAAAGAAAATTTCTTCGAGCGTGAAGTTTGCGGATCTTTTGCCTCTGAGCGTAAACTGAGCGCCACCGAGCGTGAGATCGTCGATTTGGTATCTGCTGAGCGTAAAGTCGTAGGTTTGTGGCCTCTCGAGTATAAAAGCTACCGAGCACAAAGGCATCCGGGCGTAAAACCATAGACTTGTAGCTTGCGAGCGTAAAACCGTCGATCCGTTGCTGTCGAGCGTAGAAAGCTCCTTTAGCGTAGAACCTGCTGAACCGTTTTGCACGAAAAACCTTTCAAATTCGCTGACTGTCCGTCTTCCAAGGGTAGTGGGCTGACGTAGCATCCAATCATAACCAATCTGCGAGATTTGGTTAGGGTCTCGAGGAGTTCGTCCGAGGATTCGAGGAGTCGACCCGGACTATATATACCCCAAGTTTTTGAGAGAAAAACTTTTTATCTGTCTTCTGCAAAAAAGAGCTTTCGACTGTTCGAGTTTTTCTTCGTTCCTTCTCCGAGCACTTCGAGTCTTCAGAAATGGCGCCGAAACAAATCCCCTCCGCTAAGGGAAAGAGCATAGGTTCTTCATCTCATTCTTCTGCCCCAGCGAGGGAGTCTCTGGTCGGGCAAGGCGAACTTCCTTCCGAGCAAAGTATCCTGCCGACGAGAAGCGCACCCGGCCTTAGAGGTAGAGCCTTTAGGGTGACAAAAACGACGAAAAATCCTTCGCACACGTTGAACGTGACCGCGCTAGGTCATCTTCTGTGCTGATAGCCTCTTTGGAGGAAGATGATGCACGAAGGCATTTTTATCTTTTACGCCCACATTTCTAATGTGCCAGCATAAAGACTCCTTATTTTCGTAGCCCTGAGCGTAAAAGCTCTGGCTATCGAAAATGGGCGTATATCGTAAAATTTGAGTTTTACGCTTGTGGAGGGGACTTCCGGCGTAAAATAACCAAATGGTTACGATCCTGCGTAGAGCACAGACTGTCGTTTCTTTGGTCTGTACGTTTGTGCAAGATTTGTAATGACATATTTTCCTTGCACTTTTGCAGTTGATCTGGGCGAGTCTCCACTGGCCGAGGTGATGGGATCCGCTACCGGGATGCTGCACTCGAATTATCTGGAGGATCTGTTCCATGTGGCATTTCCCATCTCCGGACCCCAGTATCCTGAGGGAAGGGGATTTTTGATATCGGCTCAGGGCGAGCGGACGCTGCTGAGCATGATTATTGGCGAGCCCCTGACCTACGTAGACGGGGAGCAGTACATAAAGCCGGCTTTCCTCTTTGGGGACATCATTGACAAACAGTCCCAGACGAGGCCCAAGAGGGAGCCCTGGGTTTTCCCTGCCGGGAATTTGGTTTTGTATTTGCCAACGATGCCGAGGGATTATCCCATCTCGGCCTTCTTCCATGCGACGCATCCCAGGAAGATATCGTGGATGCTGACTCCTGATCTTCACGGTAAGCCGGGGAAGATCTTTTATCTCAAAGGAGCTGACCGAGGGTCGTTTGTCAGTCGCCCTTCCGGCTCAGTGACGTTGTTCCGGGGACTGTGCCCGGGTAGTGTCCCGAGTGAAGATAGCTCGGTGATCCAGCCGGTCCAATTGCCGACCTTCTACAACGATTTCATGGGATGAGGCGGGGTATATCCCAAGGAGAATCCTCGGTGTAATGGGTGGATCGCCCCAATAAACTCCCGATGGACATGCCTAGTTGGCTGGGCCTTGAAGCACTACCGGAGAGAGCTGGAGGTCATTGGGCTATATGCCGCTGTGAGTGCGACGAGCGTTGGGTTGCCTCTGAACCCTAACTTGTTCCTGGCGCTGATGGAGCGGTACATTCCGCTCACTGGGACATTTGCCACTCCACTGGGGGAGTTAGGATTGGCGCTCCACGAGATGGCGGTTGTCTCGAGACTGCCGATGGGGGATACCCCATATGAAGAGTATGTTCCCACCAACCGGGAGTTGGAGGATTTGGACCCTCGGGTGGCAGAAGTATATCAGGAGCTGATGTGTCAGTACTTCGCGTGCACCGCTTTTTATAACGAGCCTTCTGATTTGGCTCATACCACAAAGTGGATGTCCTACCTCTTCTTCTACCGAGCTAGGGCTGCCAAGTCGGAGAAAGCCTCGGGGGGCAAAAATGAGCCCGTGAACTGTTTGGGCGTGCTTAGCGCCCAGGTCATCGAGGATCTTATGGAGGAGGCCACAGCTCCGGATCAGATTCTCGTCGAGGGGGTAGGAAAGTACCCCGAAGGCACTAAGGCCTGTAGTTACTTGAGGCGCTGTCGCCGGCCTCTGTCTAAGGAAGCCCAGTTGGCTGGTTTCCTCTCCATATGGCTGCGTCGAGTCGTAGTGCCTGGCACAGCGTCCGCGGACCGTATTCACCGGAACATCCTGTGGCCGGCAGTGCGCTTAGTGTTCGGGGCAAGACTGGGCTTGCTTCCCGCCATGGTGTGCCGTATACAGGCTGGCCTGAGGGCCATAACTGATGGGTTGCTCGTCGACGAAGCTCGGCATGAGAGTTTTCCCAGGGTGGAATTACCATACCTATACTTGATGGGATGGTTAATTCTCCACAGTCCCCGGGTGATGTCTCCTGGCTCCGGTAGCAGCTCGGGGGGTATATTCTTGCTGAATTATAAGGATTCCTCCTGGAATGTGAACACAGTCTTAGACTGTCGGCTGGTGTTGAACCTCAGCCACGGCTGGAAGATCCTCTGCATTGTCCCCTCCGTACATCACAATCAATCAGGGGTGCGGCTTGAGGATTCAGGTGGAGAGAAGACCGACATTTCCCCGGAAGCTTTTAACTGGTTGGTCTGTATTAGATCCTCCCATCTGCTGTACAGGAGCGAAGATCACTGCTTCTTCGAGCCCTACTTGCCTAGTCGGTTCGCTAGGCAGTTTGGGTACGATCAGTTGTATGTAGGCAATGTCGTTACCAGCTTCAGGTCCAGGGGCGGACTCATTGATGGAGCTAGAGGGTGGAAATATTTTATCATGGGTTGTACGGGGGCAATCTTTATCGTGCCGGTCGTTACAACTTCCACGGAGCTGCGCATCCTTCATTCCTACGCCCAGTTCTATGTGGCGATTAACACCTTCCATTACGATTTTGACACGCGTGGAAGCTTCAGGGTGCCTTCTCCCAAACCTGGGGGAAGAGTTGAAGTCCCTTCGGTTTCTTCTGACGAGGGTGAGGAGTCTGGTACTCCGGATGAGCCTCTGGTGCCGGTGCCGAGGTGCGAAGTGCCTCCGCCTGCGGGGGCTCTGGTAGTCTCTTCTGGGAAGCGGCGGGCTTCTGCTCCGAAGGAAGCTTCCCTTCGTAAGAGGAGGAAGGAGACGGTTGCTCATCTTCTCCGCATTTTTGGTGTTGAGGCTCCCGGGGTTGAGCCTTCGTCTCCCCATATCAGGGATGATTCTTTGGTTAGAGGTTCCTCGCCTTTTAGAGAGGGACCTTCTTCAGCTCTGGCGGGTGGCGCCGGAGAATCTTCGCTAGAGGTTGCTGTCGCTGCTACTGCTCCAGGTAGCGGAACGAGATTGCCTATATGGCCGCGACAGATGGGAGAATCTTTCCCGAGGTCAGCAGCGGGTGAAGTTCCTGCTGTGCCAGCGAGCATGCCTGGTGAGGTTCCTGCTGACGAACCTCGACCGCGTCTTGGTGAAGGCTTGACAGAACTCTTGGCGATGTCGGTCAGCCCACCTCCTTCTCCAGGTATGACGGTTCACATTGCGTCATTAAGGCGTGGTTTAGCTACCTCGGGTGCAGATGCGTCGTATATGCCATTGGCTCCGGGTAAATATCGTCTTTAGGTCTCCCCTTAGAAAGATTACTATTGTATTGATATAAGCTTTCTTGTCCTTTTTTCAGGGGATGACGTCCACGGGGAGCACAGCGTTGGAGCGCCTTCTGGCTCTGCTCCGGGTCCTGGTGATGACACGGAGGTACCCGACTTCGAGGAGGAAGTATCCTCGGGGGCTAGTTCACCTGGAGTGGTTTCGTCGTCTCCAGAAGAGGATGAACCTGTCATCGTGACCTTGCCTCAAGTGAGTATGCCGACGACTTCGATCGTTGTTGTCGCCACCTTGTCTGCAATTATTCCTGGAGAGGGACCCGCTAGTATCGCGGCCACTCCTGACGTTCAGCCGGGTCTAGCTGCGTTGACCGAGCAGCATACCAGCTTCTTCTACACCGGTTTGAAAATGATGATATCGATGGTGTTGGCAAAGAATCCGGACTTCGAGCGCCTGAAGAAAACTTCTCAGTTCTTGATCGGGGCTGTCAGGGAGCTTGGTGATCCTGGGGTAGCTGACGCCCTGGAGGCGGTGGTTAATGGGTTAGAGCAACCCATTACCGAATACTTGCAGCTGACTCGGGGCAGCCTCAATGCTGATGTCCAGGCTTGATTCGACCTCATGACTGCGCGGCTTGCTACAAAGCTAGAAAGCCTAAACAACTCCATCCAGACGCATAAGCTGGAGATGGATAGGAGAAAAGCTGTCGTGGAAGAGGCTCTTGCTGTTGAGATGCAGTGTCGCTCCGAGCATGAAGGGAACGCAGCGAGGGTCTGCAAGCTGAGGGAAAAACTCGCTCGGGCAGAGGAGTGGGCTTCTCAGTCGTTGGCGGGTCTAGAGGTAGCGGCTGGTCGTCTGAGCGCAGCGCGACAGGATTTGGACCGTGCAGAAGCTGCTCGTACGGGCTGTCTTCGGGCAAAGGCTGATCTGACCCTTACGAACACCCCCGAGGCACGGCTGGAGCAGGCTCGCGCCGACGCCTTGGCTCTTAGAAATGAGAGGATAGCTGCACTGGAGTGGCTGATTCGCAATCTGACTACTCTGCCATCATGATGTATTATTTCCCTTTTTGCTTGCCCAGATGTAATTCTGCTTCCCTTTTGGGAATAAATAAAGATGACTCTTTTCTGACTTTGTGGACCCGTCATTTTGGAATGTAAATGACAGTTTTTAGGTGAGAGTAATATCAAAGGTAGTATGGACATGATAGACTCTCGATAAACTTTTTAGCAGGACATATCTATTCAGAGGTTGTACAGACATGATAGGATATGACCCAACTAGTTTTGTTTTGGGAGTAGTTTTGTCAGAATATGAGATCCTTGCTATATTCCACCCGAGCAGGGGAGATTAAGCATAGTACCTTTTCAGGAATTTGCCGTTGATAGGAGCCATTAACAGGTCTCCATTAGGCTGGGCTATCCTGTAGGCGCCGTTCGAGAACGTTGTCTCGATCACATAAGGGCCTTCCCACTTGGGCTGGAATTTGCCTTTACTTCTGTGAGTAAGGCTCATCGGCCTTCTCACGGCTAGAACTAGCTCACCGACTTTGAACACCCTTTCCTTTACTTTATGATTGAAAGCTCTGAAAATGCGTGCTTGGTAGAGCGCGATGCGCTGTTGAGCTTGGAGGCGTTTCTCGTCTAATCCTTCTAGCTCTTGGAGCCTTAACAGGTCATTCTTTTCTCGAGTCAGCTCATTAGTCACGGCTATCCTGAGCAACAGGATCTGGATTTCAATGGAGAGAACCGCTTCCCTCCTATAGACCAGCAAGAACGGGGTGCAGCCTGTCGGCGTCCATACCGTTGTGCGGTATGCCCAGAGACATTCGCCCAGCTTCTCATTCCAATCTCTCTTGTTTGAAGAGACGAATTTCTTCAAGAGTTTGATAATGTTTTTGTTGAAAGCTTCCGCCAAACCATTAGCAGCTGGATAGTATGCCGTAGAGGCAATATTGTGTATCCGATTTTTATCGCAAAACCGATGAAACGCTTGGCTGATGAACTGGGGCCCATTGTCGTGAATTATCCTCCGGGGTACCCCGAAGCGATAAATGACGTGATGCTTGATGAAGCTGATCACATTAGATGCCTTTACCTCAGCGAGAGAGATTGCCTCTGCCCATTTGGAGAAGTAATCCGTGATGGCCAGTATGAACTGGTGACCCCTGGAAGAAGATGGGTGAATAGGACCGATGATATCCATACCCCATGCTTCGAAAGACCAGGATGCGACTGTAGGATATAGATGTTCAGACGGTTGATGTATGAAGTCTGTATGAACCTGACAGGCTCTGCAATATTTTGTATACCGTATTGCATCTGCGATCATAGTAGGCCAGTAATAGCCCATTCTCCTGATGCGATCCTGTAGCTTAGGACCGGGTTGATGGGCTCCGCATATGCCGTCGTGAGCTTCACGGATACTCTGCTGTACTTCGTCGTTAGAGAGACATCTTAATAGTAATCCGTCGTAGGTCCGGCGATATAGGCTTTGTGAAGATGCATCGAAGTAGAAGCGTAATGATCGTCTCTTGACGGATACTGCTTCTTTGGGGTCCTCCGACAAGATTCCGTATGCCACAAAATCTATGAAGGGACTTGTCCAATCTCTCGTAGGAGGATCGGTGTTGACAGCGTAGCTGCATTCTATGTGACAGCTTTTCTTCACACAGAATAAATCTCTGTTAAGAAGGATTACCGAATCCTGCCTTCTTACGGGAGTAGCTAAATTCGCAGCTAGACTGGCTAGGGCATCAGCTTCCAGATTCTGAGATCGAGGTACATGCTCTAGGAAGAACTTCTTGAATTTCATGGCTATCTTGACCGTCGCTTGGTGATAGGGGATGAGGTCTAGATTCCGGACTTCATATATTCCCCTGACTTGATTGACGATAAGCAGAGAATCACCGAAAGCTTCAAGGGACTCTACCCCCAGCTCTTTAGCAACTTGGAGCCCTATTAGTAGAGCGTTGTACTCTGCCACATTGTTGGAACAGGGCTCGCTAAGAGAATATGCTCGGTAGATGACGAGCTGATAAGGGGCGACCAGGACGACTCCCACTCCCGAAACGATATTTCCTTTAGGACCGGTTCTAGAGGCACCATCGAAGAACATTCGCCATACGTTACTTTCCCTTGCGGAATTACATTCTGCAACCTCATCAGGGATGTCTTCGTATAGTTTGGAGGTCTCCGAGATCGGATGAGCGGCTAGGAAGTCGGCCAATGCTTGGCCTTTGATGGACTTCTGTGGGACGTATACCATGTTATATGGTGTTAGCAGCATTGCCCAAGTCGTGAGTCGGAAATTGAGGGCACTTGGTTTGCTCATCAGTACTCGGAGAGGGTTGATCCTGGAGATGATATGAATAGTCTGGCCGGAGACATAGTACCGCGTCTTCTGGATAGCGAACATCAGAGCTAGGCATTCTTTCTCCACTGGGTTGTACCGGTGTTCGGCTCCGACCATCATCCTGTTGAGGTAGTAGATAGCCTGTTCATGGCCCCTATCGTTCTTCTGTGCGAGGAGAGCTCCCAGCGAATGATCCATTGCTCGAACGTACAGAAGGAACGGTTTTCCCATAACGGGAGGCACCAGAACTGGTGGACTGGTGAGGTAGCGCTTGATATCTTCGAACGCTTGCTGACAGGTTTCATCCCATACGAAGGATACACCTTTCTTCATGAGATGAGAGAAGGGCTGACATCTCCCCGAGAGGTTGGATATGAATCACCGGATGTAAGCCAGACGTCCTTGAAATCCCCTGAGTTCCCTCAGATTATGGGGCTGTCGCATTTCCACGATTGTCTGGACTTTATCAGGGTCCACTTGGATGTCTTTGGCTGTAATGACAAATCCCAGGAATTTGCCACTAGATACACCCAGAAAGGACTTCGTAGGGTTCATCTTGAGTTGATGTTGGCGCATTAACTCGAATACCGTCCTCAGGTCTTGAATATGATCACCTTTGAGGCAGCTCTTGACGGCTATGTCGTCCACGTAATATTCTACTGTTTTGCGTAAATGCTCGTGGAATATGTTACTCATAGCTCGTTGGTATGTAGCCCCGACGTTCTTCAATCCGAAGGGCATGACCGTGTAGCAATATACTCCCAATGGTGTCCGGAAGGCGGTGTGCTTCTCGTCTTCAGGATGCATCTTGATCTGATTGTATCCTGAGAACCCGTCCATGAAAGACATGCGTTCAAATCCACAGGTGTTGTCGATCATGATGTCCGTGATGGAAAGAGGGAATTCATCCTTGGGGCAGGCCACATTCAGATCTCGATAATCGATGCAGATACGTACCTTTTCATTTTTCTTCATGACTGGGACAACATTGGCGACCCAGTCGGGATATTGTTCTTCCCGGATAAAACCGTAGACTATCAACTTCTTGACTTCAGCTTCGATAGTGTCCATCATATCTGGGCGGAACCGGCGTTGGTACTGCTTTACTGGCTTTGAATCGGTCAATATATTGATCTTGTGAGTAGCTACCTTCGGGTCCAGGCCTGGCATATCCTCATAATTCTATGCAAAGACGTCGATGTATTCCTTTATCAGCTGTATAACTTCTTCCCTTTCAGCTGGGGGAAGGTTGTTATTGATAAATATTGGCTTTGGCAAGAGTTCACCCCCAACATCGATTTGGATAACTTCATCTTTGGTGGGAGGTTCTCTTTGCTCGAAGCAGAATTCCCACTGCGTATCCATTTGCTGAGCCCAAGAGTCATTCTCAAATGGCTCCGAATCCTGCTCATCTGCTCCTGAGGGATCTGTCACCACCATATTTACTGATAGTGTTTGTTCGAGAGCATCAGGTGAGTCGGAGGGCGACGAGCTGTTCTGGGAAAAGATATCCTCATCTGACTTAGAAGTCGTAAGGGCGATGGCATATCCTAACCCGAAACGGGTCTGCTGATAGCGGGGGTCACCGCGCGGCGGTGTTCGTCTGCCTCTTCCGTAGTTGAGGCCTGGCTTCCGCTTCAAGTCGTAGCCCATGTTTTGCATGATCTTCAGCGCTTGTGGGCTGTATCGGTGAACCTACATTTTCCCAGTATCGTTGTTGAAAGGATCTTCTTGGGCAGTCGATTGATTGCGCATGCGGTCGAAGACTATCGAACGCTGGCTGCAGGTAGGCGGAACGATGAAGATAGAATCCTCGTGTGGCCCATATGTCGTGACGACGTTGGACGATGACGCCACTTCCCAGACATACGGACGGTAGGAGTTTATAGCTTCCAAGAATTTTCGTGCTATTGGTTCTACTTTGTCATGGGGGATGGTCTATATACTTGCTCAGAGGTGATATGGACATAGCAATTTTTGTGGACTTAATATTACTGGCGTACTTTAGAATTTAAGTAAGAATATTAAGTGTATGCGACAATCGATATCAGAGGTAATATGGACATGATAATTGATGGTCGAAAGTTTATTCAGAGGTAATATGAACATGACAAACTTTGTGATTGTGACTCCATCGGGGAGGGAGGCACATATCTGCTCAGAGGTAATATGGACATGACAATTTTTGTGGACTTAACATTACTGGCATACTTTAGAATTTAAGTACGAATGTTAAGTGTAGGCGACAATCGATATCAGAGGTAATATGGATATGTTAATTGATGGTCGAAAGTTTATTCAGAGGTAATATGAACATGATAAACTTTGTGATTGTGACTCCATCGGGGAGGGAGGCACATATCTGCTCAGAGGTAATATGGACATGGCAATTTTTGTGGACTTAACATTACTGGCGTACTTTAGAATTTAAGTACGAATGTTAAGTGTAGGCGATAATCGATATCATAGGTAATATGGACATGATAATTGATGGTCGAAAGTTTATTCAGAGATAATATGAACATGATAAACTTTATGATTGTGACTCCATCGGGGAGGGAGGCACATATCTGCTACTCTGCCGTAGTGACCGTTCCCTTGTTTTTCATAGACGCAGAGTGATGACCTTGGCATCGATTAATTCCTGAATTCTCCTTTTTAGCACATAGCAGGCCCTCGTAGGGTGATGAGTGTACCGATGGAAGAGGCAATAATCTGGATTATCAATTCTGCCGGCCCTCTTAGGATATCTGATGTCGGGTAGCTGGAGCTTACGTTCCTTCCTTAATATATTGAAGATTTCAATTATGTCATCTTCTTTGAAGGAGAAAGTTCCTTTTGGTCGTGGGGCTTTTGATGCCTGAGTTTCACGGTCTTCCGGGAAGATAGCCGTTGTTGCGCCATCTTTGGATCCTGTGGACATTCTGCCCCTAGCCTTGGACGCTGCTTTGTTTTGTCGAGGCGAGTTACCCCCAGACACGCTGTGGTCCCCGATCTTAGAAACTGATTCAGCAGGAGTTGTCTCTGGTCGTACAGGATTAGATTTTGAAGTTTTGGGATTAGCAGCATATCCCAATCCGAAATGAGCTTGTTAATGGCGAGAATTACCCTGCAATGGTGTTCGTCTACCCTTTCCATAGTTGAGGCCTTGCTTTGATTTCAAATCATAACCCATGTTCTGTATAATCTTTAAAGCTTGTGGGCTATACCTGTGGATTTGTATTTTCCCACTCTCAGGCTCGCAGAATTCTTCCTGTTAAACCGGACCGTTCTGCTTGTGTTTGAAGACTATTGGATGCTGATCGCCGTGGGTAGGAGGGACAATAAAGGCATCATCTTCATATGGTTCATACATCATGATGACATTAGATGTTGATGCATCTTCCCATACGATCTCTTCCCGTTTGATGGTTAGGGGTTCTAAAACCTGTTTACGACTCCTATCTTTGTTTTTTTGGATTAGATGGGTACGCAGGTCAGGAGGATTTGCCGAAGAGGAAGACGAAGGCTTGTATCTTCTATTCCCATCAGCGGGTACACGGAGACTGGGCATCCCAGTTTTCCCTATACCACCTGTATATAACAGGTTGGCCATCTGGACGGCGGATAATCCCCTGGGAGGGTGTCTTTCCGCAATCTGAGCTTGTTTTACGCCGAGGGACTGTGCCTGGCGTAACTTGGAGATCCGCTCAGTCTGGCGTAAAGCTGGAGAGGTCCTCAGTTGGCAGTCGGCTTCCCGCATAATCCGGAGGGTAGGCAGATTGCTCCTTCGCTGGCGTAACGGCCGAGGAGTCGAGTATTCCGCTGCCTGCTTCCCTTCGCGGAAATTACGACGTTCATCTGGTTCCTCGTGGAGGTCAGATGTTGTCTTGCTCCTGGAGCGTGATTTGTACTTCTGTCCTGGCGCTGAGGCATCACCAGAAGTTTGGTCTGTACCACGCGTAGCGGGAGACTGGTTCCTACGCGTAGAGCACAGTAGATACTTCTGGGTTAGCGCTGAGGCTTTGCCCGAAGTTTTGTCTGTACCGCGCGTAGCGGGAGACTGATTTTTGTGCGTAAAGGGCAGTGGATACTCCTGGGTTAGCGCTGAGGCTTTGCCCGGAGTTTTGCCTATACCGCGCGTAGCGGGAGACAAATTTTTGCGCGTAAAGCGCAGTGGATACTCCTGGGTTAGAGCTGAGGCTTTGCCCAAAGTTTTGTCTGTACCGCGCGTAGCGGAAGACTGAATTTTACGTGGGGGGCACGGAGGGAGCGATGCTACCACCTCATTGGTCGGAGAGATCGGAGAGATCGGGGAGTCCACAGGAACGGCGAAGGATGTCTTGGGCATCCACACTTTGCGCAGCTTCCTGTTATCTTGGACGGAGAGAGAGTGAGAGCTACCCCCAGTCCGAAGCATGCCTTCGTAGGCGGACTGGTCGAAATGAATGACCAGTGTCTTCTTCGCGGTTCCTACAGATACCGTATCGTGTTGAGCAATTACTTCCTCGTCAGAAGATAAAGACGTCCCCAACAAAGTCGCCATCTTGTTTGTGGTATTAAACGAAAGAATAAAAGTGTATTTCAATGACAGGGTTTATACGAGACCCGTGCCCTTTGGTTTATAAACAAACTTGTACAATTTGATCCTATACGAGGATGCGGGAGTATAATTTATTTAATCTGGGTATAAATTGCTATAGGTGTCTGATCTGCAGTCGATCACTTTAGCCCTTGGACTACACGATATTGAAGAAGTGCCGTGGAAGACGGGTAGCAGCTTCGAAGGTTGCGAAGGAGGGTGGATGCACGATGCCAAAGCCGTCGACCCCTACTCTTTGCATGAGCTCCGGACTCTTCTCTCCTTCTCTCTCTCTCTTTTTACCAATTCTCTGACCTGGTTCGATCTTCCAAATTGTCGACCTTGTTCCCCATTGATAGGGGTCTCTATTTATAGAGTTTTGGTGACAGTGACTATTCTGTCGGTGTAACAACCGAGGAGTGGACAGTACAGCACCCTTTTACACAACGGTTAAAATAACCAATGCCTGCGTATAAATGACCTTTTGAGTGAGCATGTGACGCGTGTCCAACTAAGGGGACAAAATGCGTATATCTGCTGCGAAGATCACGGCGTAGAAGCCACGTAGGTAGGTATCCCTTGTGTAGAAGAGGTTGGCGTAGAAGCCAAATGACTGTCACCCTTGGCATAGAAGCCAAAATAGGCATAGAAGCCGAATAGGCATAGAAGCCGAACAGGCATAGAAGCCGAATGGTCGTAGAGACTGAGTGGGCGTTTGAAGCCGAATGAGCACAGATCCTGAATGGGCGTAGAAGCTGCTGCGTACCGTGCCAGAGTGTTGATGTGGACGTCTTCGCCGGAATTACGGCTTTCGAAGGTGTAATCAAATCTCTTACAGAGATTTGCCACCAACCTGTGCATTAAATACGGAGACGTATTTTGAAGGTCTGTAGCCCTTCTGTGCATCCGTCGCAGAGACGTGTCTTAAGGGAAACTGTCACCGCTCTATGCAATTTGACGTAGAGACGTGCCTCGGGCCCTGCACGAAGTGCAGCTTTTGACGTGGCAGGCGGTTTGTCTACTGCGGAGCGTAAAACAGCTCATGTTTGCCTGTATAAAACAAGGCGGCGTATTCCCTTGTACGCGAAAGAGCGGTTTACGCTGGGGGGCCTTTGGTAACCGACGGTTTGGTAATATTTTAACCAAATCCTCTGCATTAAATATCGAGATTCGACATCATACTGTGGGACGCATCCCGAGGGGTCTGCCATTGTTTCCAGCCATCGTCTGGGTAGCCGTACAGCACTTTTTGTCAGGAGTCAGAGGCCAGGTTCACTGCGTGACTTGACAGATTCATTTTGGGGAAGACGAAGCGTTCCTCGTACGCATTAATGCTGCTTTGAGAGCGGCTGAGTTTTACGCCATAGAGGCGATGAAGAACTCTGTCTTACGTTGGAGCAGCCTGGACGTACTGCACTTACGCGGATGGTCCTTTGAGCTTACACTTCATGCTGTGTTTTAGCGAAAAAAGCTCTGTTGCACGCTTGATGGCTTTGAAGGCCTCTGTTTACGCTGCTCTGCATCAAGAGGCTGCGTAGATCCTCCCAGCGTATTTTTCATGTTTCTACAACAGTAGGGATCGCCGTGCAGCTGTTCGTCTGTCTTTCCCGTAGTTGAGATCTGGTTCTAGCTTCAAGTCATAACCCATACTTTGTATGATCTTCAAAGCTTGCGGGCTATATCTGTGAACTTGTATTTTACCAGCATCGTCATCAAAAGAATCTTCTTGTATAGTCGGTTTATTGCACATGCGGCCGACTATTGAACGCTGACTGCTGAAGGCAGGCAGGACAATGAAGATAGAATCCTCATGTGGTCCATATGTCGTAATGACATTGGATGATGATGCTACTTCCCACACATACGGATGATAAAAATCTATAGCTTCCAAGAATTTTTGTGCTATAGGTTCTATATCGTCATGGAGAGAGGATTCTTGATTTGGAATTTGAGCGTCAATATACTGAAAAAGAGGACCTTTATTATCATCAGAAATCGCGTTCCTGGTTGTATTTACATCAATCGACTGCCTGTTGCGCCGAAGGTTGATGACCAAGGGTGGAGGCTTCTAGTTCAAAGTGATTACTAGAGGATTACCTCCTCTTCCTGACCTGGTTTTGTTCAGGTGGATAGCCATAGACTCCATGGCTTTTGGACGAGTAGTTTGCCGTTTCACCTTGATTGACAGAGGTTGCTTGGCAGAGGGTTCTTCTGGCTCCCGATGGAATTCCTTCTCTGCTTCGCCTGATACCTCCTCCATGTAGTCTTGAGTATATAATATGGCATCAGAGTAGTAGGATTCTACTCCTTTAAACAGGTTTAGGTCAGCAAACTCCGTTTGTACTGTTCCTTGAGCATCTACATATTTAAAGCATTGATGTAGAGTCGAAGGAACAATGTTGTGGTCGTGGATCTATGGTCTATCCAGCAGAATGTTGTAGGACACCTCTGAATCAATGATATAACATATAGCCACTGATCTGAGGTCGCCAATCTGGATCCTCAGGCAAATTTTTCCCAACGGCTTACTTTTTCTGGCGTTGAAACCCACGATTGTAGTGGTAGTGTAAACCAATTTGCTGGTAGGAATCCTCAGCGGTCTGAGCAGACTATGAGGAAAAATGTTGATTGATAATAACGGATCTATGTGCATCCGGTCGACCTCTATGGAACCGACGTACCCGGTATAATAGAGGGGTCTGTCATGCCTGTTATGTTTTAACAGCATGTTATCTTGAGTGAAAGTGATATTCGGGATCACCTCCATCACACTGTGGCATTGAGGACATGCCACGGGTTCTTCGTCAGGGGACTTGAGCTGGGTCAAGTATGCATCCGCCTACATTAATGCTTCACTCAGGGCTTGACGAGTGTCTTGAGAGAGCCTGAGTAGTTCGAAGATGGACAACCTGGCTGGTGTATTGGCCAATTGGGCCAGGATGTCGAAGTTGATGGCTTCTCTAAACCTTTGTTTTGAATATTTTTCAAAGGTTTATCGAAGTGCACTTCTTTTTTGCTTCCCTTTGTCCGCCGAAGTTGGTCTCGAAGGACCGACCTCTGGTATGGCCGGTTCTGGTTCTGAAGGCTTGGCAGCTGAAGCGTCTGTCGATGCATCTTCCTGACTTGTTCCATAGTCCTTGAGGTAAGCTTTCCCTGAACGGGTTCCAGTAGCCAAAACCTTGTCTTCTGATGCCGAGTGCATCATAACCATGTGACATGGTTTACGCTTCGAGTTCTTCTTAGACTTAGCCTTAGCAGCTTGAGTCTCTTTCTCGATCTCCGACACCAGATCTGGATGAGCCCATATGATCTCGCCCCGCTGGGTAGTTAGGGGTACCAGGTCATGATTTTGACCCCTAGTTGGAGGAAGATTAACGATGTTCATCGTTGTCCAAAAAATGGGTGTAACACCGTCCGGGACTTCTTGGGGAGGCAGATAGCCAAATTGTAGAGAGATCATGTTGGCTGTGACCGTCTTCTCGCTATTGCCTAGAGTGATGGCATTAGCATCGATCAGCTCCTGGATCTTCCTCTTCAGTATATAACACGACTTTGTAGGGTGGTGTATGTATCTATAAAAGATGCAGTACTTGGGGTTGTTAGTACTGTCGACTTTATTAGGCCGCTTCTCCTCAGGAAGGGTAATCTTGCCGCTTTTGACGAGACACTCGAATATGCTCAGAATATCGTCGTCGTCGAAAGAGTATACTTCAATGGGCCTGGAAGTCCCAGGTTTCGTCTGTGTGGTTGCCGCAATCTTTTGCCTGGACGTATTGATCGCCAGAGCTTCTTTTCCTTTGGAACCACGAGGATGGTCGCTATTGGAGGATGACCTCTTGCCCTTATCGGAGGCAGTGATCATGATGCCATTATCATGCGCCTTCCGACTGTTGTCCTCGGCGGCTACTGCTGAGATGATGAACGAGGGCCAATTATGGAACTGATATGGTCCTGTGAATACCGAGATTACGGGAATACGGTTCTTCCTGCAAATGTTCACCAATGCCGAGTCTGGAACTCCGAGAGGCATTTGCAAAGTGGTTTGACAAAAATGTTCGATGAAAGTACGAACGTCCTCTTTTTCCTTCTGCTTCACTTCGATGAGAGAGGACATAGACATGTCCATCCCTTCCTCGTAGAATCGTGCGAAGAATAAAGCCTTGAAGTCTTCAAATGAAGTAATGCAGTTGTCCGCCAGGCTACGGTACCACTGATAAGCCACTCCTGAGAGACAACCCTTGAACACCCGAGTGAGGAGGGCATCATTCCCTTGTAATAACACCGTCATCATACTGAAGTAGTTCATATACTGACTCGGTGATGTTTTTTCCTCGAACAAAGCCATAGTCTATAGTTTATATTTAGAAAGAAAAGGGGCCTCTTCCCAGATAGCCGGGTAAGACTGGTTGATTCCTAATTTCATGAGCTAATCTTTGTGCTTCAAGGCATCAAATTGGGCTTTCAACTCCCATACTGCCTATATCGGATTTTCAGCCAGTAGCGGGACCACGGAGTGGTGAGGAATCTGTTGTATCACGACTCCAACGGAAGATAATACATTCTTCGAGTGAGGAAGTGGAGGAACTGCTGACTCCTGATCTAGAGCAGGCTCTTGGATCGCGTTGGATGGTGGTAAGCCCACCCCCACACGTATCTGAGTTGGAGGGACCGATGCTTGAGCCATAGCAGCTGTGTATTGAGTCAGCAACATCTTGTGCATGTTCTCTATCATGGATTGCATCTCTTTCAGAGATGTCTCCAGTACAGTAATGTGTTGCTCAGTACTCCCCGACGGGAAAGCTTCCTCGCGTTCATCTCTAATGGCATAAACTCCCATCTCCCTGGCTATTATTGAAGGATTAGTATAGGTCTCTGTAGAAGTTGACCCTACACTTTCAGCATCTGATTCGGGAGACTGGCGACCCCCAGCATCAGAATCAGATGAGTATGAAGCCGGTTGTCGTGACCTCGAACGGGTGTTCGGAATACCCCAGCTTCAGTGTTCCTAAGGAGCTTGTTGAATCTCCTTCGGCTCAGAGTTCTAGAGGGATGACGTCTTGAGTTCGATCTTCCTCTAGGTATGTGTGAAGCCATGTTCACTGATGCATGTGTGGGCTCTTCTTCCTGGAGAGACAGAGAGTAGCTCAACCAATCAAAAACTGACCATTTTGCTTCCGAACAGCAATAATTAACTATAATCCTATGACTATTACAATAGTGCTCCCTAGGAGGCATAATAGACATGCTGGAAGATCCCCAATCCTTGTATTTCTGGATCAGATACTTACGCAGGTTGGGAGGATTTACATAAGAAGAAGATGGCTTGTTTCTTCTGTTCACATCAGTGGGCATGCGGATGTTGGAAATAATAGTTCTTCCTGTGCCATCCGTATACAATAGGTTGGCCATCTGGGTAGCGGATAATCCCCGAAGAATGTGTCTTTTTGCAAATTGAGCCTTCTTTACACTGAGGGGCTTCTCCTGGCGTAATTTGGAGCTTTGCTCGGGCTGGCGTAAAGTTGAGGAGGTCCTCAGTCCGCCATCAGCTTCTCGCGTAATCCAGAGGGCGGGCAGATTCTTCCCTCGCTGGCGTAAAGGCCGAGAAGTTGAGCAGTTCGCCACTTGCTTTCCCTTATATAGATTGCAGGGATTATCTGCTTTTTCGCGGAGGGCAGATACATTTTTACGTGCGGAGCACGTTTGGAATTTTTGATTTAGCGCTAAGGCATTGTCAAAAATTCTGTCTGCCACGTCATCGACGGGAGACTGAATTTTATCCGCAGAGCGCGGAGTAGACTTCTGGACTAGAGCTGAGGCATCGTCGGAAGTTTTGTCTACCACGTCACGGACGGGAGACAGAGTTTTACGCGCAGAGCGCGAAGGTTGTGCAGCTACAACCTGGCCGGTCGGAAAGATCGAAGAGTCGACAGGAATGGTAGGGGATGTCTTGGGCATCCAGACCTTACGAAGCTTTTTGTTGTCTTGGACAGAGAGAGAGTGAGAGCTACCCCCTGTTCAAAGCATATCTTCGTAGGTAGACTGGTCGAACTGGACGACCAGGGTCTTCTTCACGGATCCCACGGATACCGTATCGTGTTGAGCAATTGCTTTCTCCTCGAAAGATACAGACGTCCTCAGCAGAGTCGCCATCTTGTATTTAATAATATATGAAAGAAATAAGACGAGGTTTATACGAAACTCGCTCTTTGGTTTACAAACAAGAAGTACAATTAATCCTATACGAGGATGTCAAGTATAATTTTTTAATCTAGGTAAATATTGTTATAGGAGTATGATCTGCAGTCGATCACTTTGTCCCTTGGACCACAGGATGATGAAGAAGTGCCGTAGAAGACAGAAAGCAGCTTCGAAGGTTACAAAAGAGAGTGGATGCTCGATGCCAAAGTCGTCGATCACTACTCTTTATCTGGGCTCTGGATTCTTCTCTCTCAAGGACTCTTTGACTCTTAGTTCCTTGACCTTCAATTTTTCGACCTCGGTTCTGACCCTCTATTTTTTTCTACTGGACCTCTGTCAATAGAGGTCTCTATTTATAGGGTTTTAGTGACAGTGACCACCCAGTCGGCGTAGAAACCGGGTAGTAGAAAGTGTGGTACTTTTTACGCGACGGTAACAATAACCGTTACCCACGTATAAATGATCATCTGAATGAGCGTGTGACACGTGTCCCATTAAGAGATAACGCGTATAACTGCTGCAAAGATCATGGCATAAAAGCCACCTAGGTAGTTATCCCCCGCATAGAAAAGGTTGGCGTAGAAGCCAATAACTGTCACCATGGCGTAGAAGCCAAAGAGTTATCAAACCGGCGTAGAGGCCAGGTAGGCGTAGAAGTCAAGCAGGCATAGAAGTCGAGTAGGCATAGAAGCCGAGTGGGCGAAGAAGCCGAGTAGGCGTAGAAGATAGCTGATCCTCCTCCCTTGACTGAGACTTGAGCGAATTCTGGACCGAATAGCTTTAATACGCACCGACGCAAATGTAGCCTGAGCTAGCGTATTCCAAGGAGATAGCGTACAGCGTGCTTCCATATCTGAGAATAGCCTGACGGTGTAATGTGCAAAAGTGATGATGTGGACGTTTTAGCCGAAATTATGGCTTTTGGAGATATAATCAAATCTTTTGCATTAAATGCAGAGATCTGCCCCTATCCTGCGCATTAAATACAGAGGCGTGTCTCGAAGATCTGTCATCATTCCGTGCATTAAATGCAGAGACGTGCCTCGAAGATCTGCCACCATTCTGCACATTAAATACAGAGACGTGCCTCGAGGATCTGCCACCATTTTGCGCATTAAATACAGAGATGTGCCTCGAGGAGCTGTCATTATTCTGCGCATTAAATACAGAGACGCACCTCGAGCCCTGTACGAAGAGCAGCTTTTGACGTGGCAGCCTGTTTGTCTTCTGTGGAGCGTAAAAAGCTCACGTCTGCCGGTGTAAAACTAGGCAGTGTATTCCCTTGTATGCGTAAAAACGGTTACGCCAAGAAAATATTGCTAAATGACAGTCTGGGTCGCTGTGCCGCGCCATCTTTATAGCCGTCGTCTGGGTAGTCATGCAGTACTCTTTGTCAGAAGTTAGACGTCAGGTTCATTGGATGATTTGACAGGTTTATTTCGAGGAATACGAAGCGTTCCTCGTACACTTCAATGCTGCATTAAAAGCGGATGAGTTTTACGCCATAAAAGCGATATAACACCCTTTTTA
Source organism: Iris macrosiphon (assembly GCA_036927795.1). Lineage (NCBI taxonomy): Eukaryota > Viridiplantae > Streptophyta > Magnoliopsida > Asparagales > Iridaceae > Iris > Iris macrosiphon. The sequence goes on from JAYESA010000018.1 coordinate 111,243,133, forward strand.
CGCTGAAGCAGCCTGGACATACTGCATTACGCGGATAGTCCTTGAGCTTATATTTTACGCTGTACTTAGCGGAAAAGCTCTGTTGTACGCTGATGGCTCCGAAGTCATCTTTTTATGCTGCCTAGCACCAACATGCTGCGTATAGCTATCCAGCGTATTTTTTATGCTTCTACACTACACAGTCATGCCCTTCGGGTTGAAGAATACTGGGGCTACATATCAGCGAGCTATGAGTAATATATTCCATAAGCAGTTACGCAAAACAGTGGAATGTTACGTAGACGATATTGCTGCCAAAAGCCGCCTCAAGGGTAATCACATCCAAGACTTGAAGACAGTATTCGAGTTGATGCGCCAACATCAACTCAAAATGAATCCTACAAAGTCCTTTCTTGGTGTATCCAGTGGCAAATTCCTAGGATTTGTCATTACCGCTAAAGGCATTCAAGTGGACCCTGATAAAGTGAAGGCCATCTTAGAAATGCGGTCACCCCATAATCTGATGGAACTCAGGGGATTTCAAGGTCGTCTAGCTTATATCAGGAGATTCATATCCAACCTCTCTGGAAAATATCAACCTTTTTTTTGCCTCATGAAGAAAGGTGTATCCTTCGTATGGGACGTAGCCTGTCAGCAAGCGTTTAATGATATCAAACTCTACCTCACTAATCCTCCAGTTCTGGTGCCTCCCGTCATAGGAAGACCCTTTTTGCTGTATGTTCGAGCAATAGATCATTCTTTGGGAGCTCTTCTCGCACAGAAGAACGAGGAAGGTCATGAACAGGCTATCTACTATTTAAGCCGGATGATGGTCGGAGCTGAACACCGATACAGTCTAGTGGAGAAAGAATGCTTGGCCTTAATGTTCGCTATTCAGAAGACGCGATATTACGTCATAGGCCAAACTATTCATATCATCTCCTGGATCAATCCTCTTCTGGTATTGATGAAAAAGCCGAGTGTTCTCAATTTCCGACTCGCGACTTGGGCGATGTTACTAACACCGTATGATATGGTGTACATCCCGCAGAAGTCCATAAAGGGTCAGGCCTTGGCTGATTACTCATCCAATTTCGGAAACCTCTAAACTATATGAGGACATTCCCGATGAAGTTGCAGAATGTAATTCCGCAATGGAAAGTTTTACATGGCAGCTATTCTTCGATGGTGCCTCAAGGACTGGTCCTAGGGAAAATGTGGTTTCAGGAGTAGAAATTATCCTGGTCACTCCTGACAAACTCGTCATCTATCGAGCATTTTTCCTTAGCGAACTCTGCTCTAATAATGTGGCAGAGTATAATACCCTACTCATCGGGCTTCAAGTCGCTAAAAAATTAGAGGTGGAGTACCTGGAAGCTTTTGGCGATTCTTTGCTAATCGTCAATCAGGTCAAAGAAATATATAAAGTCCACAATCCAGACCTCATTTCTTACCACCAAGCAACGATCGAGATTGCAATATCTTTCAAAGGATTCTTCCTAGAGCATGTGCCTCGATCTCAAAATTTGGAAGCTGATACTCTGGCCAGTCTAGCTGCAGATCTAGCTATCCCTATAAGGAGGCAGAATTCAGTGATTCTTCTCAACAGAGATCTGTTCTGTGTGAAAAATAACTTTCACATAGAACGCAGCTACGCCTCAAACACGGTGCCTCCTAAGAGAGACTGGAGAAGTCCCTTTATAGACTTCGTGGCATACAGAATCTTACCAGAAGATCCCAAAGAAGCAGTATCGGTTAAAAGACGATCACTACGCTTCTATTTTAATGCTTTTTCCCAAAGTCTATATCGTCGAACTTATGATGGACTATTGTTACGATGTCTCTCTGACGATGATGCAAAACGGGTTATCCGTGAAGCTCACAACGGTATATGTGGAGCACATCAACCCGGTCCTAAGCTACAGGATCGTATCAGGAGGATGGACTACTATTGGCCTACTATGATTACAGATACAGTAAAATATGTAAGACAATGCAAAGCCTGTCAAGTTCATACGGATTTTATACATCATCCTTCTGAGTATCTACATCCTACCATAGCATCATGGCCCTTCGAAGCATGGGGTATGGACATCATTGGTCCTATTCACCCGTCATCTTCTAGAGGACATCGGTTCATATTGGCTATCACCGATTATTTATCTAAATGGGCGGAGGTGATCCCCCTTGCTGAGGTAAAGACATCCAATGTGATCAGCTTTATCAAGCACCATGTCATTTATCACTTTGGGATACCCCAAAGGATAATTCATGACAACGGGCCTTAATTCATCAGCCAAGCGTTTCATCGATTTTGTGATAAGAATCGAATATAAAATATGGCCTCTACGGCATATAATCCAGCTGCTAATAGTTTGGCGGAAGCCTTCAACAAAACTATTATCAAACTCTTGAAGAAGTTCGTCTCTACGAACAAAAGAGATTGGAATGAGAAGCTCGGAGAGTGCCTCTGGGCATACCATTCTCATTAGTCTACGGGTGTGAAGCAGTTCTCCCTATTGAAATCTAGATCCCATCACTCAGAATAGCAGTGGCTAATGAGTTGACTCAGAAAAAGAATGATCGACTACGGCTTCAAGAGCTAGAAGGATTAGACGAGAAACGCCTTCAAGCTCAACAGCGCATTACGTTCTACCAGGCACGTATTTCCAGAGCTTTTAATCGAAAAGTGAAGGAGAAAGTGTTCAAAGTTGGCGAGCTAGTGCTAGCTGTGAAGAGGCTAATGATTATTACACACAAGAGTAAGGGTAAATTCTAGCCTAAATGGGAGAGCCCTTATGTGATTGAAACAACGTTTTCAAATGGCGCTTACAGATTAGCCAAGCCTAATAGAGACTTGTTAATGGCTCCTATCAACGGCAAATTTCTGAAGAGGTACTACGCTTAATCTCCCTTGTTCAAAGGAGTATGATGAAGATCTTATTCTGACGATACTATATACATAGAACTGGTTGGAGCATATTCTATCATGTCCATATAACCTCTGAATATATATGTTTAACAAATTTGGAACTTTAAAACCTATCACGTCCATATTACCTCTGATAGTATTTTGTACACAAATTTAGTTGGATCATATTCTATCATGTCTATATAACCTCTGAATAGATATATCCAGCTGAAACTTACCGAAGGGATATCACGTCCATATTACCTCTGATATCACTTTTACCCTAGCCTGTCATTTATATTCTAAAATGATAGGTCCACAAGGTCAGATAAATTTTCTTTATTACCTCCGTAAAGAGCAAAATTACATAAAGAAGCAAAAAGTACATCATTGGGGAGGAGCAGTCAAATCACGAATTTGCTGCGCCAAGGAGGCCATCCTCTCATTCCTGGAGTTCAAGACATTAGCGCGAGCCCGCTCCAGCCTTGCCTCCTCATTGTTCAAGGAAGATAGTTCAGATCGAGCATGAATAAAACTGGCACAGGTGACTCCTGCACGTTCCAAGTTCTGCTGAGCTGTATCCAGTCGGCCATTCACCACATCTAGAGCTGCTAATAACTGGAGAGCCTACTTCTTTGCCTGAGCGAGTTTGGCTTCCAATTTATGGACCCTTGCTTCATTTCCCTCATATTCGGCCTTGCACTTTGTTTGAAGAGGAATAACCTCCTCCAAGATGGCTTTTTCTTCATCCATCTCCTGCTGCTGTGTCTGGATGGATTTATTCAAGCTTTCCATTTGTTCATCAAGCTGCGCAGTCAAGGAATCATACTCGGCCTGAATCATATCATTGACGTTGCCTCGAGATAATTGTAAATATTCGTTAATGGGTTATTCTAAACCATTAACTATTTTCTCCAGCGCATCAGCTCTCCCAGCGTCGTTGAAATTTTTGATCGGCGCTATCGCAAGCTGGGAGGACATCTTCAGAGCCTCGAAGCCTAGATTCTTCTCCAGCACCATTGATATCAGCATTTTCAAAGTGAGGTAGAAAATGCTAGTATACTGCTCAACTAGAATAGGAAAATTCGAATGGATGCTAGAAGTGGCTACGATATCGGTAAATCTTCCTCCAGTAATAACTACAGAGGAAGTCGCCACAGTTGTTGCCTCCACAAATGGCGCTACAAAAGAACAAGCACCAACAACGGTTGAAGTGGCTGGAGTACTCAACAAAGGAGGCATAGGCGTGATGACAGGCTCATCCTCCTCTGAAGATATCGGGACTGTATTGGGCGAGACAGCACCCGAAAATATTGCCTCTCCAAGGTCGAGCACCGTCGTTTCATCGGCAGGAGCCGTAACAAAGTCAAAGGTTGCGTCGACTCTGCCCTCCCCTGAGATGTCTTCCCCTGAAAAGAAGACAAGAGAAAGTTAATATCAACTCAATGTTAATTTTCTGAAAGGAGGCATAAAAGACGATATTTACTCATGGCTGATGGTATATATGTCGCGTCCGCAACTAGTACAGCTAAATCAGTTCTTAATGAGGCTAAGCGAGCTGTCATACCTGGGGAAGAGGGTGCACCAACTGACACTGGCGGGTATTCTTTCCAGTCTTCACCAAGATTCAATCGAGGTTCATCAGGTGGAATCTCGCTGGAAATATTTACAGACGAGGTAGGGGTTATTCCCATTATTGGTCTGGATAAAGGTATTCTTAAAATGCTCGGCCTTGTAGGCGATCTCGTAGTGCTACCAGAAGCAGTAGTAGCAGCGATCTCGAGCAAAAAATCTTCGGTACTGCCGACCGGAACTGAGGAGGTTCCCTCTCTAAAAGGCGAAGAACCTCTAATCAACGAATCATCCCCAACCGGGGAAACAACAGGCTCGCTCCTAGAAGCCTCCCTGGTAGAAGCCCTTTTCGGACCTCTGGCAATCCTCTTCTTGCGGGGAGAAGGATCTTTCGGAGCAGAAGCCTTCCTTTTATAGAGGATAATGAGAGGCTCTGCAGTCGGAGCTAGTACACCTCTCGGTATTGTCGTCAAGAATTCGTCTGTCCCGGTGGTGCCTTAATTTTTATCCAAGGAAACAGACGGAACATCCTCCCTTCCAATAGACCTATGGGAGGGCATTCTAAAACTTTTATGCATATCAAAATCATGATGGAAGGTATTGATGGATGCATAGAACTGCGCGTACGAGTGAAGCATGCGCAGCTCCATGGAAAGAGAAGTCACAGGCACCACAAAAGTTGTACCAGTGCAGCCCACGATGAAGTACCGCCACCCTCTGGCTCCATCAATAAGTCCACCTCTGGACTTGAAGCTGGTAATGGCATTTTCCACATGCAATTGGTCATACCCAAACTGTCTGGCGAACCGACTGGGCAGATAGGGCTCCAAGAAGCAATAATCATCACTCTTGTATAGCAAGTGGGAAGGTCTAATGCAAACCAACCAATAGAAGGCTTCAGAAGAATGAATGATTCTTCCCTGACCTTCATCCTTGAGTTTCCTCCCCTGTTGATTGATGTGTACAGGGGAAACGATACAAAAGATCTTTCAGCTGTGGGCTACGTTTAACGCCCGCCGACAATCTGTGACGGTCGCCACATTCCAAGAGGAATTCTTGTAATTCAGTAAGAAGTTATTTTTTGAACTGCTAGCGGAACCGGGAGACATCACCCGGGTATTGTGAAGAATTAACCATCCCATCAAGTATAGGAATGGTAATTCTACCCTGGGAAAGCTTTTGCACTGCGTATCATCAGCTAGCAGCCCATCAGTAAGGGCCCTCAGACCTGCTTGTATTCTACATACCATAGCAGGAAGCAGGCCCAGTCTTGCTCTGAACACCAAATGCACTACGGGCCATAAAGTGTTGTGATGGATGCGATCCGCAGACGCGATACCCGACACTACCCAGCGGCATAGCCAGACGGTGAGAAAGCCAGCCAATTGAGCTTCCTTCGACAGAGGCTTCCGACAATGCCTCATATAACTGAAGGCTTTTGTGCCGGCAGGATAACCCTCTATCTCCTCATCAAAAATATGATCCGGAGCCCCTGCGTCTTCAATAAGGTCATCGACCGTATCAGCATTGAGCATGCTCAGGAGGTTCAAAGGCCTATCTTGGCTATCTACTACCATGTACGTCTTAGTATTTCTGGCCTGGTAGAAGAAGAGATATGTTGCCCACTTGTTGATGTGAGCAAAATCAGACAGCTCCTTGTAGAAAGTGGTACAAGTAAGGTAGTGGCTCATCAGCTCCTGATATACTGCCACCGCCCGAGGGTTTGTATCCCTCAACTCTCTGTTTGTAGGGACGTACTCTTCATAAGGAATGTCCCCCAGTGGCAGCCTTGAAATCTCTGCCATCTCATGAAGGGCTAAGCCCATTTCCCCCAACGGAGTGGCAAAAGTCCCAGTGAGCGAATTGTATCGCTCCATCAAGGCTAAGAACAAGTTAGGGTTGACAAGCAACCCAACACTTGTGGCACTCATAGCCGCGAACAAGCCAATATTTTCCAGCTCTACCTGAAAATGCTTCAGGGCCCATGCAGTCAAACTGGCCCATCGGAGATTCCCCGGGCTAAGCCATCCATTGGTCCGAGGGTTGACCCTGGGGTACATTCCTACCTGCCCCATAAAGTCATTGCAGAAGGTCGACATCTGAACCGGCTAGATCAGCGAAGTGTCCTCACTCGGAACACTACCCGGCAGTAATCCCCTAAAGGGCATAACGGGGCCTGAGGGACGACTCATATAGGCCCCCCGGATTATTCCTTGCTGTAAAAGATTTTCCCCGGTCGGCCGTGAAGATCGGGAGTCAGCACCCACATCATCTTCCTAGGATGTGTCGCATAAAAGAAGGCCGAGATAGGGTAATCCCTGGGCATCTTCGGCAAATACATGACCGTGCCCTCAGCAGTGAATACCCAGTCCTCGTTCTTGGGCTTGGTCCGGGATTGCTTGTCAATAACATCCCCAAATAAGAAACTCGGTTTCTTATACTCCGTCCCGTCTATATATGTTAAGGGCTCCCCACTGATCATACTTAGCAGCATGCGCTCTCCTTGGGACGATATTAGGGTTCCCCTCTCTTCAGGGTAATTGGCTCCAGAAATGGGGAATGTCACATACGACAAATCCTTCAGATAATTCGAGTTCAGCATCCCGGCAGCAGAGCCCATCACCTCAGCCAAAAGAGGGATCTGTAAGTCTACTACAAAATGCAAGAGAATAAGTCAGTTTCTACACTAGACATTACACTCTTGTAGTTTACTCCAAAGATTACCAGTCTGTGCTTTTACGCCAAGACTGCAAAAAACTTGAGCTTTTACGCTGGAACCTATTTTCGAGGCGTAAAATTCAAGGTTGGCAGTATACGCCAAAACTTAACAGTCTGTACTTTTTTGCCAGACTGCCAAAATTTGAGCTTTTTATGCTAGAATTTTCATCCAGCGTGTAAAACTCAAAGTTTGTAGTATACGCCAAATTTTGACAGCCTGAGCTTTTTATGCTAGACTGCACAAATATGGTTTTACGCTGACACATTAGAAATGTGGGCATATTGGTTCGCATACACGTACAACGTGTGCGAAAAGTCCTCTATTCTCCCTCGAAGTCCTTTTTACCTATGACATCCGGAGCACGGCTCGATGGAGGGGCACTGCGTTCTGACCGAGGCTCATTTAGCCTCATGGGAGTCGCTCGCACTTGAGCAGAGGATCGAAAAGAGGAAGAAACCTTCTTTCCCTTAGCAGTGGAAGATTGTTTAGGGGTCATGGCAATTCTGAGTTCTCAAAGAAGAAATAAAGAAGAAGGGTTCCTTAAAAGCTAGGGTTCTTGTGAAGGCAGATAAAAGTTTTCTCTCTCTAGACCTTGGACTATTTATAGAGTTCGGATAACTCTTTGAATTTCTAACCAAATCAGATATTTAATATTCGGTTATGATTTGGGGACCACGTCAGCCTATCATTTAAAAGAAGAAGACGGACAGTCAGTGGATCCAGAATTTACGTGCAGAGCAGATCTATAATTTTACGCTCAGGAGCTTTTTACGCTCAAGAGGCTACAAATCTATGATTTTACGCTCAAAGGCTATAAATATATGGTTTTACGCCCAGAAGCTTTTATGCTCAGCAGCTTTTACGCTCGAGAGGTTACAAACCTACGATTTTACGCTCAGAGGCTACAAGTCTATAATTTTATGCCCAGATGCTTTTACGCTCATGAGCTTTTAAGCTCAAGAGGCTATAAACCTACGACTTTAAGCTCAGAGGCTACAAATCTATGACTTTACGCTCAGAAGCTTTTTATGCTCAAAGGCTACAAATCTACGATTCTACGCTCGAAAGCTACAGATGGCCAATTGTAAGAATTTACGTAGAAAATGATCCTTTTTGGCCACAAAACATTCCAAGTACCCAAAACATACATAGTTCAGCATTGAAGATGACTCTTCTTTCTTGGGTCGATTGGAAGTTCATCCAAAGTCCAGTCAGAATCCTTTCTCAAAAGTTCAAGTATGGCCTATTTTGACGGCCATTTCTTGCCCTATTTTAAGGGATTTTCGGGAAATTATTCCTGAAAATGATGGTCTGAACAAGAATTCTTCGTATTAGAGAAGTGACAGTTCAGAAATTCTACGCGACTCCTCGTTCAAAATAGCATGACAGTTCGGATATTCGACTTAAATGTTAAGCAGCTTTCTACGCGTCTTCTGCTACGCGTAAAAGATAAGACGAGATATTCTTCTACCAGAGTCGGCGTAAAATTATTTCAGATGTGCTGAAGCTGCACATATTCAGACTTCCTCACAGCAAATATGGCAAATTATCAGATGCGTAAAAGAAGACAATTTTATTAATCATTATTACATATGATGGAAATCCAGTCTACAAAGGGTTTTTCATCTTCATGATTACATATGATGGAAATCCTTTTTCTACAAAAGATTTCTTACTTAAGATCATACCGAGAATCTGTTCTGCCAGGTTATCATATTGGTGGAGATCTTTTTTCGTCTTCTACGATACTTCATCGGCTTCTGCGGTCGATAAACAAGAAAATGGTGAATGGCGGGAGGATACAAAACTGGGCTTGTCTAAATTATTCAAGCCATCCTACAGGCATGCCCTAGGAATTGTGTTGGGGGTTCAGACCCAACTCAATACTGGAAGACAGGGCCAAGCTGTCGACCTTCGTCCAGCGCCATGATGGAAGAGAATACAGCTTGCAAGCTGTGTGGTCCAATACGACCCTTTTTCTCTCCTGGACGAATCGCCATATGAAATTGCTGATCATCCCGAGCAAAGGAAGCTATGATTTCCTTCCATGATCCATCATTGCAGAGGACATTTGCTCGAAGATGCCTCTTTTTATGGCTCCTCACATGCTGGAAGAACATGATCTTCTTCTTCCTCAAGTTAACCCGACGAAGCTCGGCAACCATATCTGTGTGGTAAAGGAAGTGTGGGAAAAATAGGTTAACTCAGTCGCCTTTATATAGGCAAAGGAGATCACACCAAATCCCAACAAATTCCTAAATATTTGTCGAGAAATCAGCCTCGTGGAAAGAGTCAAACTTGACTGTTTCATGCTTCATTCAAAGTGTTTCAAATTATGAGGAATTTGAAAACTTTGAAGGGGGTCTTGTAGAAGCATAAAAAATACGCTGAGGAATTATACGCGTAAAATCCTTAACATGCAGGAAGCCGCGTAAAACAGAGCTCCAGCACTGGGTGGCGTAAGATATGACTTCAGAGCCATTGGTGTACAACAGAGCTTCAACGCTATTCAGCGTAAAATATAGCTCCAAAACAACCCGCATAATGCATTATTTCCAGACTGCTTCGGCGTAAAAAGGTTACTACATCGCCACTTTGCCATAAAACTCGTCTGCTTTTAATGCAGCGGGAAGTTGTACGAGGAACTCTTCATATTCCTCGAATGAACCTGTCAGATCATGCAGTGAACCTGACTCCTGACAAAGAGTATTGCACAGCGATCGAGAGGACGGCTGTAATGATGATTTGGCACAGAGTCCCAGACTGTCGTCTAGTGACATAACCCTTAATATAAGACGTTGTTTGCGCATTCAAGGAATACGCTGCCTAGTTTTACATAGACAAACATGAGCTTTTACGCTCAGGATGAGACAAAACGAACAGCCACGTCAAAAGCTGCTCTTCATACAGAACTCGACGCATGTCTCTGCAGTTAATGCGCGTGATGGAGCAGATCTCTGCATTTAATGCACAAGATTTGGTTCTACTTTTAATGACTGGGTGAGCCATAATTATGGCTAATATGTCCACATCACCACCTCTGCATATTACGCCATCAGGCTATTTTCAGCTATAGGAGCATGCTGTACGCTATCTCCTTGAAATACGCCATCAGGCTATTTTCAGCTATAGGAGTACGCCGTATGCTATCTCCTCGGAATACGCCAACTCTGGCTATATTTGCAAAGCATCAGGCTTTTACACCTACTTGGCTTCTATGCCTACTTGGCTTCTACGCCAACATGATAGCTACTTGGCTTTATGCTAATATAACAGCTATTTGGCTTTTACGCTTATGAGATAGTTATTTGGCCTTTATGCCAACCATCTCTACGCAAGGGGCAGTTTTCTACGTGGCTTGCATGCCGTGATCTTCGACGAGCAGTTATACGCATTATCTCATAATGGGACACGCGTCACACGTCGATTCAGAAGATCATTCATATGTGGGTAGCAGTTATTATAACCGCCGCGTAAAAGGTGCAACTTTCTCCGCTGTTCGATTTCTACGCCGACTATGCCTGAACCCTATAAATAGAGACCTCCGGCCACGGAGGTCCAAGATCGGAAAGAAGAAGAACAAAGGTGGAAAAAAAGTTCGAGGAGTCACAGATAGAGGTCAAGGTCAAGGTCAAAAAAGCACCTATAGAGAGCTTTGGCAACGAGAGTTCAATCCTTTCTGCAGTCTTTGAAGCTTCATTTTAGTCTTCTACAGCACTTCTTTGTCATCGTGTAGTCCAAGGAAAAAAGTGATCGACCGCAGATCAGACTCCTATAGCAATATTTCCCCAGAATCAAATTTTTGTACTTAACATCCTCGTATAGGATTAATTATACTTCTTTTTCTTGTTTGTAAACCAAAGAAAGGGTTTTGCATAAACCTAGTTTCAATTTCTTTCGTTTATTATCAAACAGTGTATGCTCGTCGTTTCGAAATAAAACTTGCGCCATCGGACTCGTAGTGATACGATGGTCCTGTGACCCAAGTTTGGTTCGATTCTGAGAACGTTGACAAAATTCCGTATCTTGGGCCCCACGGCTCCACTTGACGGTTGATTTTTTGATCGGTTCATCGGAATCCAGTTTTGGATATTCCGTTTGGTTTATATCATCGTTCTGGACTTTTAGATACTAAGTTTGACAAATTTGGAAAACTTTGTCTCTGGCATATTTTTTGGTGCGAAGCGGGCCACATGTGGACCCCGCTTTGACCAAAAACTGTCACTTTTGTCCCTGTGTCCAAATTGGACTTATGGACAGGCAATTCAAGCTATTTGATATCTTCTGAACATGATGTAATTATTTTAACAACCGGAGGAGTACTTGAAGATCCTGCCGATATCGAAGCGACTGTTGGTATTCAAACCCCAAGTAAGTGTACCTTACCATACTTGCAGTACTTGCTTTATATTATTCCCTTGAAATATTTATATGATGTATCTGTTCAACCTAGGACCGTGTGACATTGCTTAGCGTCCGAAAAATATTCGGGTGTCAATGCCGTACGCGGAGTTGTGTAATGTCACTAGAGATGGATATCGAGACCCTGTACATCTTCGTGCTTGCATTATCAAGTACGTCAAACCATAAGACACTTGATACTATTCATAAGACAGAATTTTTTGAGTTATTTATGGTGATTCTGTATAGGCTATATGATTCGTGACATAGATATTACATATGCTTAGATATTATTATGACTCGTTGCATCAGTTAGAGGTCATGATCTTGCGTGACATGGACATGAGACGTCGTGGACATGAGATGTGTGATTACATTGGGTGGGAAGAGACACACAGACTACATGCTGATTATATGTCACCCCCATATTTCAGATTAGGGGTATTTTGTCTTTTCATAATTAATGTGTAAATGATTGCATGATAATTAATTATATTTAAATTGCTGAGATTTATTTGATTGTTGCACATTACCGAAGCTTCGATAATTAGAACACTATACTAGCCTTTGCCTTCCAACTGAATTCACACCCTTATCCTAGACGTGCCAAACTGTTACTTTGACCTCTGTATGACTCATAACCATGTATTGTTGTGCTTCATCTTAATCGCATAGCATTCGTCGCAACCGACTACACTTAATTCTATATAAATTGAACCTTGTATCCTTGCGTGTTCCAATCGAAATTGGAGACACAATCTCGACCCATTTTGAACAACCCAAATTAGGGTAATATGCTATTCTGAGTCTACTTCATTCATGATGTTTATGTCCCACTTAAATTCAGTTCCTTATACTCCTAATTAATTTTAGAACACCACTTGCATTTATTTTTAATAAATTAAATTCATAAATCTTACTTTGTGCAATTTTCCAATTAATGGGCACTTTTGTGCAAAAGTGCTTCGAGTACTCCACCATGTTGGATACGACACGTAAATAAACCCAATTCTCTTTCATGTATATTTTTTCATAATTTTTGGAGTGTGCAAATTGCGACATCAACCTCCTTGAAACCATGGCCTCAAAACCTTGAACCAATGCACCATAGCCATTCACTTTAAATTAAATTGAATCCTAGCCATTGAAATATCCATGAGAAGACCCTTTTTCCAAGGGGTTGACCAAAGTCAAACCCTTCTAGGTCAAACAAACCCCTATGTATAAATACTCCTTTTTGCTTTTCCTTTTCTTTTTCTAAACCTAAAGCCACAGTCGACCCCTTCCCTTTCTCATCTCCCTGCCGACTCCACCCGCTTCTACGACGCCGGACTCCGTCAGTCGACTCGCTGCCAGCACCCGACAACCCGACAAACTCCACGCCGAGCAAACACTGTCTGCAGCTACCGTTTCTTTTACACGACGCTGTACCGTGGAACTCGCCTCGATCCCGACTCCCTTTCCCGCTGCAATCGTCGCCAGAGCTCGTTGCACTCGACCAGACCATCGATCAACCCACACGACGATCCCCTCTACCTCGCCTTGACTCAAACCACCGGAGTTCGACCGAACGAACTTACCGCAACTTCCCGTTGAAACCGACAACCCGACTTCCCTCTACCCCGCCGGAGCCGACGCCAGAGTCGATTGATCTTTGCTGACCGTTGTTCGATCACCTGCATGACGCCGACTGAACCAAGCCGTTGTTCACTACCTTGACGAACTGAACTGCCGGAGCACGACCAGAACCTGCTGCCAACCCGCTAGACTGAACCAAGTACTCCGCGATGACCTCGATGCACACGACTCGTCCCACGTACCCAGGTTCGAATCCCCCTCGTGTGCATATATACGTACACGTATACGTGTATTCCTCGTAGTATTGCATACGTATTTAGCCATGGTGTATTTAGTATATGATGGTATATCGGTATATGATTGGTATGTACGTATTTGCGTATGTATTAGTATATGTTAAATGTATTTTGGTATATATACACACATATATATATATATAGTATATCTCCATTAACATATATACATATGTATATGTCTTGTATATGTATATATATCCCTAAAATATGTTTAATATATATATGTACAAGTATTAATTCTATTAAGTATGTATATACATATGTCTATTATAATTGTAATTAATTAGTATTTTGTATATGATAGATAATATACGTATTATATGTCTATGTATTAGATGACATGAATGTAGCCACGGATATACCGTAGTTACGTTGACCTATGACCACGTAGCATGATTGCAGACTGCCATATGTACACTGATGTACTGGCAAGACCGTACCATTGTGTTTTAATTGTCTGTTATGCACAACAACTACAGACGTGAGACCCCCTAGCGTAGTTTATGAGATTATTGTGTTTTGATTGTGTGTTAGTGTAATATCTGATGTAATATTGTATTATATGATATGTCTATAGGACTGTTGGATCATTCAGACGATACTTTCGAACCAGGACATTGGTATTGCCAGCTAAGGACCACAGACGAGTACATTCTCTGACAGTTTCTATCATATTGATTATCTCTATAACTCTTGTTTTATAGCGTACATGACTCTGACACTGTTGTTTACACGAGTTGGCATTATCGAGACCTGTCACGAGGAGTCATGATTTGGAATCCATCGTGCTAGCTGAAAAAAATAGGAAAATATTAGTAGCTTATATGATCATACCCAAACTTTACATGCATCATAGCTCACCCACACCTCACGTCGGTGCAGCCTGACCATTACATGCCTCATAGCCCGTTATGTGTGACTAGCCTGACTATTGCTTGCATCATAGCTATCCGGATGGTTAGCCTGACCTTACATGAATCGTAGCTAGTCATACATAGCAAGCCTGATCGGTCCTAAGCCGATCACATGATATGTTGATGTTTCACACACTTAGTTAGATGTTCTTGACATGTATCTCTAGTATATTGATATAGCATTCCTTATGTTCTATTCATGATTCTAGCATTCACATATATACCAGTTCATTGTTCTAGCGTATACTTGTATTTCTATTTCATTGCTAGATGTATATCGATGATGACATATGCTCCAGTATTCCAGCATTTCTTTATTCCATTTATTCCAGTATTTCTTATTGCCAGTTTTTTATATTTGTCTTGTATTTCTTTACACTGTGCTATAGATTTTGTAAATATATGTGGAACTGTTGTTAGTGTTTGTACTTTGTTCTAATCCTGACTGGATATTTTTTCCAAAGGATCTTGAGGATTTTTGTACCACATACTATGGACCAGGTATAGATGCAGACTACACACCAGAGATCTTAGAGGAGACTATTCCTTTAGATGAGACATTGCCTGCAGCTATCTAGATAGTATTATATTATGCATTTGAGACTTATTAAGGTTTATTTTAGTTTATATTTAGACTTATATTAAGGTTAATTTGAGACTTGTGGAGACTTTATGTTGGACAGCTAGACTGTGGATTATCTATATTTTGAGATATGGTGTTTAATTATGTCATTCTTCTTATCTTTTATAATGCCTTCTTGTCACTACCACTTTTCCATATAAGGGTATTTCTGTAATTTCACCTTTTTAAATAATTATTTATTTAATTAATCTGCCGAGTTATATAAACTATTCATATTGTTAGTGATTTTTGGTTTAGGTCAAGCCCTAGAACCCATTAGGTCAAACCCTGTGGACTAAACCCTAATTTGGAAACCAGTTCTAGTGAAACCCTAGAATTCACATTTTAGGGTGAACCCTCAAACTCTAGACTGGCTAAACCTTAGCTAATTAGGTTCTACATGACCTAACCTAGGGGTTAAACCTAGGCCATACACTAGAAACCCTAACTGGGCCTATATATATAAAAGGAACCCTCTTGTTCTTCATATAGAGAGAGAAACCCTAGCCTCCATCTAGAGAAACATCTCCCCACTCCAAAAAATTCGAAACCCTAACCCTAGGTTTCATTTCCTCTTCCCCCAAAGCAAGGAACGTGGGTCAGGAAGCCTTGGAGAAGAAGAATCTCATTGAAGAAACTTTCCCTGCAGGTAAAACCCTAGTTTTTATTCCTTTAATTCCTGTTTTTAGATGGTAATGGCCATTAGGAAACACCCCTGGCTGTGTAGATTCGAATCTTAGGGATTTTTGCAGGTAAAACCTAGGAGATCTAGGGTTATGGTGAATTTCGTTTGGTTTTCCCCGATTATCATGAACCCTAACCCTAGGTATTGGTAGGTAGATTGATTTCATCCCACGTGTGTTGGTTAAACTCGATTTTTGGGTTTTAAGTTGGGTTCATGAGTAAACTAGGTGAAACCCTATTTTCCACATGATAAGTGTTTGTTGTAATGCCAAGATGGAACTACCTATCTAACCTACTTTATTATTATCAAATTTGAGGTAGGATATTTGATATATATAAATATATGCATATGTATGGAGGTATTGTTGTTTGATTCCTGTGGAGTCGAGTTTTCTGTGCTGTGTGCACTGTGTTAGGGAAGGACTGTGCACAATCGGGTTTTGGCTAGAACTGTGCAGTGCTAGCTAGGATTCTGTGTGTTCGTGGCTGTGCATTGGTTAGTTCCTGTGGTTGGGGGTAGTATATCAGTTAGGAATTATAGCTATAATCCTGTGTGCATTAGAGAAACGTGTATGTCTCAGTATTTGGGGGATGGGTTGTAAGTACTGTGTGCAGTGTGTAAAGTTTGGCTCTGCATTGAATTGAGAACAGTGTATTCTGTGTTCAGTAGGTGCAGCATTGATGTATCAGTAAACATTCAATTCTGTGTATCTACAAAGATTCAGTATATGTGTATTAGATTAGGTGAGGTTGTGTACTGTGCATTAGTACTGGAGGTTGTGTCAACCTGGGGATTTATTTATCAGTGTGTGTGTTTATGTATCAGTCTATATATATGTATGTGAGGATGCTTTAGTGTTGTGTGCAGATTTCAGTTGTAACTGTGGGTTCAGTATAAATTTCAGTATGTGTGTAAGGTTGTATCAGTGCATTGATTTGGGGAAAATCTGTTAAACTAGTCTGTGAATGCAGTGTAGATATGTGTATCAAGGTGAGTTGGGTGCTATGTTCCTGAGTTCACAGTTAAATTTATTACCTGTGTGCAAACTGGGGTTAGGAATTAGTGTGTAGTTGTGTAGCAGTGTCTTAGTGTTTTAGTGTCTCAGTTTAGGTACCAGTGTGTATTAGCTAGATATGTGTTGAGTTGAGTATTAGAGTTAGGAAAGTGTATCAGTGTGGAATTTGCAAGTATCAATATCTGTGTGTATGAGTGTTTTGAATTGGGTGAGTGATTGTTCCTATGTGTCTCTGTTTTCCCCCAACTGTACACAAATTTGTGTCTAGGGTGTGTATCAGTTCTCATTAAATAATACTGTGATTAGTGTCAGTCTAGGGTGTTATTGTATGTAGGGGTGTGAGGGTTTAGAGTGTGTATGGCTGTGTGAATTCTGAGAGAAGGGAAAGAGAGAACAGTGATACTTTCATGAACATGTGTCTGTGTGTAACTCTGAGTGAGGAGTTCTGAGTTGTGTGTGTGTAGGTATTGGAGTAGGGGGTATGTATCAGTATGTCTAGGTTGGGTGTGTCCCTGTGTTGGATTATGTATGACTATGTTGCATATAGAGTGCCACTGTGAGGAAAACTGTGTTGCTGTGTAGATGTGTTAATAGGTATCAGTAGATAGGGATTAGAAATTCAGTGCAGAAATCTGTAGGTAGCAGTATCCTGAAACCTGTGAGTGATTTATGAGGACTGTGTTTTGTGTGAGTATCCCAAAACTCAGTGAAGGATTTATGTGGCTAGTTGTTAGTTATACACCTAGGTATACCTAGAATAGTGGAGTATTTATGTGTGTATCCTGTGATAGTATCAAGATGTAATATCTTGAGTGAATGCAACGAATGAGACTAGGATAAAGTTAAAGGGGAAGTTTAAGTTGGAGTTTAATATGGGGTTTAGCTAAGTAAATGTTAAGTATTATGAGCATCTAGTTAAAGTATGCTATATATTTAAGGTATTAACTTGTACTAATTAAAATGAGTTTTATATATATAGTATCTAGTATCTAGTATCTAGTATTAGTAGTAATAAGCTAGTATGGACTTAGAAACTTAGGTAAATACCTAGAATAGCTAGTTAGTAGCAAAATTAGACCAATTGACTCAGTTGGACCTAGTATTGACCAGTAAACCTTAGACATGACCTAGAAACCTCATTTTTTTAAATTGTTAAGCATGTTATTCTTTTAATTCATTAATTAACATTGAATTTCCATAAATAGGTCATTGTGTTTCCATTTTGGACCTCGATCCTCACACCTTGCTCAGGACCACAGGCGAGTACATTCTCTGACAGTTTTCATGGTTGATTACTTCTATAAATTGTAGTGTATTACATACTTGATTCCGACACCATGGATACACGGGTTAGCACCCTAGATCCCCATCACGAGGAGTCGTGGTTGGAATCCATTGTGCTAGCTGGGGGATGGGGAACTATTAGTAGATTATGTGATCATATCCAAACATTTATATGCACCATAGCTCACCCCACTTCTCACGTCGGGTGCGGCCTGACCACTTATATGCTCCATAGCTGTTATATATGATTAGCCTGACCACTATATGCACCATAGCTAACCATGCGGTTAGCCTGACCTAAAAGAATCATAGCTAATCATATATAACCAGCCTGATCCAGTCCCAAGCCGATCACATAATAAACTGATATTTCAATCACTTAGCTAGATGTTTTATCTTTATTCAGATTACTGTTCTAGCATTCACTATTTATTGCTCATTGCTAGATGCTTTATTGTCTATTTCATTTCTCCAGTACTTCACATGTTCAGCTTTTATTTCCATCTTGTATCTCTTACACTGTTTATAGATTTTGTCAATTTAATGAAACTGCTGTTAGTGTTTGTGCTTCGCTCCAATCCTGACTGGATAACAACATTTTCAGAGAACCTGGAGGACTTTTGCCCTACTTATTACGGTCCAGGAATAGAGGAGGATTTCACTCCAGAAATCCCAGAGGAGGTGCCTATCCTAGAGGAGAACTTGCCTGCCCCTGCTTAGATTATTTTTCTGCATTTATTGTTTTAGACTGAGACTGAGACTGAGATGTATTTATTTTTATTTGTGACTTTGTGAGGTCATTTAGACCCAGGTTTGAGTTGGACTTCTTGTGGTTGGTTTTAATAGAACTCTTTTTCAATTCTCATCGTGCCATTATGTTTATAGTTGTGATTGAGTATATTATAGACTTGTGATTTATTTATCATTGTCCTCCGTAGGGAGTTGAGACTTTTGACAGGATATACTATGTTTGTGACCTAGACAGCGTTCTACCGCCGATGCTGCGGCGTAGGCTGGACGTACCCACGACTCATGCCCAATTTTCGGGTGCGGGTCGTGACACGTTTTTAGTGGTGGCCCATGCAGGTCTAGTCATAGTCTTAGACTGTTTAGGAAATAGGAATTAGGCCAAGAATATGCTCAATCACAATTAGGGAATTCTGATTCTTATGATACTATTCTTAATGATTAATTCCTTTAGAAATTTTTCTGTCCTTCCTTGATATCATACCTATTGCCTTAATTAAATCTTTCGGTCTGTCTTCAGGATGCCGCCAAGAAGATCCCAGAGACTCGGAGCAGCAGATACAGAGAGGTCTGCCACCTCTCGCGCTGCCGGACAGACATCAGCAGCACCTCCTACATCTCCAGGACAGGTGGGAGTGTCTGCAGCATTCGGGGGTCCTCCACCACCAGTTCAGAGGGTCCCCACAGCTACGACGGCACAACCACCACCAGCTCAGCATCCAGGAGGTGTGCCCGTCGATGGGGCACAGATGTTCGCCTTGATTCAGGGTATGGTCGACGCCCAGAGGACGTCGGCAGAGGCCCAGAGAGTGCAGGCTGAGGCACATCAGGCCCAGACAGAGATGATGAGGGTGAACATAGAGAATGCTCACCAAGTGGCTCTCCAAGCTGTGGAGAGAGTCACTCAGCAGCAGCAACAACCTGGTCAGCAACAACAGAGGCCGGGCACCATTGTGGACTTCAAGAGGATGATGCCTCGGGAGTTCAAGGGGACAGAAGGGATACTCTACGCCGATGATTGGCTAGAGGACATCGAGAGGAACTTGCGTTTGGCGCAGATTCCAGAGGCGCTCCAGATCGAGGCCGCTGGCAGCCAGATGTTCGACATTGCCTTGACGTGGTTTCGCACGGAGCCGAGACTCTTGCGTGGGGGACTCACTTGGGAAGCTTTCAAGGAGCTCTTCAAAGAAAAGTTCTTTCCTGATGTCGCCCTGGGAGCTTTGGAGAGTCAGTTCCATGACTTAGCCCAGGGGAGCTCGTCCGTCGATGAGTATGCCGCGGAGTTTAGCCGTCTGAGCCGCTTCGCACCGTCGATGATTAGAGATCCGGGGGACAGGGCCCGGAAATTCAGAAAGGGGCTGACAAGAGAGATCAAGTCTCGCACGTCGGGACGTCGCACAGCTACCTACGAGGGCATATTGATGGATGCCCAAGTAGCCGAGGATGACTTGGACCTCAGGCCCAAGAGGGGACGCGATGTTTCCGGAGGAGCAAACAGTAGTGTGGGACCAGGCAAGCGTCCACACTTTCAGCAGCAGCAGAGGCCCTTTCAGCAGCAGCATCAGGCACCAGCCCGAGGGCAGGTCCAGCAGCAGCAACAGAGACAGAACCAGCCCGCCATCCAGTGTGCGTACTGCGGGAAGATGGGACATACTAGAGATATCTGCAGGCATAGATTGGGCTCATGTTTGTCCTGCGGATCGACGATACATCAGCTGAGGGATTGCCCTACCATTCGGACTCGTCCAGGTCAGGGTGGAGCAGCCGCCCAGAGAGGACCAGGCAGGGTACCAGCAGCACCAGGAGGCCAACAGCAGAGGGGACCACTTCCACCGCAAAATCAGAGGTTTGCCCAGCATCAGCAGCAGAGAGGTGCACCCCAGGGGCGAGCGTACGCCATGGCAGTCGAGGAGATCGAGCCAGCAGGAGACTTGATCGCAGGTTCGGTTCTTCTCGATTGTATTCCTGCATTTACCTTATTCGACTCTGGCGCTTCCCATAGTTTTGTGTCTGTATCATATGCACTTCGACATCATTTAGACACAGAACCATTAGCTAGGACTTGCAAGATCATGACTGGTGGAGGTATTATCCTAGTCCGTGATCACTGCAAGGACCGGAGAGTGTCAGTAGGAGGCCGAGACTTGAGCGTGAGCTTACTTGTTATGCCACTTCCGGGGTACGATATTGTACTCGGAATGGACTGGTTGAGTAGGCATCATGCTACGATAGATTGTTATAGAGGCAGAGTATTATTTAGACCACCGGGAGAGCCGGAGTTTGAGGTCGTCAGAGGAACCGCGGAACAGAGAGGGAGCACATTTTGCGGAGCCAGGACGGAAGAAGAGGAGTTGCCACATCCTCTGATAGCGGAATTCCTGGATGTATTTCCAGAGGAGTTGCCAGGCTTGCCGCCAGACAGAGACGTTGAGTTCTCTATAGACTTGGTTCCAGGAGCGGAGCCCATTTCACAACATGTCTATAGAGTCAACAACAGCGAGCTGGCAGAACTGAAGAAGCAAGTTGAGGAGCTGCAGGACAAAGGCTTCATCAAATCCAGTTCATCACCATGGGGAGCTCCGGTATTGTTCGTACCGAAGAAGGACGGCACGGTGCGCATGTGCATTGATTATAGAGCTTTGAACAACATCACCATCAAGAACAAGTACCCGCTGCCGAGGATAGATGATCTTTTCGACCAGTTGAGCAGGGCGAGGGTGTTTTCAAAGATTGATTTGAGGTCAGGCTATCACCAGGTGAAGGTGAAGAAAGAAGACACGCCGAAGATAGCTTTTCGGACCAGATACGGCCAGTTTGAGTTCATGGTGATGCCATTTGGTTTAACCAATGCGCCGGCAGTATTCATGAACTTGATGAACAAGGTGTTCCACCAGTACCTTGATAAGTTCGTAGTGGTGTTCATCGACGATATTCTTGTGTATTCCAAGACCCCGGAGGAGCACGAAGAGCACCTGAGATTGGTCTTAGAGACTCTCAGGAGGGAGAAGCTGTACGGGAAACTCTCTAAGTGTGAATTCTTCCTTGACAAAGTTGAATTTCTTGGGCATGTGGTATCGGGTGACAGAATCTCGGTTAACCCACAGAAGATCGAGGCAGTGGAGTCATGGGCTACCCCCAGTTCGGTAGCTGAGATCAGGAGTTTTCTCGGGCTAGCAGGATACTACAGGAGGTTTGTACAAGACTTCTCCAAGATTGCAGCGCCGATGACCAGGCTGACTAGGAAGGATATGGATTTTGTTTGGACGGAGGAGTGCCAGGCTGCATTTGATGAGCTGAAGAAAAGGTTGACGACAGCTCCAATTTTGACGTTGCCATCAGGGACAGGTGGTTTCACCATCTACAGTGATGCTTCAGGGAAGGGTTTGGGATGTGTTCTTCAACAGCACGGGAAGGTAATTGCCTATGCTTCCAGGCAGTTGCGCCCTCATGAAAAGAATTATCCCACCCACGATTTAGAGTTGGCAGCAGTTATCTTCGCTCTAAAGCTGTGGAAACATTACCTGTACGGAGAGCGTGTGGAAATCTTCACAGACCACAAGAGCTTGAAGTACGTATTCACACAGAAGGAGCTGAACATGAGGCAGAGGAGGTGGTTGGAGTTGATGAAGTACTTCGACATCTCATTGCAGTACCATCCAGAGAAGGCTAACGTAGTCGCCGATGCCTTGAGCAGGTATCCGATGGCTATGTACTTGACGACTGATAGACATTTGTTGGCGGATTTAGAGAGCTTGGAGATTGAGGTGTTAGTTCCCGGTACTAAAATTCAGATGTGGGGATTGCAGATACAGTCCGAACTGATGGACAGGATCAGAGCTGCACAGTACGATGATGAGACTCTGAGGAGTATCAGAGCCCAAGTTCAGATGGGATTGTCAGACGACTTCACTATCGCAGATGATGGTTCTCTACGGCACGGCACAAGGATATGTGTGCCTAGCGGGGAGCTGCGCGAGGAGGTTTTGCAGGAGGCACACCGCTCTCAGTACTCGATGCATCCCGGTGCCAACAAGATGTATCGGGACTTGAGAGAGCACGTATGGTGGTATGGAATGAAGCGCGAGGTAGCACGCTTCGTATCCCGGTGTCTAGTGTGCCAGCAGGTAAAGGCAGACCGGCAGAGGCCAGGAGGTTTGCTTCAACCTTTACCGATTCCCGAATGGAAATGGGAGCACGTGACCATGGATTTCGTTTCAGGGCTTCCACGTTCTCCAGGAGGGAAGGACGCGATTTGGGTCATCGTGGACAGGTTGACCAAATCAGCCCATTTCTTACCTTTCAAGGTGGGCACGTCGACAGAGAAGCTAGCAGAGATGTACGTGCGTCAGATCGTTAGACTTCATGGAGTTCCTGTGAGCATCGTCTCAGATCAGGATAGTCGTTTCACTTCCCACTTCTGGAGGAGTCTACAGGCTAGCTTGGGCACTCAGCTCAAGTTCAGTACCGCGTATCACCCCCAGACAGACGGGCAGTCGGAAAGGACTATTCAGACTCTCGAGGATATGCTACGCACTTGCGTTCTAGATCTCGGAGGTTCTTGGGAGGATCATCTGCACCTGGTAGAGTTCGCTTACAATAACAGCTACCAGGCCAGCATCGAGATGTCACCATTTGAGGCTCTTTATGGTCGGAGATGTCGTACACCGTTATCGTGGGACGACGTTGGAGAGAGAGCCTTGCTAGGACCAGAAATGGTCGTGGATGCAGCAGAAAAGGTGAAACTCATCAGAGACAGACTGCGAGTGGCGCAGGACAGACAGCGGCATTGGGCCGACAGCCACCGTAGACCCCTTGAGTTTCAGGTATAGATTGTTGTTTTCTGGTTGTGTTTGTTTGTTTGTTAGACTGCGTGTTGAGACTGTTTTTGTGTTAGGTTGGCGATCTAGTATTCCTACGGATTTCTCCGACGCGTGGAACGATTCGTTTTGGCAGAGGCGGGAAGCTTAGCCCACGCTACATCGGACCCTTCGGTATTCTGGCGAGGGTAGGTGCAGTGGCGTATAAACTAGATTTGCCACCTGCATTGGAGGGAGTGCATAATGTGTTCCACGTGTCGCAGCTGAGGCGGTACGTGGCAGACCCTAGTCACGTACTTGATCACTCGGAGATTGGGGTTGGTCCGACGCTCAGCTACCCTGAGCAGCCCGTAGAGATCTTGGACCGCAGAGCGAAGGTGTTGCGGAACCAAACTATTCCTTTGGTTCGTGTAGCATGGAGGCACCACTCTCCAGGGGAGTCGACCTGGGAGAGAGAGGACGAAATGCGCGAGCTATACCCGTATCTCTTCTAGACTTGAGGTATTTCTTTTCTGAGTTATTCTTGTCCTGTTCAGTCCAATTTCGAGGACGAAATTTCTTTTAGGAGGGTAGACTTGTCACTACCACTTTTCCATATAAGGGTATTTCTGTAATTTCACCTTTTTAAATAATTATTTATTTAATTAATCTGCCGAGTTATATAAACTATTCATATTGTTAGTGATTTTTGGTTTAGGTCAAGCCCTAGAACCCATTAGGTCAAACCCTGTGGACTAAACCCTAATTTGGAAACCAGTTCTAGTGAAACCCTAGAATTCACATTTTAGGGTGAACCCTCAAACTCTAGACTGGCTAAACCTTAGCTAATTAGGTTCTACATGACCTAACCTAGGGGTTAAACCTAGGCCATACACTAGAAACCCTAACTGGGCCTATATATATAAAAGGAACCCTCTTGTTCTTCATATAGAGAGAGAAACCCTAGCCTCCATCTAGAGAAACATCTCCCCACTCCAAAAAATTTGAAACCCTAACCCTAGGTTTCATTTCCTCTTCCCCCAAAGCAAGGAACGTGGGTCAGGAAGCCTTGGAGAAGAAGAATCTCATTGAAGAAACTTTCCCTGCAGGTAAAACCCTAGTTTTTATTCCTTTAATTCCTGTTTTTAGATGGTAATGGCCATTAGGAAACACCCCTGGCTGTGTAGATTCGAATCTTAGGGATTTTTGCAGGTAAAACCTAGGAGATCTAGGGTTATGGTGAATTTCGTTTGGTTTTCCCCGATTATCATGAACCCTAACCCTAGGTATTGGTAGGTAGATTGATTTCATCCCACGTGTGTTGGTTAAACTCGATTTTTGGGTTTTAAGTTGGGTTCATGAGTAAACTAGGTGAAACCCTATTTTCCACATGATAAGTGTTTGTTGTAATGCCAAGATGGAACTACCTATCTAACCTACTTTATTATTATCAAATTTGAGGTAGGATATTTGATATATATAAATATATGCATATGTGTGGAGGTATTGTTGTTTGATTCCTGTGGAGTCGAGTTTTCTGTGCTGTGTGCACTGTGTTAGGGAAGGACTGTGCACAATCGGGTTTTGGCTAGAACTGTGCAGTGCTAGCTAGGATTCTGTGTGTTCGTGGCTGTGCATTGGTTAGTTCCTGTGGTTGGGGGTAGTGTATCAGTTAGGAATTATAGCTATAATCCTGTGTGCATTAGAGAAACGTGTATGTCTCAGTATTTGGGGGATGGGTTGTAAGTACTGTGTGCAGTGTGTAAAGTTTGGCTCTGCATTGAATTGAGAACAGTGTATTCTGTGTTCAGTAGGTGCAGCATTGATGTATCAGTAAACATTCAATTCTGTGTATCTACAAAGATTCAGTATATGTGTATTAGATTAGGTGAGGTTGTGTACTGTGCATTAGTACTGGAGGTTGTGTCAACCTGGGGATTTATTTATCAGTGTGTGTGTTTATGTATCAGTCTATATATATGTGTGTGAGGATGCTTTAGTGTTGTGTGCAGATTTCAGTTGTAACTGTGGGTTCAGTATAAATTTCAGTATGTGTGTAAGGTTGTATCAGTGCATTGATTTGGGGAAAATCTGTTAAACTAGTCTGTGAATGCAGTGTAGATATGTGTATCAAGGTGAGTTGGGTGCTATGTTCCTGAGTTCACAGTTAAATTTATTACCTGTGTGCAAACTGGGGTTAGGAATTAGTGTGTAGTTGTGTAGCAGTGTCTTAGTGTTTTAGTGTCTCAGTTTAGGTACCAGTGTGTATTAGCTAGATATGTGTTGAGTTGAGTATTAGAGTTAGGAAAGTGTATCAGTGTGGAATTTGCAAGTATCAATATCTGTGTGTATGAGTGTTTTGAATTGGGTGAGTGATTGTTCCTATGTGTCTCTGTTTTCCCCCAACTGTACACAAATTTGTGTCTAGGGTGTGTATCAGTTCTCATTAAATAATACTGTGATTAGTGTCAGTCTAGGGTGTTATTGTATGTAGGGGTGTGAGGGTTTAGAGTGTGTATGGCTGTGTGAATTCTGAGAGAAGGGAAAGAGAGAACAGTGATACTTTCATGAACATGTGTCTGTGTGTAACTCTGAGTGAGGAGTTCTGAGTTGTGTGTGTGTAGGTATTGGAGTAGGGGGTATGTATCAGTATGTCTAGGTTGGGTGTGTCCCTGTGTTGGATTATGTATGACTATGTTGCATATAGAGTGCCACTGTGAGGAAAACTGTGTTGCTGTGTAGATGTGTTAATAGGTATCAGTAGATAGGGATTAGAAATTCAGTGCAGAAATCTGTAGGTAGCAGTATCCTGAAACCTGTGAGTGATTTATGAGGACTGTGTTTTGTGTGAGTATCCCAAAACTCAGTGAAGGATTTATGTGGCTAGTTGTTAGTTATACACCTAGGTATACCTAGAATAGTGGAGTATTTATGTGTGTATCCTGTGATAGTATCAAGATGTAATATCTTGAGTGAATGCAACGAATGAGACTAGGATAAAGTTAAAGGGGAAGTTTAAGTTGGAGTTTAATATGGGGTTTAGCTAAGTAAATGTTAAGTATTATGAGCATCTAGTTAAAGTATGCTATATATTTAAGGTATTAACTTGTACTAATTAAAATGAGTTTTATATATATAGTATCTAGTATCTAGTATCTAGTATTAGTAGTAATAAGCTAGTATGGACTTAGAAACTTAGGTAAATACCTAGAATAGCTAGTTAGTAGCAAAATTAGACCAATTGACTCAGTTGGACCTAGTATTGACCAGTAAACCTTAGACATGACCTAGAAACCTCATTTTTTTAAATTGTTAAGCATGTTATTCTTTTAATTCATTAATTAACATTGAATTTCCATAAATAGGTCATTGTGTTTCCATTTTGGACCTCGATCCTCACACCTTGCTCAGGACCACAGGCGAGTACATTCTCTGACAGTTTTCATGGTTGATTACTTCTATAAATTGTAGTGTATTACATACTTGATTCCGACACCATGGATACACGGGTTAGCACCCTAGATCCCCATCACGAGGAGTCGTGGTTGGAATCCATTGTGCTAGCTGGGGGATGGGAAACTATTAGTAGATTATGTGATCATATCCAAACATTTATATGCACCATAGCTCACCCCACTTCTCACGTCGGGTGCGGCCTGACCACTTATATGCTCCATAGCTGTTATATATGATTAGCCTGACCACTATATGCACCATAGCTAACCATGCGGTTAGCCTGACCTAAAAGAATCATAGCTAATCATATATAACCAGCCTGATCCAGTCCCAAGCCGATCACATAATAAACTGATATTTCAATCACTTAGCTAGATGTTTTATCTTTATTCAGATTACTGTTCTAGCATTCACTATTTATTGCTCATTGCTAGATGCTTTATTGTCTATTTCATTTCTCCAGTACTTCACATGTTCAGCTTTTATTTCCATCTTGTATCTCTTACACTGTTTATAGATTTTGTCAATTTAATGAAACTGCTGTTAGTGTTTGTGCTTCGCTCCAATCCTGACTGGATAACAACATTTTCAGAGAACCTGGAGGACTTTTGCCCTACTTATTACGGTCCAGGAATAGAGGAGGATTTCACTCCAGAAATCCCAGAGGAGGTGCCTATCCTAGAGGAGAACTTGCCTGCCCCTGCTTAGATTATTTTTCTGCATTTATTGTTTTAGACTGAGACTGAGACTGAGATGTATTTATTTTTATTTGTGACTTTGTGAGGTCATTTAGACCCAGGTTTGAGTTGGACTTCTTGTGGTTGGTTTTAATAGAACTCTTTTTCAATTCTCATCGTGCCATTATGTTTATAGTTGTGATTGAGTATATTATAGACTTGTGATTTATTTATCATTGTCCTCCGTAGGGAGTTGAGACTTTTGACAGGATATACTATGTTTGTGACCTAGACAGCGTTCTACCGCCGATGCTGCGGCGTAGGCTGGACGTACCCACGACTCATGCCCAATTTCCGGGTGCGGGTCGTGACACTTATTACTCTTATAGTTGTTGTGATTGAGTTTACATTATGAGATATTGTGAGATGTATATTGTCCTCCTTATGGAGTTGATATCATTGACAGGTTGTGAGTTATATTAGTATTTATTGTGACCTAGACAGTGTTCTACCGTCGATACTGCGACGTAGGCTGGACGTACCCACATACTCGTGCCCTTATACCGGGTGCGGGTCGTGACATTATATATATTTATTATGGTGCCTTAGCCACTACAGTGTGAGGCCCACTACATAGTAAAACTATATAATAAAACTACAGAGTATAACTACATAGTAAAACTATATAGTATAACTATATAGTATTACTGCTACCGGCTCCCCGACACAGAGCTTGTAGTGGTCTCAGCCTGAGTCTAGTGTTGCTCTCATTTTTTATATCACTTAGATGGTTACATAGTTTGCCCTATTGATATATTTCATATACTGTATTTATTTTGGCATGCTGCTTCTTGTACCTTGTTACGTCCCTCTGAGGACCTGGTCCCTTGCCAGTTTTGTAGCATAGACCATTGTGGAGCCTGCCTAGAGTTGCTGATGTGTATTGCTTTGTCATGCAGGAATTGGTGCCAAGTACTTATATCATTTCTTCTGGATTCATGGTTATTATTCATATTGTTATTCATCTGCTGATATAGCCTAGTTTTATGGACTCATATTCCTTTCTCGAGTCTATTCGAGCTTATGTGTTACTGGCGGCCGACTTTAGCACATGTAGCTCATTTTTGTATATTCTGTTCATTGTGGATTGAGGCATAGATTCACTTGATTATATAGATAGTGACCCTTCTAGTATATCTTATACGTATTTGAATCGGACCAAAGTCTGGTCTAATGTGTTGCTGGCATATTACGTATTCTTAGTCCTACGTATTTTCGGACTGGGACTTGACATGTTTTTGTGGTAGCCCATGCAGGTCCTGATTAAATTATTTCGGTTACTTTCCAGTACCGAGCGAGCCTGTAATCAAAGTTAGCAGTGTTAGCATCTCAATCCATAACTGACTTAAAAATTCTTTAGCACTTGATTATCGCCCTTGGACTTCGTAATTGTACTCTTTTAAATCTCCTCGACATCCTTATTATTGTTTATCATCTCTTTCTATTTCGGAGAGATGAATGTTCGTGGGTGGTGTTTCCTCCAGAAGCAGATCCTCGTCAAGGCAGAAGAAGATATGCTGGATATAAATTTTTGAGAAGACGATTACCCTTAGTAGGATAGTAGATAGGTTATTCCTATATGCTAGAGTTAGTGTAGATCTTAGCATGAGAATTAAATATAATATCAGAGGCCTAGAACTAATAGAACCTCACCCTTGCTTAAAGGTAGCAAGTAATTTGGAAGTATTGGAAGAAATAAAAGAGGGTTTGACTCTAATGCACTGGAATACTTTAGGGAATACATAGCTAGATGCTAGGGATCAGATGTGACTCATGATGGTGATACAAGAAATTACATTATGACCTTAAGAAAATGGAATCTTATGTAGCAGGCCATAGTAGTTAAATCCTTAGTTGTCTTGTGACTTTTAGTATCAAAAATAGATCTTATGACCCAGCTGTTACACCCCTACTATTTGTGCCGAAGAAGGATGGGATGGTACGCCTGTGTATTGACTATAGGGTACTGAACCCTGCAACCATCAAGAACCGGTATCCCTTGCCATGCATTGACGATCTATTCGATTAGTTGAGTGGTACGAGTGTATTCTCAAGATAGATCTTAGATCCGGTTATCACCAGCTTAGAGTGCGTAGAAAGGATATACCGAAAATAGCCTTCAGGACTAAGTATGGACTCTATGAGTTCTTACTTATGTTGTTTGGTTCAACCAACGCGCCAGCTGTGTTCATAAGTTTGATGAACGGAGTTTTTATCAGTACCTGGACAAGTTCATGGTTGCATCTATTGATGACATCTTGATATATTCTAAGAGCCACACAGAGCACGAGCAGCACTCTTTCAGCAGGCACAGCAACAGAAGAGGGAACCACTGCAAGGGCGTGGACAGACTTTTACGATGACAATGGAGGATGCACAGACTCGTGGATTAGCGAATACGCGTAAGATTTAAGTTATTCATAGCTATCTATTCCTAGCAATTGCTTTAGCACGTGCCTGTTAATTCATGACCTTAGCCTTATAACCTAGTATTTTGAACTTTTTAATAATTAATAACCTAGTTTTTCTAAGCTGTAGTTTTCTTTGCTCTAACCATATTTCTTTCACTCTTGAATTACCTAACTATACTTTATTTCTTCCTTATGTGTTTTGTTTAACCCTCATCCTTTGAATTCTCCTTGATCATGATTCTTTCTTTGTGTCATGCTTTCAAACAAACTTTGCAATCGTGTCATCCCTTCTGACGGGCTATGCTTTCTTTGATTGCGAGGACGCAATCCTCTTAAGGAGGGTAGATTATAAACACCCAAAATTTTTTAGATTTTTTTAAAATAAATTTTCGAGAATTTTCTGTGATTTTTAACTAATTAAAATAAATATTTTCTTGTATTAAATAAATTTTGGGATTTTATTAAATATTAAAATATTATAAAAATAATATTTTTGGGTGTAAAATAAAATATTAGACTTACTGTAATTTTTCTAGAATTTATTGGACCCAGAACTATTTTTTTTAAAGACCTAAAAATTAATGTTTTAATTAACCCAAAATAAACTGGGTTGAACCAACCGGTTTAACCCTGAACCAGACCAACCCAAACCCTGTTGAACCTAACCCAGCTGAACCCAATCCATATTGGGTCGGATCCGGGAACAAAACCCAAACCCGACCCGCTAACCCGACCCGACCTATTTTCTCTGCTACAGTAAATGCAGACACCCCGACTCCGCCGGCCGTTTCTTAGTGCCGCCGACCGCTCGCCTCCACCGTTCACCCCGCGGCCGTTACGACTCCCCCGCTCCTCTCTACCTCCCTAACCGCCGCCGACCTCCTCCCTATTTAAACCCTGGCTCCTCTCCACCATCGACTCCCGAGCCACCCTCTCCGCCACTCCACCGCACTCCGGCCGCCTACGCGATCCCGACTCCCCCGCCAACCCAGCTCTCCGGTGATGTCTCCTCCCAGAGCCAACAGCAGCCCTCAACCCCGGCCCCCCTTCACAAACTACCGTCGCAGCTTCCCTCCTGCGAACCCCGATCCACCCTGAGCTCTTCTCCGGCCGCCCCGAGCCACCGCCGAGACCCCGCTGCCGACGACCAACAGCTGCCGCCGACCCCAGAGCCGACCAGCTCCGCCGCTCCATACACGCAGAAAAGTCGATTTTGACTCCTCATTCCGATGAGCATTTCTCTCTCCTCGTTGCCTCATTTTCCGTTCTGTCTGCTGTGATGTGTAGACTGTGTGAACCTCTCGATATTCGTATAATTTGTTCGAGGTATCACGTCCTGAGTCGGTCATAAACTGTGACGCAAAATCAGAAAAATAAACCCCAAATTTCTAAAAATCAAAAATTATTCCGAACTTCCCAGTTCAAGACCATTTTATGACCAACATGTTTAATGTTTTCAAAATCTACCTAAATAGTTACTTAGACCACTTAACCAAGTTTTAAAATCCTTTATTAGTTCAATTTATCATGCTGTAATTTATAATTTATTCGAGGGTGAAAATGACCAAAATATTGGTTATTTAAAACCCTAATTTTTCTTAGAACTGGGTACGTCCCGCTATACGAGGCAACTTGGTCGTCTGAGAACTTTGCCAAAAGGTGCGTACCGTCAATACGGCCGTGTGAGATTTTGCAGAAGTTAATTTGGATGTGCGTGCACACCGGAATCAACGCGTATCCGTCGACAATGCCCCGTATCGGCCCTGTTTTGAAACTTATTGTAACTTCGTGTACGCTCATCGTTTCGAAACAAAACTTGTGCCATCGAACTCGTAGCGATATGCTGGTCCTATGACCCAAGTTTAGTTCGATTCTGAGAATGTTGACAAAATCCCGTATCTTGGGTCCTATGGTTCCTCTTGACAGGCAATTTTGTGATCGGCTCATCGGAATCCAGTTCTGGATATTCTGTTGGATTCATATCGTCGTTCTGGACTTATAGACACTAAGTTTGACAAATTTTTAGAACTTTGTCTCTGACACAATTTTCGGTGTGAAGCGGGCTACATGTGGACCCCGCTTTGACCAAAAACTGTCATTTTTGCCCCTGTGTCTAAATTTTAGCTATTTGATATCTTCTGAACATGATGGTAATGATTATTTCAGCAACCGGAGGAGTACCTAAAGATCCCACTGATATCGGAGCGACTGTTGGTATTCAAACCCCAAGCAAGTGTACCTTGCCATACTTGTAGTACTTGCTTTATATTATTCTCTTGATCTATTTATATGATGTATATGTTTAACCTAGGACCGTGTGATATTTCTTAGCATTCGAATAATATTAGGATGTCAACGTCGTACGCGAAGTTGTGTAATGTCACTAGAGATGGATATCGAGACCTTGTACATCTTCGTGCTTGCATTATCAAGTACGTCAAACCATAGGACACTTGACATTATTCATGAGACAAAATCTTCTGAGTTATTCATGATGATTCTGTATAGGCTACAAGATTCATGACATAGATATTACATATGCTTAGATATTATTATGACTCGTTACATCAGTTAGACGTCATGATCTTGCGTGACATGGACATGAGACTTCGTGGACATGAGATATGTGATTACATTAGGTGGGAAGAGACATACAGACTACAGGCTGATTATATATATTTATTACGGTGCCTTAGCCACTACAGTATGAGGCCCACTACATAGTAAAACTAAATAGAATAACTACATAGTATAACTACATAGTATAACTATATAGTATTACTGCTACCGGCTCCCCGATACAGTGCTTGTAGTAGTCTCAGCCTGAGTCTAGTGTTGCTCCTATTTTGCATATCACTTAGATGGTTACATAGTTTGCCCTATTGATACATTTTATATACTGTATTTATTTTGGCATGCTGCTTCTTGTACCTTGTTACGTCCCTCTGAGGACCTGATCCCTTGCCAGTTTTGTAACATAGACCATTGTGGAGTCTGCCTGGAGTTGCTGATGTGTGTTGCTTTGTCATACAGGAATTGGTGCCAGGTACTTATATCATTTCTTCCGGAGTCATGGTTATTATTCATATTGTTATTTATCTGCTGATATAGCCTAGTTTTATGCACTCATATTCCTTTCTCGAGTCTATTCAAGCTTATGTGTTACTGGCGGCCGACTTTAGCAAATGTAGCTCATTCTTGTATATTCTGTTCATTGTGGATTGAGGCATAGATTCACTTGATTATATAGATAGTGACCCTTCTAGTACAGATTATACGTATTCGAATCGGACCAGAGTCTGGTCGAATGCATAGCTGGCTTGTTACGTATTCCTAGTCCTACATATTTTGGGACTGGGCATGACACAAATTAACCTAAAAACAACATTTAAGCTAGAATTTTTGGATACGGAGGTTACAAGTCTACCCTCCTAAAAAAAAATTGTCCTCAAAATTTAGGGCAGAACAAATACTAGAGGAAAATTACCTCATGGTGCAAAAAGATAGGGGTAACGCTCTCGCATCTCCTCTTCCCGCTCCCAAGTGGATTCACCGGAAGAATGATGCCTCCCAGCGACACAAACCAAGGGAATTACTTGGTTACGAAGCACTTTATCTCTGCGGTCTAGGATCTCCACTGGCTGCTCCGGATAAAGGAGGCTTGGTCCAACCTCAAGCTTCGAATGATCTAATACATGGCTAGGATCTGCCAGGTATCGTCTCAGCTGGGACACATGAAATAATAATGTAATCCTTCCAATGTAGGCAGTAAGGCTAGTCGATAAGCTACTACTCCGACCTTCCCCAGAATATTGTAAGGTCCGATGAATCTTGGACTAAGCATCCCACCTCCACCGAAATGAATCATTCCACGTGTCGGAGAGATCCTCAGGAATACTAAGTTGCCAACCTATACCAAAATATGAACTTAACGCATGATCTAAGAACGTAATAAATATTTAAATAAAAGAATCGATACCTCAAACTCTAGCGGTCTCCTGTGGCTATCGGCCCACTGTTTCTGTCTGTCTTGAGCCACACGAAGTCTCTCTCTAATCTGTTTTACTTTTTTTGCAGCATCAACTACCATCTCTGGTCCCAAAAGTATTCTCTCTCCTACGTCATCCCAAGATAATGGAGTTTGGCATCTCCAACCGTACAAAGCCTCGAAAGGAGACATCTCGATAATAGCCTGATAGCTATTATTGTATGCAAACTCTACCAGGTGAAGATGATCCTCCTACGAGCCACCAAAATCTAGTACACATGTCCGAAGCATATCCTCGAGCGTCTGAATAGTCCTCTCTGAATGTCCATCCGTCTGAGGGTGGTAAGACGTGCTAAATTTGAGTTAGGTACCCAAGCTAGCCTACAAACTCCTCCAAAAGTGGGACGTAAATCTACTATCCCGATCGGACACGATGCTTACCGAAACTCCATGCAGCCTGACTATATGTCTTACATATAAATCGGCAAGCTTCTCCATGGTCAATCCCACTTTAAAAGGCAAAAAGTTGGCTGATTTGGTTAGCCTGTCAACAATGACCCAAATAGTGTCCTTTCTTCCTTGAGTTCGTGGAAGTCCGAAAACAAAATCCATCGGGATATGCTCTAATTTTTACTCAAGAATCGATAGTGGCTATAGAAATCCTCCTGGTCTCTGCCTCTCGGCTTTGACCTGCTGGCACACTAAATATCTGGAGACAAAATATGCTACCTCCCGCTTTATCCCATACCACCACACATGTTCCCTCAGGTCCTTATATATCTTGTTAGCTCCCGGATATATATAATACTGAGAACGATGAGACTCCTGCATGATCTCTTCCCGCAGGTCCCCACTAGGCACACTCCCGTGCCTTAATGAACCATCCTCAGCAATAGAGAAGTCATCCATCAATCCTGCCTGTAAACTCTCTCAATTATTTTTACAGATAGTCCGGTATGGGTTAGAAAATTTTGGTTTAGCAGCAGATGTTTGAGGTTTAGAGTAAGATTGCAGATGTCTGATTTTAAATTAAACCCTTGGTGCGCCCTACCGATGTTGAAATATTCAGAGCCCAACATCAGCCCATAAATTCTAACAGATTATTGCACTCTTGACTTGATACGCCAATTTAGGCGCTGGAGTTTTTCGTCACTCAAAATCATATTTCCTTGTGCTCTAAATTAATTGCACAATTTTTCTTAACCGAAATCTATTATTTAATCCCGTGTCGCACACCTGTGTCGTTGCTATCAATTTTGAGATACCAACTTAACCCGTTGAGCCGGACCAATTAAAGGGTCTAAGACTGACACCAAGCCTACACCATTCATGACCTTTGTGTCATTCTCAATTGAAATTTTATGTACCCCCATTTAATTTAAGAGCACATGACAATTTATTCTAATTAAATTAGGGATACCAACTTTGACTAATCCTATTTTAATCCCCATTAATTTCTAATGTCCATTTAATTAAGTCCATGCCAAACATACAACACCCCCTCACCCTACAAAACACCAAACACCAATTTTTCTATAATTTTTCTATTATTTTATGTGTTTGTGCAAATATCCAAACTTAAGGGACTAAATTGCAAATGTTGTAACATGTGTCAAAACCTCATTGGTCTAGGCCAAATGGAGAAGTCCCCTCTCCTTTGACCAGGTCAAGCCCTCTCCCCCTCTCATTTACAGGAAGAAATAAATCTCTTCATGTGAAATCTCCACCACCCATTTGAATTGGGCTAATCCCACCATCCAATCCTCACACCCTCCCTATAAAATGTCACCATCACTACACACAACCCCATGCCAGCCCTAATCAATGCCTAGAGAAACCCCCACCCCCTCTCTCTCTTTCCTCCCTCTTCATTACACAACCGTAGGTTATAGTTTCCTTTATTCTTCTTCTTCCTTTCATCTTCTCCTTCTTCTACTCCACTTCAGTAGTTCCGGCCGGCCACCCATACCCCGGCCAACTCCCTCCCTATTTCCCTCCAGCCACCACATGCCATTGCCACGAGCTCCGGATGCAGGCAGCCATCCCATCCGCCATTGCCAACGCTGCTGCACCACATTCTCCGGCCGAGATCCCCCTCCGGCCACCCACTGAACCCCCCCCCCCACGAGCCAACCTTCCTCATCCTCGACCGCTACGAACCACTCCCCACCGGCGCTGCTACCTGTACATCCCTGTTCCACCACCTCTCTAGTCTCTGGCCAGCCACCTCCACTGCATCTTCTCCGGCCGAGATCTACCGCTCCGGCCAACTGCCTATTCTCCGGCCTCTCCATCTACGACCCATCACCAACCTCCAGCCACCTCGACTCCTCCTCTTCATCACCCACTCCACCCCCGATCCTACTGAACCCTGCCTCCCCCCCGGCCAACACTCCACCACCTCGGCCAACAACCACCACCTCCACTACCTCAACCAGCAACTACCACCAGCACCTTCACACCACCACCCTTGCATCACCACCTCCTTACATCACCACTAGCACCACCTCACGACCACCCTCCACCACCAGCACCACCACTTCACTCCGGCCAGCAACCCCCCATGCCGTCGAGGTATACCCCTCCCCCTCTACCTATATGCATTTTAGTATTTTTATTGTTATTTAGTTAAGTTAGCTTTAGGGGTGTAGTGTGCATGTGAAAATCTTAGGGTTTTTAATATGCAAATGGAAGTAAATGATTTTAGCTTTAGTTTAGGATTTAAATATGCTATGTTGAGTTTAAGGTTTGAATGCATCTAGGTTTAGGGTTTATTATATTATTTTTACATGTATGTTAATTATCTTTGATGAGCAGGTAATTTATGGTGAAGGGGTGGTGATATCATTAAGATGTTCATTATTTTGAGGATTTGATTACTAGTGACAAAATCGATTGAGGAATACAAATATGTAATTGTGAACCATACATAAGTGAGAAGGGTTGGAATACTTAAATAATGTTCGTGGGGGTTTAATAGATAATGATTATTAGTTGAGAGCTGGCTTATAATAAAGAGTTAATTGAAGAGTAGTTTATATGGTGAAATGGAAATGAAGGTTATAAAGGAAGGCCTAATAATTAATGAGTAATTTTTTTGAAGAAGACATAATTAAACGTAATACTAATGTCCATAAAGACCAGAGGAGACTGAGGATTGGATCAGGGTTTGATTAACTAAATATCGTGATTGAGGTTGGGTTTGATGATATTGTACAGGGGATTAGGTGAGTAGATGTAACGTACTCCGAGTCAACCTTGGTCAACCCTCTAGCGTCGTATCCCTGTGAGTTGTAGTTGAGTCTGAGCATATGTTTAGACGTGTGTCACTTCCCCGTTTGCCACATAATAGTTTATTGATTGAGTTTGTATCTCGTCTCTAGGTACTACGGGACCTGCGAACTCGGACGTGGTCCCGGATCCCCATCTTCAGCAGCCGGACGCAGGCAAGTGTACCTTGCCACCCTGTATTTTAGTTACAAATATTTATTATTTTATTATGTACATTGTGTGCATGTTTGATTACGATCGATACTTCACGTCCGAATCACAACTGGGTGCAGACGTTCGTCGTAACATTTTGTAATGACTGCTAGATGTTCGTAACACCTCGATGTACGTACCTAAGTATATCGTCACCCCTGGACACATTCATATACTGTTTTGTGCCAGATTTTCTGTATCCTGATACTGACATCATGACCGGAGACTGGAACGACTTTAGGCTTTTTTTGAATAAGCCAATTTATTTGGGACCCTGCGAATCCATTGGGTCGCGTCTGTTGAGTATTTTTGTGTAACGAGACTATTAGATAGAGGTTCAGGTTCAGCGCACCATCATTGACCGCTTGGGATAGGGAAGACAGTTACTAGACGTTTGGGCTCCTCTGCACGCGCTTATATATATATATATATACTATTTTTGTAGTGATCCTGTATCTAGTGTAGTTGTATCACCCGTGTGACTCTTTGCCTGGAGTTGCGGTACGTCCCGTGTGTCTCCATGTCCGGAGCTACGGTTTTATTTTGGACAGCCCATGCATCGAACATTGTCTTCAAACTGTGTCTCACTTAGTTGATTATGTTAGACTACACCGTCGTTGCACTTGTACTTTCTGTTGTACTTTGGCATGCTGTATCTTTGTACCTTGTTACATCCCTCTGAGGACCTGGTTCCCTGCCAGTTTTGCAGCATAGACGATTACGGAGCATTTGGAGTTGCTGATGGAGTGGCATGTCTTGCGGGCATTATACCAGGTACTCATATTATTTCTACTGGCATTATGGTTACTTTGTACATATTGATTATTTATCTTCTGTTGTAGCCTGGTTTTTTAGACTGATATTTTTTCTCGAGTCTATTCGAGTTTGTGTGTTATTGGGCGGCCGACTTTAGCACATGTCGCTCTTCTTGTATATTTTTGTTCATTATGGATTGAGACATAGAGGTTTATATTTATGGGATTTTTTTTGATAGTTCCCTTTATTATTATAGCTTATACGTATTCGAGTCAGACCAGAGTCTGGTCGAATGCGTAGCTGGCGTGTCGTGTATTCTAGGTCCTATGTATTTTGGGACTGGGGTATGACATATTTTTGAAGATACTTGGTCCAGAGTTGGTGACACAGACAATGGAGAAAGTCAAGCAGATTCAGAGCCACCTAGGTGCAGCACAGGACAGACAAAAATATTGGACAGATGTGCACCGCAGACCTTTAGAGTTCAAGGAAGGTGACCATGTATTTTTGAAGATATCGCCTACTCGTGGTACCATCAGATTCGGAGGCAGAGGCAAGCTGAGTCCGAGGTACATCGGACCTTTTGACATCTTGGAACGAGTTGGCGAAGTGGCTTATCGTCTTGCATTGCCTCCATCATTAGAAGAAGTGTATGACGTATTTCATGTATCGCAGTTGAGAAAATATGTGACAGACCCTAGCCACGTGCTTGATCATTCGGAGATTAGAGTCGGGCCCAGTTAATCTTACGTAGAGCAGCTAGTGGAGATACTCGATCACAGTGGTCAGACTTTGAGTGGTCAGACTATTCGACTGGTCAGAGTTGCATGAAAGCATCATTCGCCAGGTGAGTCTAACTGGGAGTGCGAGGATTCCATTCGACAGTGTTTTTCGTATTTATTTGAGGACCAAGGTACAAATTTACGTACCGCATTTGATTACTAGTTCGCTTTTAAATTCTCTTAGCTATTATCGTGCTTTACTTTTAATTTTGGGGACAAATTTTTCTAAGTTGGGAAGGATGTAAACCCCCTCAATTATTTTTACAGATAGTCTGGTATGGGTTAGAAAATTTTGGTTTAGCAGCAGATGTCTGATTTTAAATTAAACCCTTGGTGTGCCCTACCGTTGTTAAAATATTCAGAGCCCAACATCAGCCCATAAATTCTAACAGATTGTTGCACTCTTGACTTGACATGCCAATTTAGGCGCTGGACTTTCCCGTCACTCAAAATCATATTTCCTTGTGCTCTAAATTAATTGCATAATTTTTCTTAACCGAAATCTATTATTTAATCCCGTGTCGCGCACCTGTGTCGTTGCCATCAATTTTGAGATACCAACTTAACCCGTTGAGCCGGAACAATTAAAGGATCTAAGACTGATACCAAGCCTACACCATTCATGACCTTTGTGTCATTCTTAATTGAAATCCCATGTGCTCCCATTTAATTTAAGAGCACATGATAATTTATTCTAATTAAATTGGGGATACCAAATTTGACTAATCCTATTTTAATCCCCATTAATTTCCAATGCCCATTTAATTAAGCCCATAGCAAACACACAACACCCCCTCACCCTACAAAATACCAAACACCAATTTTTCCACAATTTTTCTATCATTTTATGTGTTTGTGCAAATACCCAAACTTAAGGGGCTAAATTATAAATGTTGTAACATGTGTCAAAACCTCATTGGTCTAGGACAAATAGAGAAGCCCCCTCTCCTTTGACCAGGTCAAGCCCTCTCCCCCTCTCATTTGCATGAAGAAATAAATCTCTTCATGTGAAATCTCCACCACCCATTTGTATTGGGCCAATCCCCACCATCCAATCCTCACACCCCTCCCTATAAAATGTCACTATCACTACACACAACCCCATGCCGGCCCTAATCCTAATGCCTAGAGAAACCCCCACCCCCTCTCTCTCTCCTCCCTCTTCATTACACAACCGTAGTTTATAGTTTCCTTTCTTCTTCTTCTTCTTCTTATGCCTTTCATCTTCTCCTTCTTCTACTCCACTTCAGTAGTTCCGGCCGGCCACCCATACCCCGGCCAACTCCCTCCCCATTTCCCTCCAGCCACCGAACGCTATTGCCACGAGCTTCGAACGCAGGCAGCCATCCCATCCGCCATTGCCAACGCTGCTGCACCATATTCTCCGGCCGAGATCCCCCTCCGGCCACCCGCTGACCCCCCCCCCCCCCACGAGCCAACCTTCCTCATCCCCGACCGCTACGAACCACTCCCCACCGGCGCTACTACCTGTACATCCTCGTTCCACCACCTCTCCAGTCTCCGGCTAGCCACCTCCACTGCATCTTCTCCGGCCGAGATCCACCGCTCCGGCCAACTACATATTCTCCGGCCTCTCCATCCACGACCCATCACCAACCTCCAGCCACCTCGACTCCTCCTTTTCATCACCCATTCTACCCCCGATCTCGCTGAACCCTGCCTTCCCTCCCAGCCAATACTCTACCACCTCGGCCAACAACCACCACCTCCACCACCTCGGCCAGCAACCACCACCAGCACCTTCACACCACCACCCTTGCACCACCACCTCCACCTCCTTACATCACCACTAGCATCACCCCACGACCACCCTCTACCACCAGCACCACCACTTCACTCCGGCCAGCAACCCCCCACGCCGTCGAGGTATACCCCTCCCCCTCTACCTATGTGCATTTTAGTGTTTTTATTGTTATTTAGTTAAGTTAGCTTTAGGGGTGTAGTGTGCATGTGAAAATCTTAGGGTTTTTAATATGCAAATAGAAGTGAATGATTTTAGATTTAGTTTAGGGTTTAAATATGCTATGTTGAGTTTAAGGTTTGAATGCATCGAGGTTTAGGGTTTATTATATTATTTTTACATGTATGTCAATTAACTTTGATAAGCTGGTAATTTATGGTGAAGGGGTGGTGATATCATTAAGATGTTCATTATTTTGAGAATTTGATTACAGTGACAAAATTGATTGAGGAATACAAATATGTAATTGTGAACCATACATAAGTGAGAAGGGTTGTGTCACCCCCCACATTTCAGATTAGGAGTATTTTCGTCTTTTCATAATTAATGTGTAAATGATTGCATGATATTTAATTATATTTAATAATTGTGATTTTAATTGATTGTTGTACTTTACTGTTGTTTCGATAATTAGAGCGCTACACTTGTCATTGTCTTCCAACAGATTTCACACCTTTGTCCTAGACGTGCCAGACTGTTATTTTAATCCTTGTGTGACTCATAATTATATCTTATTGTGTTTTCATTTTAGACGCACAACATTCATCATAACCGATTGTATTTAATTCTCAATAAATTAAACCTTGTATCTTGTGTGTTCCAATCAAAATTGGAGACACAATCTCGACCATTTTTGAGCAACCCAAATTAGGATAATATTTTATTCTGAGTCTACTTCATTCATGTCACTTGTGTCCCACTTAATTTTAGTTTTTTTGTACTTCTAATTAATTTTAGAACACAAATGGCATTTAACTTTAATTAAATAAAATTAAAATCACTCTTTGTGCAATTTTCCAATTATTGGGCACTTTTGTGAAAAGTGCATTAAGGTATCCATCCCGTTGGACACGACACGTGAATAAACCCATTTATCCT
This sequence comes from Iris macrosiphon, assembly GCA_036927795.1. Taxonomy (NCBI): domain Eukaryota; kingdom Viridiplantae; phylum Streptophyta; class Magnoliopsida; order Asparagales; family Iridaceae; genus Iris; species Iris macrosiphon. The sequence goes on from JAYESA010000018.1 coordinate 111,285,125, forward strand.
TCATTTATATTTTTCTATGATTTTTGGGAGTGTGTAATTGAACACCAACCTCCTTAAGACCATGGCCCCTCCAAACCTTTAACCAATTGAATCCTAGCCTTATTTGGAACCCATTTTAATCATAGCCCCTTGAAATCATACATGAGAGGCCCAATCCCAAGAGGGGTTGACCAATCAACTTTCCTAGGTCAACTCAAACCTCTACATGAATATAAATATTTCTTTTCCCTTCTTCAATTTTTTTCCTTAAACCTAATAACTCACCAGCCGATTTTATTTTTTCCCATCGTACTGTTCATCATCTTCCCCTCGTCGGTTTTTGCCGCCACCCTCCATCGGAGACTCGTCGGAGTAGTGCCTGAGACCCCCGCCATCATTCCCATGTCGACCCTCGTCCTCTTCCCCACGCTCTTCTCCCCGTTCTTCTCTGCCCAAACCGCAGAGCAGCGACCGGAGCATACCGCTCGTCTGCCTCGACTCACGACCGCTGCTGACGGGCCGCAGCCACTGCAACTCAACGGTGTCCGTCTGAAGTCGGAGAACCCCGCCATTGCCTGAGCCACCACGAGTTTCCCCGTCTCCATTCCCCCCAGACTCGACTCTACTCCGTCGACCTCCCCGACTGCACGAAGCCGCTGATCGCTGCAACGGGTCGACTTCCTCGCCAACTCGACTGCACTGAACGCCGACCACCTCGCCATCAACACCCCCGCTTACCACTGCCCAACTCGCCTACACGACGCTGTCGACAGCCGGAGACTCCGCCGGGACCTACTGACCGTCCTTGTCCAACTCGACGAGCAACCCGCCGTGACCTGCTGCTGACGACCGACTTCGACGATCCCGAAGCCGAGTCATAAACCCGAGCAGCATCCCGCTGCCACCTCCTTCGCGACGACATCGACATCGAACCCTTTATTTTTGCGTACACAGGTTCGAATCCCCCTCGCATGCATACACACGTACACATATACGCATATTCCTCGTAGTATTGCATACGTATTAGCCGTAGTATATTTAGTATATAATGGTATATCGGTATATGATTGGTATGTATGTATTTGCGTATGTATTAGTATATGTTAAACGTATTTTGGTACACATATATATATGTATAGTATATCTCCAATGCATATATACATATGTATATGTCGTGTATATATATCCCTAAACTATGTTTAATATGTATATATATGTACCTGTATTAATTCTCAATTAGCATAAAATATACGTATATGTACTGTACGTGCATCCCACGTACATGTTTAATATATGTATATATGTACATAGTATGAATTCTATTAAGTATGTATATACATGTATCTTTTATAATAGTAATTAGTTAGTATTAAAGAATATGATATATATATATATATATATATATATATATATATATATATATATATATATATATATATATATATATTATAGGCCTATGTACTAGATGAGTTAGTATAACCACGGATACCGTAGTTACATCGACCTGTGACCACCCCTAGCGTAGTCTTGAGATCATTATGTTGATTGTGTGTTAGAGTAATGTCTGATGCAGTATTGTGTTATATGATATGTCTATAGGACTGTTGGATCATTCAGACGACACTTTGGAACCCGGACATTGGTATTGCCAGCTAAGGACCACAGGCGAGTACATTCTCTGACAGTTTCTATTATGTTGATTATCTCTATAACTCTTGTTGTATAGCGTACATGACTCTGACACTATAATTTACACAAGTTGGCATCATTGAGATCTGTCACGAGGAGTCGTGATTGGAATCCATCGTGCTAGCTGGGGAAAAAATGGGAAAATATTAGTAGCTTATGTGATCAAACCCAACTTTACATGCATCATAGCTCACCCACACCGTCGGTGCAGCCTTACCATTACATGCCTCATCGTTGTTACATGTGGTTAGACTGACCTTGCAGGGATGATCGTTAATCAATATAAAGAGTCATATAGTCCCAAGCCGATCACATGATATGCTGATGTTTTACACACTTAGTTTAGATGTTCTTGACATGCATCTCTAGTATATTAATCTAGCATCTCTACATGTTCTAGTTATTGTTCTTGTATACACTTATATACCAGTTCATTCTTCTTGCGTGTACTTGTATTTCTATTTTATTGCTAGATGTACATTGATGATGACATGCTCCAGTATTCTTTATTCTATTATTTTTTTATTCCAGTATCTCATTAGTTCTAGTATTTCTTATTGTTAGTATTCCTATCTGTATTTTATTTCTTTACACTGCATTATAGTTTTTGTCAATATATATAGAATTGCTGTTAGTGCTTGTACTTTGTTCCAATCTTGACTGGATATTTTTTCCAGAGGATCTTGAGGAGTTCTGTACTACACACTATGGACCGGGTATAGATGCAGACTACACACCAGAGATCTTAGAGGAGACTATTCCTTTAGATGAGACATTACCTGCAGCTATCTAGATAGTATTTTATCTTATGCATCTGAGACTTATTGAGGTTTATTTCAGATTATGTTTAGACTTATGTTAAGTTTAATTTGAGACTTTTGGAGACTTTATGTTGGACAGCTAGACTGTGATTTATCTTTATGTTTGAGATATGGTTTTTAACTATGTCATTCTTCTTATCTTCTATCGTTCCTTATACTTTATAGTTGTTGTGATTGACTTTATATTGTGAGATATTGTGAGATGTATATTGTCCTCCTTATGGAGATTGAGATCATTGATAGGTTGAGAGTTACATTAGTATTTATTGTGACCTAGATAGTGTTCTACCGTCGATGCTGTGGCGTAGGCTGGACGTACCCACGCTCTCGTATCCCTATACCGGATGCGGGTCATGACACATTTTTAGTGGTGGTCCATGCAGGTCTAGTTTGCAAGTTATGCGATATCGTGGTAGTGCGACAACTTAGTTATACTACTACGAGCCTGCAATAGGATATAGGAAATAGGATTTTGGAAGAGAGTATGCTCAATCACACTAGGAGATTCTGATCTTCGCAATGCTATTCTAATTGATTGCTTCTTTTAGTATTTTTCTGTCCTTTCTTGATAATATCGTATCTATCATTGATTCTTTTGATCTGTATTCAGGATGTCGCCGAATACTAGATCCATGAGAGTGGGAGCAGCAAATTCAGAGAGGTTTGCCACCTCTCGACCTGACGAACAGACACTTGGAGTTCCTCCTACATCTCCTGTTCGTGTGGGAGTATCTGCAGCTAACGGGATTCCTCCTCTACCTATTCAGAGGATTGCCCTAGCTATGACAGACGACCTTCCACCACCACCGACATTGATTTCCGGAGGAGTACCCACTGACGGGGCACAGATATTCGTACTGATGCAGGACATGCTAGAGGTCCAGAGAGTAACAGCAGAAGCTCAGCGTGTTCAAGCTGAAGCCCAGAGAGTGCAAGCAGAAGCACACCAGGCGCAGATAGAACTAATGAGAGAGTAACAGCAGAATGCTCATCAGGTGGCTCTCCAGGCTGTGGAGAGAGTAGCACGACAACCCCAACATCCTGGCCAGCAACCACAGAGGCCAGGCACTATAGTGGACTTTAAGAGATGATGCCTCGAGAGTTCAAGGGCACAGAAGGAATACTCTATGCTGATGGTTGGTTAGAGGACATAGAGACAAACTTGCGCTTATCACAGATCCCGGAGACTCTTCAGATAGAGGCCGCTGGTAGTCAGATATTTGATATCGCGCTGACGTGGTATCGTACAGAGCCAAGACTCAATATTGAAGGACTTACTTGGGAGGAATTTAAGGAGCTCTTCAAGGAGAAAATCTTTCCTGACGTAGCCTTGGGAGCATTAGAAAGTCAGTTCCATGACTTAATCCAAGGAGGTATGTCAGTCGACAAATATGTCACAGAGTTTTGCCGATTGAGTTAATTTGCACCATCGATGATTCGAGATCCAGGAGACAGAGCACAAAAATTCAGAAAGGGATTGAATAGAGAGATTAAGTCTCGTACTTCAGGACGACGTACCGCGACATTTGAGGGTATTTTGATGGATGTCCAGATTGTCGAAGACGACTTGGACCTCAGGCCCAAGAGAGGACGTGATACTTCTGGAGGAACAGGTGGTAACACAGGACCGGCCAAGTGCCCACACTTTCAACAACAACAACAACAGAGGCCGTACCAGCAGCAACACCAGCAACAGGCACCAGTTCGAGGATATGTTCAGCAACAGCAACCACAGAGACAGAATCAGCTCGTTGCCCCATGTTCGAATTGCAGAAAGGTGGGACATACAAGAGACATCTACAGGAAAAGGTTCGGTACTTGCTTGTCATGTGGATCAGCAACACATCAGCTGAGGGACTGCCCAGCTGTTCAGAATCGCCAGGGAAGAGCAGCAGCTCAGAGAGGACCTGCCAAAGCACCTATTGTACCAGGAGGCCAGCAGAGGGGACCTCCACTTCCATCACAGCAGCAGAGGTTTGCTCAGCACTAGCAGCAGCAGAGAGGAGCACCACAGGGACGAGCTTACGCCATGACTACTGAGGAGGCCGAGCCAGCTGGAGACGTGATTTCAGGTTCAGTTTTACTCGATTCTATTCCAGCACTTGCATTATTTGATTTTGGCACTTCCCATAGTTTTGTTTCTGTATCTTATGCCCTTAAGAATCATTTAGAAATGGAACCATTAGATAGGACTTGCAAGATCACGACAGGAGGAGGCATTATCCTAGTCTGTGATTATTGCAAGGATCGGAGAGTGTCATTGGAAGACCGAGATTTGAGCATGAGTTTACTCGTCATGGCACTTTCGGGATACGATATTGTACTCAGAATGGACTGGTTGAGTAAACACCATGCTTCTATAGATTATCACGGAGGTAGAGTAGTATTTTGACCACCAGGAGGACCAGAGTTCGAGATCACCAGAGGCGCAGAAGAGCGGAGCAGAGGTACTTTTTGTGGAGCCATGATGGAAGAAGAGCAGTTAACACATCCACTTATAGCAGAATTCCTGGATATATTTCCAGAGGAGTTGCCAGGTTTGCCGCCAGACAGAGATATTGAATTCTCTATAGACTTGATACCAGGAGCGGAGCCTATTTTGCAACATGTCTATAGAGTCAACAACAACGAGTTGGTAGAACTAAAGAAGCAAGTTGAGGAGCTGCAAGACAAAGGTTTTATTAGATCCAGTTCATCGCCATGGGGAGCACCGGTATTATTTGTACCGAAGAAGGATGGCACGGTATGCATGTGTATCGATTATAGAGCTCTGAACAACCTCACTATCAAGAAAAAATACCCGCTCTCGAGGATAGATGATCTTTTCGATCAATTGAGCGGAGCAAAGGTGTTTTTAAAAATAGAATTGAGGTCAGGCTATCACCAGGTGAAGGTGAAGAAGGAAGACATACCGAAGATAACCTTTCAAACCAGATATGGCCAGTTTGAATTTACAGTAATGTTGTTTGGTTTAACCAACGCACCAGCCGTATTTATGAACTTGATGAACAAGGTATTCCACCAGTACCTTGACAAGTTTATAGTGGTATTTATTAACGACATTCTAATATATTCGAAGACCCCTGAAGAGCATGAAAAGAACCTGAGGATGGTCTTAGAGACTCTCACAAGAGAGAAGTTATACGGGAGGCTTTCAAAGTGTGAGTTCTTCCTTGACAAGGTTGAATTTCTTGGACATATGGTGACTGGTAAAATAATTTCAGTTAGCCCAAAGAAGATCGAAGCAGTGGAATCATGGGCCACCCCCAGTTCGGTAGCCAAAATCAGGAGCTTTCTCGGACTAGCAGGATACTACAGAAGAATTATATAAGACTTCTCCAAGATTGCAGAGCCAATGAATAGGCTGACCAAGAAAGATGTAGAATTTGTCTGGACAGAAGAATGTCAAGCCGCATTCGATGAGCTAAAGAGGAGATTGACGACAGCACCAGTTTTGACGTTGCCGTCAGGGACAGGTGGATTCACTATCTACAGTGATGCTTCAGGAAAGGGTTTGGGATGCGTTCTTTAACAACACGGGAAAGTAATTGCCTATGCTTCAAGACAATTATGCCCTTATGAAAAGAACTACCCCACTCACGATTTGGAGTTAGCAGCAATTATCTTTGCCCTAAAACTATAAAAGTACTATCTGTACGGAGAGCGTGTAGAAAGTTTTACAGACCACAAGAGCTTGAAGTACGTGTTTACACAGAAGGAGCTAAATCTGAGACAAAGAAGGTGGTTAGATTTGATGAAAGACTTTGATATCTTATTATAGTACCATCCAGGAAAGGCCAACGTAGTCACCGATGCCTTGAGCAGGTATCCGATGGCTATGTGCTTGACTTCGGATAGATATTTATTAGCTGATCTTGAAAGCTTAGGAATTGAAGTACTAGTTCCAGGTGTTGAGATTCAGATGTGGGGATTGCAGATATAATCAGAGATGATGGACAGAATTAGAGTTACGCAGTATGATGATGAGACTCTAAGGAATATTAGAGCACAAGTTTGGACAGGATTGATAGATGACTTTACTATTGCGGATGATGGGTCTCTTCGGCATGGCACGAGGATGTGTGTGCCAAGTGGAGAGCTGCACGAAGAAGTTTTGCAAGAGGCCCACCGCTCTCAGTACTCGATGCATCCCGGAGCCAACAAGATGTATCAAGATTTGAGGGAGCATGTATGGTGGTATGGTATGAAATGCGAAGTAGCACGCTTTGTATCCCGATGCTTAGTGTGCCAATAGGTAAAAGCAGATCGACAGAGGCCAGAAAGATTTCTTTAACCTTTACCCATGCTAAAATGGAAGTGGGAGCACGTGACTATGAATTTCGTTTTAGGACCTCCATGTTCTCCAGGAGGAAAGGACACGATTTGGGTCATCGTAGATAGATTGACCAAATCAGCCCACTTTTTACCATTCAAAGTGGGTACTTCAACAGAGAAGCTAGCAGAGATGTACGTACAGCAGATTGTCAAATTAAATGGAGTTCCTGTGAGTATTGTCTCAGATCGGGATAGTCGTTTCACTTCCCATTTTTGGAGGAGTCTGTAGGCTAGCTTGGGCACTCAGCTCAAGTTCAGTACCGCGTATCACCCCCAAACAAATGGATAGTCTGAAAGGACTATTCAGACTCTGGAAGATATGCTATGCACTTACGTTTTGGATCTCGAAGGTTCTTGGGAGGATCATCTATACATAGTAGAGTTTGCTTACAACAACAGCTACCAGGCCAGCATTGAGATATCACCATTCGAGGCTTTATATGGACGAAGATATCGTACACCGTTATCTTGGGATGATGTTGGAGAGAGAGCTTTGTTAGGACCAGAAATAGTCATGGATACAGCAGAAAAGGTGAAACTTATCAGAGATAGACTGCGAGTGGCGCAGGACAGACAGCGGCATTGGGCCGATAGCCACCGTAGATCCCTAGAGTTTCAGGTATTAGTTTTGTTTTTACTCGGTTGTGATTGTTTTATTTTAGATTACGTGTTAAGATTATTTGTTCTAGGTTGGCGATTTGGTGTTCCTACAGATTTCTCCGACACGGGGCACGATTCGTTTTGGCAGAGACGAAAAGCTTAGTCCACGATACATCGGGCCCTTTAGTATTCTTGCAAGGGTCGGTGCAGTGGCCTATAGACTTGACTTGCCGCCTGCTAGATGGAGTGCATGACGTGTTCTATGTGTCACAGCTGAGAAGGTACATGGCCGATCCTAGTCACGTACTAGATCACTCGAAGATCGAAGTTGGACTGACACTCAGCTATCTTTAACAACCCATTGAGATCTTGGATCATAGAGAGAAGGCATTGCGGAACCAGACTATTCCTTTGGTTCATGTTTCATGGAGACATTACTCCCCAGGAGAGTCAACCTGGGAGAGAGAGGACGAAATGGGCGAGTAGTATCCGTATCTCTTCGAGACTTGAGATATAATTCATTATTGATTGTTGTTCTTGTGCTAGTTTATTTTTAATTTCGAGGACGAAATTCTTTTAAGGAGGGTAGACTTGTCACCCCCACATTTCAGATTAGGGGTATTTTTATCTTTTCATAATTAATGTGTAAATGATTGCATAATATTTAATTATATTTAATAATTGTGATTTTAATTGATTGTTGTACTTTACCGTTATTTCGATAATTAGAGCGCTACACTAGCCATTGTCTTCCAACAGATTTAACACCCTTGTCCTAGACGTGCCAGAATATTATTTAAATCCTTGTGTGACTCATAATTATGTCTTATTGTATTTTATTTTAGACGCACAACATTCGTCGTAACCGATTGTATTTAATTCTCAATAAATCAAATATTGTATCCTTGTGTGTTCCAATCGAAATTGGAGACACAATCTCGACCCTTTTTGAGCAACCCAAATTAGGGTAATATTCTATTCTGGGTCTACTTCATTCATGACACTTGTGTCCCACTTAATTTCAATTCCTTGTACTTCTCATTAATTCTAGAACACAAATTATATTTAATTTTAATTAAATAAAACCAAAATTACTCTTTGTGTAATTTTCTAATTATTGGGCACTTTTGTACAAAAGTGCATTAAGGTATCCACCATGTTGGACACGACAAGTGAATAAACCCATTTCTCCTTCATTTATATTTTTTTATAATTTTTGGGAGTGTGTAATTGAACACCAACCTCCTTAAGACCATGGTCCTCCAAACCTTTAACCAATTGAATCATAGCCTTATTTGGAACCCATTTTAATTATGGCCCCTTGAAATCATAAATGAGAGGCCCAATCCCAAGAGGGGTTGACCAGTCAACTTTCCTAGGTCAACTTAAACCTCTACATGAATATAAATATTCATTTTCCCTTCTTTAATTTTTCCCTTAAACCTAATAACTCACAGCCGATTCTATTTTTTCCCATCGTACTGTTCATCATCTTCCCCTCTCGGTTTCCGCCGCCATACTCCATCGGAGACTCGCCGGAGTAGTGCCTGAGACCCTCGCCGTCATTCCCTGTCGACCTCGTCCTCTTCCCCACGCTCTTCTCCCCGTTCTTCCCTGCCCAAACCACAGAGCGGCGACCGGAGCATCCCGCCCGTCTGCTTTGACTCACGATCGAGAGCTTGCCTGCACCGCTGCTGACGTCGGAGCTACTGCAACTCGACGGCGTCCGTCAGAAGTTGGAGAACCCCGCCATTGCCTGAGCCGCAACGTGTTTCCCCGTCTCCATTCCCCCCAGACTCGACTCCACTCCGTCGACCTCCCCGACTGCACGAAGCCGCCGACCGCTGCACGGGTCGACTTCCTGCTAACTCGACTGCACTGAATGCCGACCACCTCGCCATCAACACCCCCGCTTACCACTGCCCAACTCGCCTACACGACGCTGCTGATAGCCGGAGACTCCGTCGGGACCTACTGACCGTCCCTGTCGAACTCAATGAGCAACCCGTCGTGACCTGCTGCTGATGACCGACTTCGACGATCTCAGAGCCGAGTCATGAACCCGAGCAGCATCCCGCTGCCACCTCCTTCGCGACGACCTCGACATCGAACCCTTTATTTTTGCGTACACAGGTTCGAATCCCCCTCGCATGCATATACACGTACACGTGTACGCGTATTCCTCGTAGTATTGCATACGTATTAGCCATAGTATATTTAGTATATGATGGTATATCGGTATATGATTGGTATGTATGTATTTGCGTATGTATTAGTATATGTTAAACGTATTTTGGTACACATATATATATGTATGGTATATCTCCAATTGCATATATACATATGTATATGTCTTGTATATATATCCCTAAAATATGTTTAATATGTATATATGTACCTGTATTAATTCTCAATTAGCATAAAATATACATATATGTACTGTACGTGCATCCCACGTACATGTTTAATATATGTATATATGTACATAATATGAATTCTATTAAGTATGTATATACATGTATCTTTTATAATAGTAATTAGTTAGTATTAATGAATATGATATATATATATATATATATATATATATATATATATATATATATATATATTATAGGCCTATGTACTAGATGACTGAGTATAACCACGGATACCGTAGTTACATCGACCTGTGACCACCCCTAGCGTAGTCTTGAGATCATTATGTTGATTGTGTGTTAGAGTAATGTCTGATGCAGTATTGTGTTATATGATATGTCTATAGGACTGTTGGATCATTCAGACGACACTTTGGAACCCGGACATTAGTATTGCCAGCTAAGGACCACAGGCGGATAAATTCTCTGACAGTTTTCATTATGTTGATTATCTCTATAACTCTTGTTGTATAGCGTACATGACTCTGACACTGTTATTTATACGAGTTGGCATCATCGAGACCTGTCACAAGGATTCATGATTGGAATTCATCGTGCTAGCTGGGGAAAAAAAGGAAAATATTAGTAGCTTATGTGATCATACCCAACTTTACATGCATCATAGCTCACTCACACCTCACGTCAGTGTAGCCTTACCATTACATGCCTCATTGTTGTTACATGTGGTTAGCCTGACCTTGCAGGGATGATCGCTAATCAATATAATGAGTCATATAGTCCTAAGCCGATCACATGATATGCTAATATTTTACACACTTAGTTTAGATGTTCTTGACATGCATCTCTAGTATATTAATTTAGCATCTCTACATGTTCTAGTTATTGTTCTTGTACACACTTATATACCAGTTCATTGTTCTTGCGTGTGCTTGTATTTCTATTTTATTGCTAGATGTACATTGATGATGACAAGCTCCAGTATTCTTTATTCCAGTATTCTTTATTCCAGTATTTCTTTATTCTAGTACCTCATTATTTTCAGTATTTCTTATTGTCAGTATTTCTATCTGTCTTGTATTTCTTTACACTGTGTTATAGTTTTTGTCAATATATGTGGAACTGCTGTTAGTGCTTGTACTTCGTTCCAATCCTGACTGGATATTTTTTCCAGAGGATCTTGAGGAGTTCTGTACTACACACTATGGACCGGATATAGATGCAGACTACACACCAGAGATCTTAGAGGAGACTATTCCTTTAGATGAGACTTTACCTACAGCTATCTAGATAGTGTTTTATCTTATGCATCTGAGACTTATTGAGGTTTATTTCAGATTATGTTTAGACTTATGTTAAGTTTAATTTGAGACTTATGGAGACTTTATGTTGGACAGCTAGACTGTGATTTATCTTTATGTTTGAGACATAGTATTTAACTATATCATTCTTCTTATCTTCTATCGTGCCTTATACTTTATAGTTGTTGTGATTGAGTTTATATTGTGAGATATTGTGAGATGTATATTATCCTTCTTATGGAGATTGAGATCATTGACAGGTTGAGAGTTACATTAGTATTTTTTGTGACCTAGACAGCGTTCTACCGCCGATGCTGCGGCGTAGGCTGGACGTACAGGTTGTGACAGGTTGGAATACTTAAATAATGTTTGTGAGAGTTTAATAGATAATGATTATTAGTTGAGAGCTGGCTTATAATAAAGAGTTAATTAAAGAGTAGTTTATATGGTAAAATGGAAATGAAGGTTATAAAGGAAGGCCTAATAATTAATGAGTAATTATTTTGAAGAAGACATAATTAAACGTAATGCTAATGTCTATAAAGACCAGAGGAGACTGAGGATTGGATCAGGGTTTGATTAACTGAATATCGTGATTGAGGTTGGGTTTGATGATATTGTACAGGGGATTAATTGAGTAGATGTAACGTACTCTGAGTCAACCTTGGTCAACCCTCTAGTGTCGTATCCCTGTGAGTTATAGTTGAGTCTGAGCATATGTTTAGACGTGTGTCACATCCCTGTTCGCCACATGATAGTTTATTGATTGAGTTTGTATCTCGTCTCTAGGTACTACGGGACCTGCGGACTCGGACGTGGTACCGGATCCCCATCTTCAGCAGCCGAAAGCAGACAAGTGTACCTTGCCACTCTGTATTACAGTTACAGATATTTATTATTTCATTATGTATATTGTGCGCGTATTTGATTACTATCGATACTTTGCGTCCGTATCACAACCGGGTGCAGACATTCGTCGTAACATTTTGTAATGACTGCTAGATATTCGTAACCCCTCGATGTACATACCTGAGTATATCGTTACCCCAGGACACATTTATACTCTGTTTCGTGCCAGATTTCTTGTATCCTGATACTGACATCATGACCGTAGACTGGGATGACCTTAGGGTCGCATGTGTTGAGTATTTCTGTGTAACGAGACTGTTAAATAGAGGTTCAAGTTCACCGCACCATCGTTGACCGCTTGGGATGGGGAAGACAGTTACTAGACGTTTGGCCTCCTCTGTACGCGCTTATATATATATGTACTATTTCTGTTGTGATCCTGTATCTAGTGTAGTTGTATCACCCGTGTGACTCTTTGCCCGGAGCTGCGGTACGTCCCGTGTGTCTCCGTGTTCGGAGCTACGGTTTTATTTTGGACAGCCCACGCGTCGAACATTATCTTCAAACTGTGTCTCACTTAGTTGGTTATGCTAGACTACACCGTCGTTGCACTTGTACTTTCTGTTGTACTTTGGCATGATGTATCTTTGTACCTTGTTATTGTAACCTCCGATTTCCAATTTCTAAAATAATTAGATTTTAATTTATTTTAAAATATCAAATTTTATAAAATATTTTTTTCTTGAAATTTTAGTTGATTTTGAACGATGTTTGATTGTAGAAGGTAATTTAAAATCTTTTATAAAAATCATTTTTCTAAATGTCAATTTATTATAAAATAACTAGATAAATAATGAGGTAAATATAATACTATAGCTTCGAATATTTTGGCTTGAAATCATAAAATTATTTGTTTAATTTATTGAAAGACTAGTTGATAAAATAAAAAAAATTTATTTATTGGGATAGTAAATAAATAAATGTCATATTTTCTAAGATTTTGCAAAATGTATTAATTAGTAGCTAATTTGGAAATTAGCTAGCTTTCCTAAAAACATTTTCTGAAATTATAATCTTTATTTTATTTTACAAGTTACCATCTTTCATTCACCCTCACTCCCACATGAATTTATTCATGTATGATTCTGGGCCATTCATTATTGGGCCAACCCGCAACCCTTCTCCCTATTTAAGTTCTCATTCTCACAACCCCCTAGAAACCCTAATCTCCTAACTATTAGCTAGCCTCCACAATTCCCAAGCCATCACCACCATTTTGTGTGCTCGTGTCCGTGTGTCCAGCATCACCGTGTCAGCCGTGATGGCCTCGGGTCCGACCCCGGGTGTCCCACCGTATCCATTCATTTCCTGTGTCCAGATTTACAGTTTTACAACCAGCTTTCCGTGTCCGACACACCCGGACACGTACACAATACCATCCCCGTGTCCGGCAGCCCGGACACGACCCCCTGACAGTCAGCACCCTAACCCTAGATCTAGCCTTATCGAACCGAGCCGCGGAGCATCTCCTCGTCGTCAAGCCGGTGGCTACAGGACCTCCGCCTCCGCCGTAGATTCAGAACCACCGTCGTGCGTCGAGCCGAACAGCCGCCGAGATCTCCTTCCGCCGAGACGAACGTCGGTTTCGACCCGTCGTCGAGATCCCGCCGACCGCCTCGAACAGAGGAACCGCCGACCGCCTCCTCGACCAGACGCAGCCGTCCTCGAGCGCCGAGCCCGCCTCCTCGAGCGCCGAGCCCGCCTCCTCGACCAGACGCCGCCGCCGCCGAGCTCGGAGATCCGCCGCCGCCGCCCTGCCCGGCGAGACCCCTCCGTCGACGCCGGAGTACTCCGGTGAGCTTTTCCCCCTTTCCCTCTTTCCCTCTTTCCTTTTTCGTTTTCAGACTGTGGATTAGGGATTCATTGAGTTATAGTTAGGAATGAGTTAATTACATTAGTAAGTTAATTAAATTAGTTTTGTAAAAATGATTAGTTAGTTAATTAATTAATTAGATTAGTTTAGTAAGTATTAATCAATTAGTTTAGTAAATTATATAATTAGCTTAATAACATTTAATTTGTTTAGTTTAGTAATTAATGTAATTAGTTAGTGATTTCATGTATTAGCTTAGTTAGTATTAATCGGTTAATTATTTTTATCAGTTAATTATTTTTATCAGTAACTATATTCATAATTAGTTAATTAAGTCATAAATTAGTATATCTGATTAGTTATTTTATATAATTAGTTAATTAATATAATTTGGATATATTAATATAATTAGTTTATATAAATATATAATTTGGTTATTTATATAAATTGATTTTATTAATATGTATTAGTCTAGCAAATTCATAATTAACTTGGTAAATTCATGTAACTGGTTTAGTAAATACCACATAATTAGTTTATTGTTTTAATGTATAAAATTAGTTATTTAGTATGTGTAAATTTAGTTATGTATTATATATAAGGGTTTTTGATTATGAAAATTTGTATATTTATGTAACCGTATTATGGCATAAATATGTATATGTAGATTTATATTTTCGTATTGGTATATGTATGTATTTAAAAAATGAGTAGGTAATTAATTATTTTTATTAATAAAATTGTATAATTAAATATGTATAACTTGTTGTATACGTATATATATTGGGTATTTTTATATGGTATAAAATTAATTTGGTGAATTAATATAGGTATGTTAAGAATGATGTTGACAATATGTATATGTATATTCTAAAATGTACTTTTGCACATATATGAGATATACATATTTTAGTAAATAAATTGTAATAGTATACGTAGTATTTTGGTATAAAAATATAAAATGATTAGTATATGTATATATTGTATATATATATATATGTACTTAATATATTTTCAAATATGTATAATGAGTATAAATGTATATATATATCTTGTACATACAATTAATGTATTGTATATGTATTTAATGTGATGTACTAGTATTAGTATATATTTTAATAATAACATTGACAATACACATATATATATATTTTAAAAATGTATTTTAGCATAGGTATGAGTATACATATATAATGTTCAACTAGTATAAATCAAATATATATATTGTAAATACATTTAAGTTGGTGCATGTATAAATATTGTAAGTGTAATGTGTATTATATACGTAGCCCTACTAGATGACCCTAGTTGACTAGAGCCATACCTGGCACGGCCCTGAGTTCGATGTTTTGTGTTGTGTTAGTGTAGCACCTGATGCAAATGTTGTATTTGATATATTTTTAGGACTGTTGGTTCCTCCAGACGGTACTCTGGGACAGGATATTGGTTTTACCAGCTAAGGACCCAAGGCGAGTACATTCTCTGATTAGTTTCTAATTTATGATATCTCCTATGTTCACTGTATCTAGTGTAAATATACATGTTCTGGACACGTTGGTTACACGGATTGGTATACACGGATCTCGTCATGAGATGTTATTCCTTATTCATGGTGTAGCTTGTACAAGACTTGTTTTTTTTGTTATCTTGTGCATGTACAGACACTGATTCTCGGGGAGATTTGCTACCTTCCTAGGGAATCCTGTGCCATAGCGTACCATGATTGGATCTACTATACCAGTCGGGGGTTTGGGGAGTACTTTAGTGTAGATATGTGATCATACCCAACTTTATATGCACCATAGCTCACCCCACATCTCACGTCGGGTGCGGCCTGACCATTTATATGAACCATAGCTGCTACGTGTGATTAGCCTGATCTCTACATGCACCATAGCTAACCAACGGTTAGCCTGACTCTATATGAACCATAGCTAATCACATGTAACCAGCCTGATCAAGTTCCCAAGCCGATCACATATTAAAGCTAGTACTCACACACTTAGTCATAGAACTCTTGCTCATGGACATAATGTTTCTTTCCTGTATTTACTTACAGTATTTCCAGTATTTCTCTCATTGTACATTTCTCGTACTTATACATGCATCTGATATGTTTCCATCTAGAACTGCTACATAGCTTATGTCATTTATATAGAACTGCTATTTAGAGATATACTTTGCTCCTTCCTGACTGGAAAATATTTTTTCAGACTGTGACCTTAGTAGACTGGTTCCGACACACTTGGGGATTGGAAGTTAATGATTGCAGGTATGATTATGTTGTCTTTAGACTTGTGTTGTTTTCTTTTACTTCTTCAAATTCCTATCGTGCTGTAGTTGTGATTGAGTATGTTGTTGATATTTTATAGTATCATCCGAGTCTCCTTATGGAGTTGGATACTAGCGTGAGATTGTTAGATAGTACTCGACCTAGACAGCGTTCTACCGCCGATGCTGCGGCATAGGCTGGACGTACCCACGCATTCGTGCCCCTAAACCGGGTGCGGGTCGTGGCACGTTTTTAGTGGTGGCCCATGCAGGTCTGACTTCGCTAGTTGTGCGATGTCGTAGTAGTGCGACGTCATAGTTGTACTACTACGTACCTGCTGTAGAAAATAGGACATAGGATACTAGGATGAGAGAGGATACTCAATCACAAATTCTTGAAAGATTTCCTGGGATGACCCCATGAGAATCTTATTTTCAATTTAAATCTTTCCTTGTTTCCGTCCGCTCTCGCTTGTTGTTACTGGACTTGATTCTTGTTAAGCAGTTATTAAATTAAATTCTTGGTATCATTGTTGAGTTTGATTCTTGTTGACCAGTTGTTAACTTTAATTCTTGGTATCGTTGTTGAGTTGATTTCAAATTGAGATGAATTTTACGGGCTAAAATTTACGGTATCATCTGATGACATATATTGATGAGGACAGTGAAAAAGGTAAAACGTCTACTTTGGTTATGGAACCTAGAGTTTATCGCAGCCATATTAGCTATCGCGACGAGAACGTAGGAACCTGACTTGGGTGTACATACTGTAGTTATGAAACTTAGGGTCTCTCGCAGCCATACCGGTTGGCGTGGCGAGGATTCTAGATGACATGATTATAGAGTTGCATACCTTAGTTACGGAACCTGTCGTTATCGCCTCTATGCTTACTGGCGTGGCGAGGATTCTGAGTGTCATGATTTCAGACAGACGTGTATGATTATCAGGTTGTATCCTAAATTGGTTCTTAAAATATCATCTCAAGCCTTATCTATTTCTGTTAATCCAGGACTTTGTTCCACCGCTTCTTTCTTTACTAGCAGTAAGGATACCCTCTGTCCTCAATTCAGTCTTTGAGCTCCTATTCCTTGAGGATTTCTTGCTAAGTATGATAATTAGTGGCTTGAAATTTTGTTTGTGTCTTGTATTAGTATTGACTGTGTTGCTAGTGAGTTGTAAGTATTTCTTAGTTGGACATGTGAGCAGTAGGCTTTAATCTAGAGTTAGCCCTTAGCATAGTACCTTGTACCAATGATTCTAGGAGTAGTGTCATTAGAGACTGAGAGTTAAGGAGAGTATAGAGTATCGGTGATAGTTCTCAGAGTTAGTATCAGAGCCAATTACCCGTCCTGGATAATCATGATTATAGAATTGAGTGATTTATGTAAACAATTAAGTATCCAGGAATTGTGTTAAGGATTTATGGAGCATGATGTTCAATTTGATGATTAATATCGGAAGTGTTACAGTTAAGGGAATACATACGCATAAAGAGTTAATGAGGTGTCATGGGTAGAGAAATATTGGAATTGGTAATGAAAGTGGTTAAGCGTATCACGGGATAGTCTAATAGGCTTTAAAGGATTAAAGGAAATACCTATACAACCATCGAGATGAGGAACCATACACATACCCATGAGAGTAAAGAAACATGAGTGTTATAGAGGATACAGGTGATCATGAGTCTAATGAGCTTGATGAGATAATCCATTAATGCAGCTAGTGATATAATACCAAGAGTGCTAATGATTCTATATCAAGGATTAGTCAAGGATGACGTTAATAACAGTAAGCACTCTGTGTGTTGATAATTAGATGATATACCAATTGACATAAATTGAAATCAGGAAAGAAAACACAGTTGATGATAACTTTGATCATTGGAGGTAATAGTGCAAGTGATTCGGGCAGTACAAATTTAGTACACAATTATAGACACTAGATGCATTGAGTACACCCTGAGTATCAGAGACCGTGAGCATTGATATGTACATTTGTGAAATTATAAATTAAAAGGTGAAAATAAAATTTTATTTTTAGAATAATTGAGGAGTTGAGAGTTTGTCATTAAATTTTTGAGGATTTCAAATATGAATTCAATAAACATGGTTAAGGCTACAAAGATTTTAGAAGTGATTAAATTTATTTCGATGTGAAGTATCTAATTTTGAGGAGGTATATGCAATTTTATTTTAAGTTGATCGGGAAGTTAAACCTTGACAATTATTTTGAGGATTAATTTTGGTAGATGAGAGATATGAATATTAATATATGATTAGTTGATATGGGTATCAGTGTACATGAATAGGAATTTGTTAGTGTGCTAGAGTTAAGTGTTTGTTAGAGATAGTAGACACTACAAGTAATATGTTAACATGATCCTTCTTCCT
The DNA here is from genome assembly GCA_036927795.1 of Iris macrosiphon. Classification (NCBI taxonomy): domain Eukaryota; kingdom Viridiplantae; phylum Streptophyta; class Magnoliopsida; order Asparagales; family Iridaceae; genus Iris; species Iris macrosiphon. The sequence goes on from JAYESA010000018.1 coordinate 111,303,606, forward strand.
TCCTAATATTCCTTTTCTTTCGCCTTTCGATTGATTGATTGATTTTCCTAGTACCGTGGTTCACATGCATGATTTTCTTGTTAGAATATAACTAGTAGTACCCCTAACAGAGACTGAAATACCATGACAAGACACATGACCTATATATTTTCTCAAATTGTATGGCTGTAGGTAGAGTTTTCTTAAACCATGATCATTGGGTTTTTGACCATAGCAGAGATCTATGACGAGGTTATGACTGACCAAAAAGAGACAAGAGGATTAAATTTGTGGATAAGCATTAATAAAGAGTTAAGGCGTTAATAAAAGAATTGACGGATCATTAGTTTTACGAAGATTGAGGATGATTGAAACTCGAGGATAAATATTGACTTGAAAGGAGAGTTAAGAAATTGACAGAGCAAAAAAATAAAAAAAATAAAATAAAAATAAAAATAAAATAAAATTTGATTGAGGATTTATTAATTTTAAGGAGGTCTTGATATGATTGAATTGATTATTAAAAATTTGAGAAATTTGAGAGATTATCATTTTATCTATTTGATTGCAAGATAGAAATTTTATATAGTATGAATGTTGCATTAAAGATACTGGAAGCATCGCATCGTTGAGTATTTGAGGAAAAAGAAAAGCAGGAAATAAAATTGTAAATGGAATGGTGCCGAATTAAATTCTTGGGGTGAGGAGTTAGATTGGAATAAGCATCAATTGAATTTGAGTTAGAGGAGTAAGATGATTGATGAGTGTTTAAAATTTAAATTTTGGGATACAGATTTTTAAGTTTTATAAATATGCATTGATTGGGTTTCAATTGAAGGATTGGATAGTAAATTTTGTATTTAATTATTTACTCAAAAATTGAGAAGATTATGATACGACTGGAATTCAATTAAAATATTGAGGATTTGAGTAGTAAAATTTTACATTGGGATAATAAATTCAGAGGATGAAAAAAATATATTAGTTCAAAACTCGGAAACACTATACATATGGATAAAGAAATATGGAATGAAATGAAGCTCATGGTAAAGAAGATTATAATATAATTGATTATGGGATCGTATAATTGAAGGTCGTAAGGTAAGATCATGGTATAATGAGGTTGTGATTTAAATTAAATCTTAACCATGACAATAACATTTGAAATCGAAGAAAATAATCGAGGTATAGTTGATGCTAAGATAAACAAACTCGAATTTGATGATAAGGATTTTGGACAGGTAATAAATTTTGATTCAGAAATTCTAAGATCTAATCTAATAAAGTTTGTGATATTAGTTAATGATGAATCACAAGATTGAGAAAAGTAAAATGAATGAGGATAAAAAGGAAGGATTATTTTCAGATGGTAGTAAAGACTACTCTTTTCTTTTTCCTAGAAATTAAGAAAGGCGATTAGATGTCTCTTGATTACATTCTAAAGGATGTATTTAAGTTCTTAAATCAATTGTCGACCGTATCTTTCGAATTAGCTATAACTTTCATGTCTATATCATTCATTATACTGGGTCTTCCTTGGTTTAGTTACTTTGAAAAGGTAACGTGCATTATTTCAATTATCTGTTTTTCAGTGATCGTGTCTACTTCCCAAAACCTAAACTTTCTAGAGGATTCAAGGCCGAGCCATGATTCCTTCAAGATATTCCTGTCTTAAACCATATTTTCTTTTCTTCATGTTTTCTTCTGTTTGGTAAATATTATCCTTATAGAAATATTTTCTTCAATGATATATTCATCATTATGAACAACAAATGTTTTTCTATCCTAGTCATCCCTAAAATTTCGAGGACAAAATTTTTCTAAGGTGGATAGACTTGTAACCTCCGATTTCCAATTTCCAAAATAATTAGATTTTAATTTATTTTAAAATATCAAGTTTTATAAAATATTTTTTCCTTGAAATTTTAGTTGATTTTGAACGATGTTTGATTGTAGAAGGTAATTTAAAATCTTTTATAAAAATCATTTTTCTAAATGTCAATTTATTATAAAATAACTAGATAAATAATGAGGTAAATATAATACTATAGCTTCGAATATTTTGGCTTGAAATCATAAAATTATTTGTTTAATTTATTGAAAGACTAGTTGATAAAATAAAAAAAATTTATTTATTGGGATAGTAAATAAATAAATGTCATATTTTCTAAGATTTTGCAAAATGTATTAATTAGTAGCTAATTTGGAAATTAGCTAGCTTTCCTAAAAATATTTTCTAAAATTATAATCTTTATTTTATTTTACAAGTTACCATCTTTCATTCACCCTCACTCCCACATGAATTTATTCATGTATGATTCTGGGCCATTCATTATTGGGCCAACCCGCAACCCTTCTCCCTATTTAAGTTCTCATTCTCACAACCCCCTAGAAACCCTAATCTCCTAATTATTAGCTAGCCTCCACAATTCCCAAGCCATCACCACCATTTTGTGTGCTCGTGTCCGTGTGTCCAGCATCACCGTGTCAGCCGTGATGGCCTCGGGTCCGACCCCGGGTGTCCCACCGTATCCATTCATTTCCTGTGTCCAGATTTACAGTTTTACAACCAGCTTTCCGTGTCCGACACACCCGGACACGTACACAACACCATCCCCGTGTCCGGCAGCCCGGACACGACCCCCTGACAGTCAGCACCCTAACCCTAGATCTAGCCTTATCGAACCGAGCCGCGGAGCATCTCCTCGTCGTCAAGCCGGTGGCTACAGGACCTCCGCCTCCGCCGTAGATTCAGAACCACCGTCGTGCGTCGAGCCGAACAGCCGCCGAGATCTCCTTCCGCCGAAACGAACGTCGGTTTCGACCCGTCGTCGAGATCCCGCCGACCGCCTCGAACAGAGGAACCGCCGACCGCCTCCTCGACCAGACGCAGCCGTCCTCGAGCGCCGAGCCCGCCTCCTCGAGCGCCGAGCCCGCCTCCTCGACCAGACGCCGCCGCCGCCGAGCTCGGAGATCCGCCGCCGCCGCCCTGCCCGGCGAGACCCCTCCGTCGACGCCGGAGTACTCCGGTGAGCTTTTCCCCCTTTCCCTCTTTCCCTCTTTCCTTTTTCGTTTTCAGACTGTGGATTAGGGATTCATTGAGTTATAGTTAGTAATGAGTTAATTACATTAGTAAGTTAATTAAATTAGTTTAGTAAAAATGATTAGTTAGTTAATTAATTAGATTAGTTTAGTAAGTATTAATCAATTAGTTTAGTAAATTATATAATTAGCTTAATAACATTTAATTTGTTTAGTTTAGTAATTAATGTAATTAGTTAGTGATTTCATGTATTAGCTTAGTTAGTATTAATCGGTTAATTATTTTTATCAGTTAATTATTTTTATCAGTAACTATATTCATAATTAGTTAATTAAGTCATAAATTAGTATATCTGATTAGTTATTTTATATAATTAGTTAATTAATGTAATTTGGATATATTAATATAATTAGTTTATATTAATATGTAATTTGGTTATTTATATAAATTGATTTTATTAATATGTATTAGTCTAGCAAATTCATAATTAACTTGGTAAATTCATGTAACTGGTTTAGTAAATACCACATAATTAGTTTATTATTTTAATGTATAAAATTAGTTATTTAGTATGTGTAAATTTAGTTATGTATTATATATAAGGGTTTTTGATTATGAAAATTTGTATATTTATGTAACCGTATTATGGCATAAATATGTATATGTAGATTTATATTTTCGTATTGGTATATGTATGTATTTAAAAAATGAGTAGGTAATTAATTATTTTTATTAATAAAATTGTATAATTAAATATGTATAACTAGTTGTATACGTATATATATTGGGTATTTTTATATGGTATAAAATTAATTTGGTGAATTAATATAGGTATGTTAAGAATGATGTTGACAATATGTATATGTATATTCTAAAATGTACTTTTGCACATATATGAGATATACATATTTTAGTAAATAAATTGTAATAGTATACGTAGTATTTTGGTATAAAAATATAAAATGATTAGTATATGTATATATTGTATATATATATATATGTACTTAATATATTTTCAAATATGTATAATGAGTATAAATGTATATATATATCTTGTACATACAATTAATGTATTGTATATGTATTTAATGTGATGTACTAGTATTAGTATATATTTTAATAATAACATTGACAATACACATATATATATATTTTAAAAATATATTTTAGCATAGGTATGAGTATACATATATAATGTTCAACTAGTATAAATCAAATATATATATTGTAAATACATTTAAGTTGGTGCATGTATAAATATTGTAAGTGTAATGTGTATTATATACGTAGCCCTACTATATGACCCTAGTTGACTAGAGCCATACCTGGCACGGCCCTGAGTTCGATGTTTTGTGTTGTGTTAGTGTAGCACCTGATGCAAATGTTGTATTTGATATATTTTTAGGACTGTTGGTTCCTCCAGACGGTACTCTGGGACAGGACATTGGTTTTACCAGCTAAGGACCCAAGGCGAGTACATTCTCTGATTAGTTTCTAATTTATGATATCTCCTATGTTCACTGTATCTAGTGTAAATATACATGTTCTGGACACGTTGGTTACACGGATTGGTATACACGGATCTCGTCATGAGATGTTATTCCTTATTCATGGTGTAGCTTGTACAAGACTTGTTTTTCTTGTTATCTTGTGCATGTACAGACACTGATTCCCGGGGAGATTTTCTACCTTCCTAGGGAATCCTGTGCCATAGCGTACCATGATTGGATCTACTATACCAGTCGGGGGTTTGGGGAGTACTTTAGTGTAGATATGTGATCATACCCAACTTTATATGCACCATAGCTCACCCCACATCTCACGTCGGGTGTGGCCTGACCATTTATATGAACCATAGCTGCTACGTGTGATTAGCCTGATCTCTACATGCACCATAGCTAACCAACGGTTAGCCTGACTCTATATGAACCATAGCTAATCACATGTAACCAGCCTGATCAAGTTCCCAAGCCGATCACATATTAAAGCTAGTACTCACACACTTAGTCATAGAACTCTTGCTCATGGACATAATGTTTCTTTCTTGCATTTACTTACAGTATTTCCAGTATTTCTCTCATTGTACATTTCTCGTACTTATACATGCATCTGGTATGTTTCCATCTAGAACTGCTACATAGCTTATGTCATTTATATAGAACTGCTATTTAGAGATGTACTTTGCTCCTTCCTGACTGGAAAATATTTTTCCAGACTGTGACCTTAGTAGACTGGTTCCGACACACTTGGGGATTGGAAGTTAATGATTGCAGGTATGATTATGTTGTCTTTAGACTTGTGTTGTTTTCTTTTACTTCTTCAAATTTCTATCGTGCTGTAGTTGTGATTGAGTATGTTGTTGATATTTTATAGTATCATCCGAGTCTCCTTATGGAGTTGGATACTAGCGTGAGATTGTTAGATAGTACTCGACCTAGACAGCGTTCTACCGCCGATGCTGCGGCGTAGGCTGGACGTACCCACGCATTCGTGCCCCTAAACCGGGTGCGGGTCGTGACAGTTATGTCCCTCTGAGGACCTGGTTTCCTGCCAGTCTTGTAGCATAGACGATTACGGAGCATTTGGAGTTGCTGATGGAGTGGCATGTCTTGCGGGCATTATACCAGGTACTCATATTATTTCTATCGGCATTATGGTTACTTTGTACATATTGATTATTCATCTGCTATTGTAGCCTAGTTTTTATAGACTCATATTTCTTCTCGAGTCTATTCGAGTTGGTGTGTTATTGGGCGGCCGACTTTAGCACATGTTGCTCTTCTTGTATATTTTTGTTCATTGTGGATTGAGACATAGAGGTTTATATTTACGGGATTTTTTCGATAGTGCCCTTTATTATTATAGCTTATACGTATTCGAGTCAGACCAGAGTCTGGTCGAATGTGTAGCTGGCGTATCGCGTATTCCTGGTCCTATGTATTTTGGGACTGGGGCATGACACTACCTGCACCTGAGCTCTGAGGCTTCGCAGACCCTCATCCTGGTATTGTGTCTCTCGGATCTTCTCTATCAACCCTGACTGAATCTGTATGCCCATCATCTGCGTCCCCACTCCTGGAATAATAACCTCGATGCCCAGGTTATCCAATTCTGCTAATAAGTGACGATCCATTGTCAAGTACATCACTACTGGATATCTTCTCAAGGCATCGGCAACTACGTTAGCCTTCCCTGGATGATACTGTAGTAAAATATTGAAATACTTCATCAGTTCTAGCCACCTGCATTGCCTCATATTCAGCTCTTTCTGCGTAAAGACATACTTCAAGCTTTTATGGTCAGTGTATATTTCCACACGCTCTCCGTACAGATAATGTTTCCACAGCTTTAGAGCAAAAATAACCGCTGCTAATTTCAAGTCGTGAGTGGGATAGTTTCTCTCATGTGGCCGCAATTGTCTAGAAGCATATGCCACCACCTTCTTGTTCTGCTCTAGAACACATCCCAAGACCTTCCCTGAAGCATCGCTATAAATAAAAAATCTACCTGTCCCCGATGGCACCATCAAAATAGGCATTGTGGTCAATCTCTTCTTTAGCTCATTAAATGCAGCCTGACATTCTTCGATCTACACAAACTACACATCCTTCCGAGTGAGTCTAGTCAACGACTCTGCGATCCGAGAAAAATCCTTTACAAATTTCATGTAATATTCGGCCAATCCTAAGAAGCTTCTGATCTCTGCAACAAAACTCAGAGTGGTCCAAGACTCTACAGCAATAATCTTCTTTGGATCCACCGATATCCTATCTCCAGTCACCACATGCCCAAGGAACTCTACCTTATCCAGGAAGAACTCATATTTTGAGAGTTTTTCATAGAGCTTCTCCTTCCGAAGGGTCTCTAGCACAATCCTTAAATGCTTCTCATGCTCTTCCGGTGTCTTCAAATAGACAAGAATATCATCTATGAATACTACTACAAACTTGTCAAGGTACTGGTGGAACACCTTGTTCATCAAGTTCATGAAGACTGTCGGGATATTAGTCAACCCAAATGGCATCACCATAAACTTATATTGGCCATATCTTGTCCGAAATACAGTTTTTGGAATATTTTCCTTCTTCACCTTTAACTGATGATAGCCTGACCTCAAATCAATTTTCAAAAATACCCTCACACCGCTTAACTGATCGAAAAGATCGTCTATTCTTGGTAGCGGGTATTTATTTTTTATGGTGAGGTTATTCAGAGCCCTATAATCAATGCACATTCGCACCGACCCATCTTTCTTTGGAACAAATAAGACCGAGGCTCCCTAAGGCGAGGAACTCAATCTAATGAAACCCTTGTCTAACAAATCATCAACATGCTTCTTCAGTTCTGTCAGCTCGCTATTGTTGATCATGTAGACTTGCTGCGACATCGGTTCTGCCCCAGGCGCTAAGTCTATAGAAAATTTAAGATCCCTGTCCGGTGGCAATCTTGGTAGCTCCTCAGAAAATACGTCTAAAAATTCTGTAATAATAGGGTATGGCAAGTCCTTATCTGTTACTATGGCTCCATAAATAATTCTATCACTCTGCTCAACTTCTTCTCTAACAAACTCAAATTCTGTCTCTCCTGGAGGGCAGAACATGACACGTCCTCCACGAAAGTCTATGCTAGCATGGTGCATATTCAACAAATCCATTCCAAGGACAATGTCAAAACTTGAAAGTGGCATTACGAGTAAACAAGCATCCAAATTATGGCCTCCCAAGGTAACACGATGCTCATTGCAAGTATCACTGACTAGGATAGTGCCTCCACCAGTCATGATCTTGCAACTCCTATTCAAGGGTTCCGATACTAAACTATGCTTAAGCACAAAGGATACAAATATGAAGCTATACGATGCACCAGAATTAAATAAGGCAACAACGGGAATAGAATCAAGAAGAATAGAACCTGCTATCACATCACCAGTCCGCTCAGCCTCCTCTACGGTCATGGCAAAAGCTCTGCCCTATGAAAGTACTCCCCTTTGCTGGTGCTGAGCAAACTGATGTTGTTGCGTAGGAAGTGGGGGTCCTCTTGGCTGCTAGGCCACTGGTGGTCCAACTGGTCCTCTTTGGGCTGAGAATCCGCCTATAGGGGGTGGAGTAGGACACTCCCTCATCTGATGCATAGGTGATCCATAATATAAGCACACGCCTAATCTCTTCCGACAGATCTCCCATGAATGCCCTGGCTTCTTGTAATAGTTGCATGGGGGAGCTTGTTGCACTTGTCTCTGTAGATGTTGTTGTACTTGCTGAGCTGGGGCTCTAACTGGGTTACGGTACTGTTGCTGTTGCTGAAAGGTCCTTGACTGAAACTGTAGACGCTTTGCCTGCCCCTGACGACTACCACTGCCGATAGCATCCATGTTCCTCTTATTCCGAAGATACATATCCACCTCGACCCTTTGAGCCTCTTCTAATATGTCAGCAAAAGTTATATGGGCCGAAGAAATATGGACCTTGACCTCTTGGTTCAATCCCTCTCTGAATCGTCTAGTTCTATCCTCTGGGTCCCTCACCATGTACTATGCGAATCGGCTCAGCCTGCCAAATTCTTTAGCATACTCATCCACGGTCATCCCGTTCTGCTCTAAGTTCTGGAATTGCTTTTACAGAATCCCTTTGGCTACTTCAGGAAAGAATTTTCTCTTAAAGATATCCTTGAACTGCTCCCAAGTCAGGTTTGGATCTGCAATCCTAGGATTATTTCTGAACCAAGTACGAGCAATATCGTGAAGCTGCAAGCCAACGACCTTAATCTTTTGGTCCTCGGAAAGCCAAAAAACTCTTATAATGCGCTCGATATCCTCGAGCCACTCATCAGCATAGAGGATTCCCTCTATGCCCTTGAACGTTCAAGGCTCCATCTTCTTGAAGTCCTGGATGTTACCCACCTTCGGTTGATCGACATGCTGTTGCGGTTGTTGGGCAACCCTCTCCATGCCTGCTAGGGCAACCTGTTAGACATTTTATATTCCTGCCCTCAGCATTTTTGTCTATTTTCTCTGATCCTCTGCCTGAGCCTTTTGAGCCTCCATCATGCTTCTGAAGAGTTCGTGTAATGGCTGAGAAGAAAAGACTCCCTGATCCAGCTGATAAGGCCTTCTGCATTGCAGATGGTGTGGGAAAAGCACCATTTTCTCTGGAACAACGTGCTCTGGTCTTGGGTGGCATTCTAAAAGGTTGAAAGCAATAAGAATAAAGTTGATATGGCACATGATAAGGAAGTATTCAATAAGGACAATCAACTATGGAAGAGGTTCAATTGCACGAAAGGAAATAGTAAGGGTTAGCAAGTTGAGTATATAGGATCCCTAGTTGTGATTGAGTATTTTCCTATTCCTAGTATGTATATCCCATGGCAGGCTCGCAGTTGTACATCTAACTTGAGTACCACTACGAGTTCACAATCTTGTGCAAAACCTGACATGCATGGACCACCACTAAAAATATGTCATGACCCTCACCCTGGATTTGGACATGAGTCATGAGTACGCCCAGCCTACACTGCAGTATCGATGGTAGAACGTTGTACAATAAGCCATAAGTATAATCTATAACTCATAACATATATACATCTCCACACTATACTCAATCACAGGCACTAGTTTAAATTAATACACCAAGATAAAAATGAAATAATAGTCTTGATGCGGTTTCAATGAATCTCCCCAAAACTAAATATCCAAAGTACAATATTAAACTGTCGGAGAACAATCCGGTCCAAAATAACTAACAAAATTAACTACTACTAAACTACTCCATTTTAGACGGTATCTGAGCTGCTAACTCTCCCTGATCCTCCGGAAGGGCAAGATCAGGCTCTATTATGTCGCTAGCATATGGTCCATATGTGTAGGAATTTTATCCTCATTGTAGTCACCTAAAATATTTATCCATTCAGGAAAGGAACGAGTACATCATAGTAAAAATAGTTCCAACATATGGTAGAAGCTATAAGACAATAAATAGTAAAGAATATATGATAGCAACAAACTGAACTCATAATAAGGCAACTAGAATAATCAAATGCTGAAGTCTTTTCATGGCAAATATATAGTACAATATCTCTAAGCAAAAAAAGAAATAACTGCAGTGTATGAAAGAACAGATGGGAACAACTACTCTATGTGATTTAAAATACCTTGTTGACATGTGAACGGTTAGAGGATAATATCCGGCAAACCACACTGTCGTAGATGGCTGCAATTATTCCAGAAAGACCATGGGATAGAAATGGTAGTTCACACATCCCCTAAGTATTTTTCCTCCCCAAAAGTACACATGTATTCCAAACCAGTCACGAAAAAATAACAATAATCCAGAACAGTCACATATCTCATAATAAGAATCCATCATACTAATCCGTGTAGCAAGTGTCAAGAATCAAATAATCAATACTAAACATGCATTATAGAGACTATCAAGCACTGAAAGTAATCACGAAAATGTACTCGCCTGGGGTCCTTAGCTGGTATGAATCAGAATCCAAGTCACAGTCCAAATAGCCTATGTATTACAATTTTACCATATCAAAAGATAATTTATTTAATTCTGGAATAATTACTCCAAATTTCTATTTTAATCTTATTATTCTGATTTTTAGGTCAATTCTTAAATTTTGTCCAAAAAAACTAAATTTTATCAACTCGAGACTCATGGCACGCAAATCGAGGCGATATGTTGACCAAAAATTCAACCGACACAAACTCGACTTTTATGCATGATTTTTTATAGATTTTAGCATCAAAAAGATGCTAGAATTTATGGCTCGTCCGAATTCAATTTCGTTTGGGAATTATTGCACATACCAAAAACGTATTGTGCAACGGTGGTTAATTTCTAACCTAGAAGTTCTACAGAATTAACAGTACTAAAATATTTTGAATTAAATTCTAAGAAAAACATATGTCAATGATCTCGATATTAGATTTCCTAAACTTTAAACGGTTCATGATTCTGATTCCTGGTTCTCCCGAAATCGTGAAAACACAAAGATGCATCTATGTTCGGACATGTTGTGCTCTACAATTTTTTTAGAATTTAATATTCATAATTTCATCAACCAATTTATATATTTAGAAAACTAACCTCAATATGGTTCTAATGCAAGAAATTAGGCCATGTTTGGAGTCCGAAGCTATGAGTAATGGGTTCTGGAAGATGAAGGAAACCCTAGATGACAATTCTCCAAAATTGGCTAAAAGAAAATCCTAGAATTTATAAACTAAACACTGTATATATATAGGAGAGAGGGAGCAGCCGCGGCTAAAGGCATGCCACGTGGCGTCCATCCGCTGCTACCCGGTCGGATCTAACAGCCAGCGTTCAAGCCGGTTTGGCTCGGCTGAGTCCGAGTCGGATTATGACTCGGCTCGGCTCAGCTCGGCTTGGCTTGGACCGACTCCACCCGCCCCCACCATCGCCCTCTCTCGCTGAAAGCTGGGCCCGCTGACTGGGTCGTATTGGCTGACATGCGGGCCAGGCTGCTACTGACTGGGCGGGTTGGTTTAATTAGGATTTGTTTTCTGAAAATTAGTTTTTAATTCAGTTTTTTCTTAATTAACTCAAAATAAATGCTAAAAATAATCCAAAATTTTCTAGAAAATTCTAAAAAATATATTTGATTATTTAGAATCTAAAATAAAAGTTTGGAATATTTTTAATTATATTGACCCTAAAATAAATTCTTGTAAGTTCTAGAAATTTGGTGTTACTAGTTTTTAATTAACCAAAAATTATGAAAAAAGTCCCACTAGTCCTAAATTAACCTAAAAACAACATTTAAGCTAGAATTTCAAGATACGAAGGTTACAGTCATATATCCCCATGGTTCATTTTGATTGTGCTCGTCAAGTTAATGTCATATCTTATATTATGTCTAAGGCAGATTCTCGAGCACCACGGTCGAGAATTCTGGATAATTGTCCAGGCTAATAACTAGATTAATAATCTAGAAAGTATCTAGAGAGATTTTTTGCCTACATGCAATCCCGGTATCTCAGCGACACCTGATGGATTTGGAGCTCTCCATTATAAGGGACACTCTTCCAGAAAATCGATGAGTGTTGCACTACCAGAAAAGACAAGAAAATAATTATACCTAATAAACCTAGATTATGAAGCCGTTCATTTGGATAACCTGGATAGTCTGCAGGGCATGCAGCAGTAAGGAATCTCAAACTACATGTATTAGTAACGAGGACTGTTATAACCCTAATTAGCTAATAATAGCAAGCCATAGGGCATGATTGACCGTGATTGCTTAATTTTTAGTCTAGTCATGTCCTAATTTAATTAATAGCTGATCCATAAATGGTAATCGGAGTATTGATTCCAAATATCCTTGTTTGATTATTCCAGAACTGTGTAAATGTTATATTACCTATTATTCTTATTGTTTTGTTTGTATGCTGGTTTTAGGTCATAAGTTTGGCTACCTTGTGGTACTTGCTGTTTGGGGTCTGACCCTACTAGTTTTATATGACCAGATTTCGGAGCAGGACCGTAGGATCTTCCATACTTTCCTCCTCAAGATGGTGAACACGAGGAGCACCAGAGGACATGAGTGAGTTTGTCTTTCATCACCCACTTGATCTTGTATAATTATTTTTTTGAGACGTTTAGCCATCGAGCACGTGTTTAGCTCGTGTTATGGAATTTTGATACTGCAGTCTGTGGGCCTATATGTAAAGCATATTCTAAACTATAGCTAGAGCTGATCATATAATATTGTACTCTGTTAGTTCTTCATTTTGGTAACTAGCTTCATGATCATCTGTGTATATATAGTTTGGGATGCCTTATTATTATATGTTTGGTGATCATATATCTTATAACTTGTTGCTTACTTGAGATTTAGACACCTAGGATTTCTTGAGCCAGAAATAACTGTTGGATTGTAGAGTAAACCCTTGCATGTCTAGACAGCCGTGACCGTATCTCGGGGTATGGAGTACTCTGGTATGCGTAGCTGGCTTTGTTTGTCCCCGCTCTCCAGTATTCTGGTTCTGGGATGTGACACTGATAACACGCCATAAGCCAGAAAGTCGTTGATTGTCCATATAAGTGTTGCTCTCATCTGAATTTTTTTTTTTGAAATATCGTACGTGTTGGCGTATACTTTTCACTGCTGATTCAACTCATCTATCAACGGTTGCAAGTATATATCAATATTCTTATTCAGATTGTTCTGATCCAGAATAATAATGGTTAAGAACATAACCGGAGTCTTCATGCACATCCAAGGTTGTAGTACAGGGTGACGATCACAGGCCAGCACGAATACTGGGAGCCCAAAAGTTTGAATAGGGTAAAACCGTCAGAGGAGAGCCCTAAACTTATATTACGCAGATCCGAAGAAAAATTGGGATACTCTCGATCAAAGTGCTTTTATTCTTCACAATCGGATTGGTGATCCAACACTCCTTTAATCTGTTCTCGTATGTGCCAACTCATATTTTTGGCAGTCTCTTTCGCCATAAACAACCTCTGCAACCACGACGTTAAATTTAAGTAATGCATCGAATCGATCGGCTTTCTTGCACCGACAGACCTTCCTGTACCAGTTGTCTTGTAGCGATCAGTACCAAAAAAATCTGCACATGTCTTCATTATTGTCGTCTTTGTAGTACATCATGCACCTATTACGATATGCATCGATTTTATTCTATCCCATCCAGAGCGATCTCACCATCCTCTTAGGCCGGTAGAAGTCTTTAGGTAACTTAGTAGCCGCCGACAAGATCTCTATAATCAACTCTATCAGTCGGTTGTAGCATTCTTGCGACATATTAAAATTGGACTTGATGCTCAACAGTCTTGTAACCACCTCCAACGGTGAATGATCCTCACAACCAAGATATAATAGAGTTATTGCATTCTGTAGTAACTCCATAAACTTTGCAGCATCGGCATTCGGTGCCTCCTCAGCTTTATCATGATTATCGAGATTGAAACTAGGTCCGGCAGCATCGAAAATCATGTTCACGCACTCGTCGTCGTAATCAGCGTGGTCATGGACATCCATATACGACTCTATATAAGGCTCTGGCTCTGATGCTAAAGACATAAGTTCTCCGTGTGAGGTCCACTGATAGTAATTCAGCGTAAAATCTCTCGAGTACAAATGATATGTCACATCAATTTTTGAGTGATATTTTAATTTGGGACATCTCTTACACAGACACTTAATTTTGGTGTCGTCCATGTTCTGAGGGAACGCCATGACGAACTGCAGAAACTGTTCCACCCCTGTATGGATTCATCTCGCATACCACACATGTCATCAGGATGACGGTTGTACATCCACGAACGATGACGCATGTAGCAATTCAGATCCATTTCTAGATACTTCTACAAAGATGAATAGACATCGTTCAAGTATATTATCCAAATAGATGCAAAGATGGATACATATGTGAACACTAATAAAGGATATGTGTGACATCACGTATTCAATGTGAGCCATTATCTGGAAAAAAAAATTTACTTCTGCATGCCTTTTGAGGCTATTAGAGTTAGACTAGATTTTTAAAAGTCTACTAGATTTCTTATAACTCCAATAGCTTCAAAATGCTTATAGAAGTAATTTTTTTTTCCAGAGAATGGCTCACATGGACACTTGACTTCGGAGGTGACGACAAGCGTTCGTAGTTATTCTACTTTTATAATAAGTATTATCTATGTGAAACTATTTACCACTTAACTTATATTTATCTAGCTTGTAACATAAACCTAATTATTCTACTTTTATAGTGAGTATTATCTATATGAAATTATTTACCATTCAACATATATAATCCTATACATGTAGCTATATATGCGCTTGGTATCTAGGTATCACTTGACATTTAGTACCCCAGGTACTTAAGATATTCATAATTAACTCAATACCCCATACTCAATAACTTATCCATGTATCTTGGTATATTGATACCTACTCAAGTATCTTGGGATACTAAACCAAAATTTAAATATCCTTAGATACTCAATCCTAATATACATACCCTCACTCAACACTTAACATATACTAACTCACTAACACTTACTCACTAAACACACTCAAACACACACACACACACACATACCCACATGTATACAATGTGCACTCACTTGCACATGGTGCAAGTTGCTGCTATTGCTATTGCATGTTGCTGCTATTACACACACACACACACACACACACACACACACACACACATCACTATTACACCCTAGATACACACTCCACTCATGATACTCACTCCAAATATAGGTTACCTGACCCTCTGACTGAGGAGGAAGATCGTCGGAGTTTAGGGGAGCCGAGGGGGGTTGTCGGGGCCGAGGGGAATGTTGTATCCTTGATTACACGATACATATACCAATATCGTACCACAACCACCCGAACACGAACTCTTGTGTCAAGGATAGATTTGACACTGCTCTAACCCAAGCTGGATACTAGTTCTAGAAGAAGCCAATATCGTGTCGTGTCTCGGCTTTGAAGAGTCATTTTTGTGTCCGTGTACACGACTCTCCTTGAGTCAAGATCTATATCGTATTGTACACGATGCTGATACCCAATGATGCATCTAATTAACTCAGACAGCTAATTAGAAGAGAGAGAGGGTTAGGGTTAGGGTTTGTGTCATATCCCGTATCGTGTCAGTGTATGTATCTATGTCGTGTCCCGTGTCGTATCATGTGTCGTGTCCATGTCAAATATTTAGGGTTAGGGTTTACTTGATCTTGTGGGTTGACCGAGGAAGGAGATGGCCAAAAGGAGGAGGAGGTCGACGCAGGCGGTTGAGGAGGAGGAGCCCGGAGAGGAGGAGGAGGGGGGTCGTCGGCAGTAGAGCACGGTCGGAGGGGGTCGACGGAGCCCGGTCGACAGTGGGGGTCGTCGGCGGGGGGTTGGGGGGTAAGAAAATATTATGGAAAATTTTCGAGTGCGAATGGGGGGAAAGGAAAACTCGATCGCTATATTGAAAATAAATTAGCGACGTCTGATTCAGACGTCGCTAAACGTCGCTAATCAGACGTCGCTAAACGTCGCTAATAGCGATGTTTAGATAGTCGCTAAACGTCGCTAATGCTAAAAAAATTAGCGACTTCTTAGACGTCGCTAAACGTCGCCATTAAAAAAAAATTAGCGACGACTTCATACATTTATAAATTTCGCTAACTAAAAATTAACGTCGGTAAAAATGTCGCTAAATCAAAAAATTTAGCGACATTTAGTGACGTTAAAAAAATATATAGCGACTATTCTTTCAAAAAATCCAAGTACGGTCGCTACTAGTCGTTATTCATCGCAAACAATGACATTTATTTATGGAGTCGCTAAATTCTTTAAAATTAACGACGTTAAGTTACGACATCGCTAAAAATGTCGCTATTTTATCATATTTTGGTAATGCAAGAGCATGGTCGGTGGGGGACTTGAGTGAATTTTCTTCTTTCCCACTTTAGCATTTTGTATCATTTTGGACGTTTAGCCACTTGCATTCTTTAGCCGGCAAGTTCTATACATATTTGTGTAAATTTAGACTGCAGCTGACAACGACTATGTACTATTGGCACTATGCTAGCGCATCATTTTGCGTAGTTAGTTTCTTGAGCATTTGGATAAAGCGTCGGAACGCCTTACTGCTTCATCTTATATGTTTATATCTTCTTGCTCAATGTTCGAATGATTGACATTGATGTTCTGTGAGTTCCTAGGAAGATTTTATTGTAGTATGCGTCCCATTTTCTAGTTACTGCCGTGATCGATGTACGACGAATTATACTTTGTACGGGATTAGCTGGCCATGTCCGTCTTCGTATTTCGATACTGGAATGTGACAACTTTACTAGTAAAAATAACAGAAAATTGTGTATAGAGCATAGAAATTTTATGAAATTGTGTTCAGAGCAATGAAGTTTCAAAATTTTCGAGGAGAGCAACCAAATAA
Source organism: Iris macrosiphon (assembly GCA_036927795.1). Lineage (NCBI taxonomy): Eukaryota > Viridiplantae > Streptophyta > Magnoliopsida > Asparagales > Iridaceae > Iris > Iris macrosiphon. The sequence goes on from JAYESA010000018.1 coordinate 111,320,573, forward strand.
TTTTTTGGACTTAAGGATGTTTATATGTAAACTATATAGTAATTGCTAAAAGGTGGGGCCCCTACTTTTCCGTTCAGGGAACGGTGCATTCATTAATTGTTCCACCGGATTGACAATCATTTATCTCCTTTATATAATGTCAAAACTAGATTTCACCGTGAAAAATTTTCATTCCAAAAATACCCTTCAACATATTTAGTAATTAAAAAGAATACCTACAATAAATTTTACTGACAACCATTTAAGAGATGCAATAATAACAACCATTTACGGAAATCAAAGGGTTCATGCTACTTGCTAAGTCTTTTAAATTGTTACCAAAGAATTCGAAGGGTTGAACCATTAACCTATATAATTAAAAACAGTAGAAATAAACTAACTCATCAACATCATTCATTCCAATATACGTGCAAAGCACGTGCATATATACTAGTTGTACTATATAATGTCAAAAGTAGGCTTCACCATAAAAATTTTCTTTCCAAAAATACCCTTCATTATATTTAATAATTAAAAAGATTAATTAAAATTAATAGGGGTATCTAGGTAAATACAAGAGTTGTCCTTTGGTATTCCTAATTACAACAACTCTTAAATGCATTATCTAAAAATGAGGCATTGAAAAATGGACTTTGTTGTATCATTCATTCATTGAAAAATGAACAAAATTTGAATACAAGTGTCTTTTAATCTTCCTAACAATAAATACGTACAACGCACGTGCATATATGCTAGTTATAATAATATAAAAAGGGTGGAATAAAAAAGGACGTTTAAGTGGAGCAATTGCTAATCCGGTTTAGTTGGTACTTGGCAACATTTATTTTGAGCAATAAATCAATGCACCTTTCTGTGAAGTATTGCTAATAAATGATTGTTAGCAAAATAAATGATTGTTAAACCGGATAATAAATGTTGCCAAGTACTTGGCAATAAAAAAGGTGCATTATAGGTGAAATAATATATTTTACATCTAAACCTCCTTAAAAAAAAAAATTTTGGACAATTATTCAAAAATGATCTTTTTAAGAACGTTTTGTTATCCTCCTCGAAAATATTATTATTCTGAACATAATTTTATAAAACTTCTATGTTCTATACGTAATTTTTTGTAAAAATAATAATCATAGATCCTGTAATGCTTGTCTTATGTTTCTGTCTGGTAATCAATGTTTCTTTCTGGTAATCACAAGGATGATTCGAGTTCAGTATAACTATGTATTATATATACAAAACAATAATATTAATATAACATGATTTTGAGCATATTGCTGAAAGAATATATATGTATTATTGTAAATAGTTTGGGCTTTCTAGTAAAATTAATAATGCTATAAATCACAGTCATGGGAGCGATAGATACCGTCCCATACAACGTTTTGGTACGTCCACACTGCGAAAATGAAGCATCCAGAGTTGAGGATTTTTGACGACCGGATTCATTTCTAGGCCAAACATCATTTCAGAAAACAAAAACACATAAATAATCTCCAGCCTGATTCAAAATTGCACATATCCTTCTTTCTTTCTTTTTTTTTCTCCCTTGTTTTCTGAGACACGGTAGATATTGCCACCAAAGGAGGTGACATACTCTTATGGGTCGTCTGAATCAAAATTTTGTATTTTTAGCAATTTATTATTCACTTAATTTTTATGATTTTTTTTTTTTACATTTCTATATCCAGCTGCCAAATGTTTCAACGGTGTGAAGCGGTACGCGTAGCATGTGTGGGACACAAATTATTCTTTATATCTCAGCAAAATAATCCAATTATTTGACTAAAGATGCAGTAGAATAGCATGTATGAGCCGAAAAGCCATCAACGTCAAACTGCTGCGAGCACATAGATTCTAGCTCTTTTCTTTTGTTTACTCAATCAATCCACAACTAGAATCTATGTGCTCAAAGCAGTTTTGATGTTATCAAGATTGATTGTTTCAAACAATTTTAAACAAACTTTTTTTTTAATCATGTCATTATAAAAATATGATAGACTTTTTGGAACAATACGATATATTCTATTTTCAATAAATAATAAAATAAAATTTTAATTTTATCTTATGGTTCAAATAATTTTTTTAATAAATGATAAAAGATGGATTTAATTCTATCTTAGTATTCAAAAGAATATTTTTAATAAATAATAAAAGATAGATGTAATATTAAATTAATATTAATATTAATATTAATTTTATTTTTAATTTTATTTTTAATTTTAATTTTGATTTTGATTTTAACATTAACATTAGCATTAAATTAAAATTAATATTAATACTAAATTAACATTAACGTTAAAATTAATTTTAATTTTAATTTTAATTTTAATTTTAATTTTAATTTTAATTAACAGTAATATTAACATTAATATTAATATTAAAATTAACATTAATACTAAATTAATATTAATATTAATATTAATATTAATTTTAATTTTAATTTTAATTTTATTTAATCTATCTTTTATCATTTATTTGAAAAGTTTAGTTTGAATCTTAAGATATAATTAAATCTCTTTTCCCATTCATTGAAAAAAAATTATTTGAATTTCTTTTACCATGTATTGAAAGGAGTCATTTGAATCCAACGAAGTTGTAAATATACGTATGGAACCTACTGTTAAATATAACCGAAATGTACCATAAGGTAGACTTGCAAGCCTACTAGAGCGAATATATATATATATATTTCAGTTTTTAACTTAATATCGTAAATTTTGATATTATAAAAAAGGAAATGAAAATACCCATGTCCATCCACCTCTTCACCCCCTCCCCCTCCCGAGCATTCGATTTATTCGGTTTCAACCGAACTGAAATAGTCAAAAACGAATAAACCGAAACTCTAAAAATCCAAATCGAAATCGAAATCGAACAGAAATTAGCCAAAATCAAACTGGACCGAATTGAATAAGCTATTCGGCCATTCGGTTTAATCGGTTTGTTAGTTTGGACTATTGCTATTATTTAATGGATCAGACCCAAAGTTAGAATTATATTAAAAATTATAATTTTATACACATTTGTTGTATTTTAAAGTTGTATCCAAAGTTAGATTTTAAAACATATATATATATATATATATATATTGTTTTTTTTAAAATATACACATTTTTAATCACAAAATATGCATGGAATTAGGATATTTACATAATTGCATAAATCTTATTCAATTTTCGGTTTAGGAACAAAGCCGAAATCCAAAACCGAAACCCAAAAAACAAATTTTAGTATTTTTAAAAAAACCGAACCGAAAATTTTCAAACCGAACCGAATCGCTTATTCAGTTCGGTTTGGTTCGATTCATTTTTTGGTCCAAAACCGAATAATGCTCACCCTAGCCTCGGCTGTCCCACCACCTCCCCCTCGGCAGCACCCTCCTCCCGCGTGGCTGCCCCACCCCTACACTCCCTTCTCTCTTCGTGCACGTTGGCACTGCTGATGTCGTCGCTGCTGCATGCGAAGAGGGGGTGGTGCGACCGAGGGGAAGGGGTCAGCCGCATGTGGGTCGGGGTGGAGAAGGAGGAGTAATTTCATCATTTTTATATTTTTTGTTATCAAGTTAAAAATATTCAATAGATGATGGTATCAAATTGTCGAGTAAAAAAAGTGTAGGGTATTAAGTCCAGAAACTGGAATAGTTAACGATATCAAGTTACAATTGAGGAGTGATCGAGATTCCCTCACTTATGCACCATGCATGTCCCCGAGGTAGGAGATGTTAGATTGTCCAGTTTATATCAATTTTTTCGTGAAAAATTGGATAGTTTAAGTATATAATCTGGACCGTCAAAAAAGTTAATACAACGACTGCTATTTCGGGGGACATACGGAGATGCATAACTGCAGGTCTCTCTCTCTCTCTCTCTCTCTCTCTCTATATATATATATATATATATATATATATATATATATATATATAAGGGCTTCCGACTTCGAATAGTAGAGAGATAAATGGGCTTATTACAGAGATCAGGGGTCACCAGACTCGAGGAGTGTCACCCTCACTTTTCCAAATAAGGGTATTTTATCATTTCAATTCTTATTTAGTTATTTATAGCAATTAATTTAGTGTGATATTAAATTGCATTGTGCTTTGTGCTAATTATTATATATAGTATTATTTATTTATAATTAGTGGACTAGCCTATTACTTAAACTTGATACTAGTGGACCTAAATTAGACTTGTCATGACAATATTTGAGCCAACTTGGACTAGGCCCAACTAGACCCATTTCCTATAAGCTAATTAGGAGAATTAGAGTTAATTTGGATTAGTTATAGACTTCCCAACATAACCCTCCTTAATTATTTATCATCTATAGCAAGTGGGGGGGTATTTTGGTCATGTGAGGATGCTTGGGAAGGGGAAAACCTGGCCGGCCCCTATAGGGAGAGCTCCTCTCTCTCTCTCTCCTCTTTATTTTACACTTATTTTAGATCCCCAATTCACTTCATCCCTTCCCCAAATTCAACCCAAATTTCTCCATTCCCTCTCATTCCCATCATTTGGAGAGCTTTGGAGCTTGGAGTTGCAAGGAGCACTAGGAGAAGGAGCTTTGGCAAGAACATCATGTCTGAAACATGTCCGTAGGAATATTTTATTGGGAATCCATCTCCTAATAGGTATAGATCTGAATTTTCTTTTATTTTAGCTTCTAAATCATGCATTGGACTCTTAGAAACACCCTAATGACATAGGGCTACCTATAGAAAGAAATTCTAGGCTCTTTGGCTGTGTATTATGATTTTATATGGTAGTTTGTGTATATTTTAGAGGAATTACGAGATTGACATATCAAGTATGTGTCATGACACTAATTTAGTCTAATTGGACTTAGATTGGGGTTGAGATACTAGCTACGTGTCCATAATTGGATGTGATTATATCGTATTGCGATACAGTGGGATACCGTATGATACAGAGCTCAATTTTGGGTATTTTGTGCAATTACTCTTCAATTCACCCAGTCCCAAAATACGTAGGACTAGGACACGTAAGCATGCCAGCCGCATGTATATGGCAACTCTAATATATGAAAACCATAGCACATGCGTACGCTGTAATATGAATAGCAATTCACCAGTGGTATAAACTATCACAAGTTACAGGGTATAACTAAATCTCATCCACAGAAATCAAATATATTGAGTAACCAATAAACATGTAACTGGATCTCAATATAAAGTATCTAAAGATGATAGTCAGATGGAAACAAATCTACTACCAACTAGAATAAAGAATAAACAAGACAAATACAATGTAAGTACCACAACTATCAACCAGTGAGACTCGAAGAGAAGACCTGCTCAGAATATAAGTAACCATGTCCTGATCTGTGCTCCTGCGAATACTCATAAACATCTACACCTGGAAAGGGACCAGGTCCTTAGAGGGACATAACAAGATACATAGAAGCATTCCATAAAGTAAATACTGAATAAATAGAGGGGTGTGCTAACCATCTAAGTGAAATGCAATTTGAGGACAACTTTGAGTGTATGGAAAAGTGTAGGCTAGACATATGCTGACATAATTCACCAATCGTGACAACTGGCTAGTATATGCCACATATGCCCCCCATAGGAGGGTGCTCTATAATAACGTCCATGTCCGAAGAGCATGGCATCTGTATAATATATCGTCCATATCGCTCCGAAGAATGTGGCATCAGTTTTGTATATATCATCCATATCACTCCGTCGAGTGTGGCATCAGTGTAAAGGAAGTGGGGTATCCCATACGCCTACTAGTCGTCCTTCCCTCCCAATGATCTATGCATGTTGTATCCACAATACGTTGTAGCTACTACACCGAGACGGAGGGCAAGTATCGGTGTCGTAACTCTGGCTCATAGTCTATCATTAGAATAATAGGTCCAACCTTACAACCAAACAAGGACAAGGATCGAACCTTCGCACTACAATAGTCTATGCTTCGACTACTAATATCTGCTAAGTTTTCTAACATGCATCATTAATAGCAGTTATACCCTATCCGTCGCACGACCTACGCGTACAGGTGGCCATCCGCGTACGCAAGTCCGTGTCCTACATAAGACTCACAACACGTGTAAGAAATGTGTCAAGGCCTGGGGAGTCATACCGATAACTCCACAACTTTAGGTGGGTCTACTATACACTAGGTCAGACACAAGTCCTAACGTCAACGCAATCGTTGACTGCTCCCGAGTCTCTCTCGGACGCGCACAGTTATAAAAGCTAAAATAATAAACAGGCAACTAAATAATAACTAAAATTTAAACAGTACAACAAGGCAAGGTATACTTGCCTGGCAAAAAAGCTGTGAAGTATCAATAATCTGCTCCTGAAGTCGCGCAGATAATCCAATCGGTCCTCTCGAGATACGCGTACGGGAATGACGGTGACGAAGATGAGGTTGACGAAGATGACGACGACGATGATAACTACGATGATGGCGATGATTATGACTACAGCGACGATGATAATGGTGATGCTCATGGTGAAGATGATGGTGATGACCATGATACTGATTATATGGTGGTGATGACGAGGATGATGATGTGGGTGATAGTGATGAAGAGGATGGTGATGTGGATGATGGTGATGACGATGAAGAGATGAGGATGATGATGATGGCAATGGCGATACTGGTGGTGATGATGATGGATTACCGGAGGAGCTACTGTTCTGGCCAGGGGAAGCTGCTCCAACGAGGGTGACGGAGTGCAGGGAAGCAGGGAAGGTATTCGTGCTGGTGGTAGTGACTGGCTGAGGGAGGTGGCCGGGGAGGAGAAGAGTTAGGGAAGGAGGAGGAGGTATTCGTGTTGGGAGCAGCGATTGGCCGGAGAGGACTGTGGTGCACAGTCGGAGAGGGGATAGACAGGCGGAGGAGATGACGACGCGGAGGAGATTAGGGAAGGAGAGGTCGACGAGATGGCAATGGTGGTGGTGACGTTGGTTCGTGCAGCAGGGTGGATAGGTGTAGGCCAAAAACGATGGTCGCGGGTCGAGGCTCGTCTAGGATGGCCGGGGCCGTCCAGGCGAGGGGAGAGAAGAGGCTGAGGTGGATGGGAGGTGGAAGAGATGGTCGTGGCGGTGGTTGCAGTCGAGAAGGTGAGTCGGGGACGATGGAGAGAGGTCGGGAAGGTGGTGCTCCTGCGGAACTACGAGCCAGGCGGGGGGAGGTGATGGCAGCAGTGGTGGTTCAACGTGGCCGTGCTGGTGGTTGGTGTCTAGGTGGTCGAGGTAAAGTGAGGTGGAGGGGCTCAGGCGGGCTGGGTCGAGTGCGGTGGTGACGGGGCTACGCCGATGAGTTCTTCGGCGGCGGGTGTAGGCAGGGAAGGCTCGGGGAAGATGGAGATGAACAGTAGTAGTATAGGGATGGGTTTTTGGCTGAATTTTAGTTTGGGTTTAGGTTTTGGGAAAATAAAGGAAAAGGGTGGTATTTATACATGTAAGGGGGCTTGGTTTGACCTAGAAAAATTTGACTTTGGTCAACATCTTCTTGGGTTGGGCCTTGGGCTCACATGGGGATGTTTGGGAGGGCCATAATTGTAATATTTAAATGCATGGACTAGGTTTAAATGGGGGGGCGATGTTTGTGCGTTTCACATTTCGAAGAATTACAAAAAAATTCATATGAAGGGACAAATGAGTTTTCTTCATATATTGTCCAATGGTGTGGACACCTTAATGCACTTTTACATAAAAAATGCCCAACAATTAGAAAATTGCACAAAGGTAGAAATTAGATTTAAATTAATTAAAATTAATGTGCAAGGTGTTCTGGAATTAATTAGAAGCACATGGGGATAAAATTAGGTAGGACGCGAGTGTCATGGACGTAGAGGTCTCAGAGTAAAATTTTATCATAAATTAGGTTGCACAAAATGGATCAAGATTGTGTCTCCAATTTTGATTGGAACGTACAAGGATACAAAGTCGTATTTATTTAGAATTAATTATAAACGTCCGCGATGAATATTGTGTGACTCAAATGTAGCACAAGAAAGCATAATTATAAGTTACACCAAGGTCAGAAAAGTAGGCGGTCACGTCTAGATCAAGGTTGTGAAATTTGTTGGAAGGCAATGACTAGTGAGGTGCTCCAATTATCGAAGCAACGATAAGGCGCACTAAGTGATATAATATTGTATAATTAAATAAAATACCTTGTTCTAATTCTAATTTGGATTCTAATTAGCCATAATCTCTCTATCTAAGCCAAGTAGGCCTAATTTTGGATGAGGGAGTTTACAATCTACCCAACTTAAAATAATTTCATCCTCGAAATTAAAATAAGGCATAATTTGATTTAAGTCTTTCACATGCGTACATCAGGCAAGTCAATCGCGATCTCTTCTAAAAGTTTAAAACTTATTCAAATCCATCGTAATCACTTTTAAATTAGATTAACCATTGTTTAAATCAACTTCAACACCTCGCACTATCTTCTTTCTTTTTAAATTAAATAATCCATATCTAATCTAATTCAAATCTATATGATATCCCACATTTAAAAATTTACAACGCAATCTCCAATTATCATAATCTCCTTTAGAAAACAATTATAACCACATATTATTTCTATTTTCAACTTGTGAATTCCGTACTCTTCAAATTTTAAATTTAATTTACATGCTCAATATTTCAAATAGGGGATCCAACAATCAAAAATTTAATTCTTAATTCAAATCATCAAATTTGAAATTTAATCCATCGATGTTCATGTTTAGAGTTTTATTTATTTTTCAAGATTTAAATTTATGATTCAACCTCCAATATTTCAAAATTTAAATCATATGCTCAAGTATAAATATTTGGTTCACCATATCACGGTTTTTAAAATTCATTAATCCTCATCATCTTAATCATTCTTCTAAAATTCTTAAATTTAAAATGACTTGAACCTCTCCATCTAATTTTACTCAATCATAATCTAAAAGAAATTCCTCTCAAGTTGACAATGCAACTTCTACCCAACTTAGAATTTACCCATCTATCACATAAGGCTCTTACATTTAAGAAAACTTATTCCTCAAATCTACTTAATCATGTTACTCAATTCTCAAAAATTTTAACACCAAATGTATCGTATATGATATACCCTTAATCAGTTATAAAAGATAGTCATCTAGTAATATGATTGGCCTATGAGGTATATCTTATACTCTCTGTATATCAAACTTATACTAAATACGAGGTTTTATCTTTTTGAAGTAAGGAAAGACGGAAAACAATAATAAAGAGTTCAAGTGGGAGGTAATAGAATAAAAGTATGGAGATCAAGGCATTTAAAAAATTCAAATGGGAATTGTCAAGGCAGTTGTGGAATGAAATCATATTTTGGTACTTCCTATTCACATGCTCGTGTCAGTACAATTATATAACTGATACGATAAGCTCAGGCATATCTAGAGGGCAAGTATATTTATCTACTAATCACTATATATCTCAATCCATGTAAAGTAATTATACGAAAGGCGAACCAAGCGCACTATGGTTGATCAGACCGTCATACACTGATTCTGAAATGTATTAGTGTAGCACTCCAATAATACATATGTCATGAACAAGCTCGATAAAGAATAAGCTTGCAAAACTAGGCTATAATAGCAGCATAAGTAAAGGTAGTACAGCAAATATAAGTATGCTAGATTATGATAAGAAAAATTACAAAATAATTCAAGTTCACAAAAAGGTAAGACTCTACAATCTCTACAGTTGTCATACTAACTCCTTTTTCTAAGTCGCTAGTCGACCAAATAGGAGCATGGACCTCTAAGTTCTACAGTTTGAATAACCACTATCGTCTTATGCTAGTATACAGTTAATGTCATTCAGTTACACTTCAATAATGAGTCAAGAGGACTACGCGCTACTAGGTGTGAGGCATACTACCCAACTTAAAATAATAAACTAATATTGTGATGGTCTTAAGGGAAATCTACAAAATAATCTTGTTCTTATAAATAAAGTATGAACTCTTACTGGGTATATGCGAAAAAGATCTTGGTGCTGATTAGGGTATCCTATTACATTATATAGGTAATGGTCACCTTAAGTCTTAATCATAGTGCTCATAGAACATGTGTCAATAGTAAGAATGGAAAAGTTACTGGCCTTCAAGGAAAAAGATGATATAACCTATATTGAGGTGGGGTACATGTTACGTGATTTAAAACTAAGAATAATCAGATCATAATCTAAAGGCACAACTCAAACTATCAAGTTCTAACTACCAAGCACATAATTTAAAGTTTAAGATTACAACTATAATCCTAGCAAACTATATATCCTTACCATAAGATAAAATCACTTGGCCTAAAATTATAAAGGTTAGGTGGCACGAATTGAAAGATGAAGAATAGAAGAACATAATTAGTCGTCGCGCAAATATAGCGAGCGCTAAGTTTTCAGAGGAACAAGATTTGAATTGAAAAATAGAGGGACTCTAGATAATACCATGGTTTTCCTAAGGGAATGTGGTATGCTAATATCTGTGTTTGAGGTATGATCAAGGGGAATGTTATATTCATTCCTTTTGGCTTCCTAAGGCAGTGTTTGCTCATATCAAGACAAGAATCTAAATTTATAGTTCTATAATACTGTCTCACTATAAAAGTTAAGTTTGGTCCTATTATTCAACCTTGGATTTCTATTGGTTCCTCAAAGCTAGGGTCAAACAATATGGTCAGATTTATAGCTAGCCCTAGTATTGCCTATACTACTCTTACGTCATCCTCAATTATCAAGGGATAATGGTCAATCAATCTATAGGTAAGGGTTGCTAGGGTTCATTAGGTAGTAAGGAATGCTAGGGTTCATTAAGTATTCTAAACTTAGTGATGTGTCAATACTCTAGTTGTGTTCTTCTTAGGATTGTTACCCTAATTATTATCCTAACAACATGGATTTCTATATTCTAGGAGAAGGCTATACTCAAAGAATATTAGGGAAGCACATGAATCAAGCAGGATGCAATTATTTAAATAGAACAGATTGGAAGAAAGGTAAATCAAAGTCAATTATGGATGAGATACTATACTCTATTCCTAGGTGCAGGCTTGCTCGGTACAGTAATGTAACCGAGACAATATGCTCTTGACCTGCATGGGCCACCACTAAAAATATGTTACGCCCCAGTCCCAAAATACGTAGGACTAGGACATGTAAGCATGCCAGCCGCAAGTATATAGCAACTCCAATATATGGAAACCATAGCACATTCGTACGCTGTAATATGAATAGCAATTCACTAGTGGTATAAACTATCACAAGTCACAGGGTATAACTAAATCTTATCCATAGAAATTAAATATAATGAGTAACCAATAACCATGTAACTAGATCTCAATATAAAGTATCTAAAGATGATAGTAGGATGGAAATAAATCAACTACCAACTAGAATAAAGAATAAACAAGACAAATATAATGTAAGTACGACAACTATCAACCACTGAGACTCGAAGAGAAGACCTGCTCATAATATAAGTAACCATGTCCTGATCTGCGCTCCTACGAATACTCATAAACATCTACACCCGAAAAGGGACCAGGTCCTCAGAGGGACATAACAAGATACATAGAAGCATGCCATAAAGTAAATACTGAATAAATAAAGGGGTGTGCTAACCATCTAAGTGAAATACAATTTGAGGACAACTTTGAGTGTATGGTAAAGTGTAGGCTAGACATATGCTGACGTAATTCACCAATCATGACAACTGGCAAGTATATGCCACATATGCCCCCATAGGAGGGCGCTCTGTAATAACGTCCATCTCTGAAGAGCATGGCATCTGTATAATATATCGTCCATATCGCTCCGAAGAATGTGGCATCAGTATAGTATATATCGTCCATATCGTTCCGAAGAACGTGGCATCAGTGTAGTATATATCGTCCATATCACTTCGTCGAGTGTGGCATCAGTGTAAAGGAAGTGGGGTTTTCCATACGCCTACTAGTCATCCTCCCCGCCCAATGATTTATGCATGTTGTATCCACAACACGTTGAAGCTACTACACCGAGACAGAGGGCAAGTATCTGTGTCATAACTCTGGCTTATAGTCTATCGTTAGAATAATAGGTCTAACCTTATAACCAAACAAGGACAATGATTGAACCTTCGCACTACAATAGTCTATGCTCCGACTACTAATAACTGCTAAGTCTTCTAACATGCATCACTAATAGCAGTTATACCCAATCCGTCGCACGACCTATGTGTACAGGTGGCCAACCACGTACGCAAGTCCGTGACCTACATGAGACTCACAACACGTGTAAGAAATGTGTCAAGGCCTTGGGAGTCATACCAATAACTCCACAACTTTAGGTGGATCTACTAGACACTAGGTCAGACACAAGTCCTAACGTCAACGCAATCGTTGACTGCTCCCGAATCTCTCTCGGACGCGCTGTCACCTCCACATTTTAGATTAGGGATATTTCCGTCTTTTTATTAATTAATTGAATGTGTTAATATTGCATGATAATTATTTATATTTAAATTGCTGTGATTTATTTGATTGTTGTACTTTACCGTTGCTTCGATAATTAGAGCACTACACTAGCCTTTGTCTTCCAACAGATTTCACATCCTTGTCCTAGACGTGCCAGACTGTTATCTTTATCCTTGTGTGACTCAAAATTATGTCTTGTTGTGCTTCATTTTAGATGCACAACATTCGTCGTAAATGACTATATTTAATTTTATATAAATCCAACTTGGTATCCTTGTGTGTTCTAATCGAAATTGGAGACACAATCTCGACCCATTTTGAGCAACACAAATTAGGGTAATATTCTATTCTGAGTCTACTTCATTCATGATACTTGTGTCCCACATAAATTTAGTCTCTTGTACTTCTAATTAATTTTAGAACACATATTGCATTTATTTTAATCAATTAAAACCATAAACCCAACTTTGTGTAATTTCCCAATTGTTGGGCACTTTTGTGCAAAAGTGCATTAAGGTGTCCACCCCATTGGACACGACACGTGAATAAACCTATTTCTCCTTCATGTGTATTTTTCCATACTTTTTGGAGTGTGTAATTCAACACCAACCTCCTTGAAACATGACCCTCCAAACCTTGAACCAATTGAATCCTAGCCATTTATTTGGAACCCATTTTAATCATGGCCCTTGAAATATCTCCATGACAAGGCCCAAATCCAAGGGGATTTGACCAAATCAATTTCTAGGTCAAACCAAGACCTACACATGTATATATATTCCTATTTCTTTTCTTTTCTTATTTTTTCCCAAACACCTAAAAAAATTTCCAGCCGACACCCCTTTCTTTCTCTTGTTCATTCACCTCCTCCATCTCATCTCTTCAACCCCTCGACCTGCCGGAACCGACCAATCCCCACCGGCCACTCCAACCCAACTCGCCACCCGCTGTACGCAACAAGCCGGACCACTTGACCTTCGTTGGAGTAGCGCCTGAGACCCCGCTGTCCACCCCCTACCGACCTCGTCATAGCTCTCCCGCCGGGACAGTCAACCCCCCGTCCCGCTGCCACGAACCGACCAGTCCCTCGTCAACTACCACTGCACCAAAATGCTGTCCACCGCGTCGACGACAGTCGGAGACCCGCTTGAACGCCTGTACACCGTTGACAACCCCGCCGGACGAACCTCATCTCCCCCAGTCCTCTTTCCTGCCTCCTCCTCGAACTCGCCCACCACTGGAGTTCAACCCGATCTCCTCCTACTCGACACCACGATGCCTCACCAGCACAATTAACACCCATAGCAGCCGATCCTCCCCGTTGAAGTCCCCTCGACTGAACCACAGCCGGACCTTCCTCTTTCTGTCAACCACCGAGCAATACCCTCGTCTTCATTCATCATCATCGTCGTCGTAGTCGTAACCATCGCCCTCGTCGTCATCAACATCATCGTTGACATCATCGTCATCATCGTCGTGCAGCGCGCAGGTTCGTTCCTGCCCTCATTTCTGCCATTTCATGTGATTGTGTATATGTAACTATATGGATGCATATATGTACGTATTTGCATACGTATTGGTATATATTCAAAGGTATATTGGTATATATATATAATATATTTCTCAAACTAGTATATATATTCATATGTATTGTATAGGTATTCCCTAGTATACGTTTAATATGTATAAAAATTGATTAGTATGTATACGTATACGTATATAAATATATATATAGTATAAACTCTATTAAGTATGTATATACATATATCTATTATAATTGTAATTAATTAATATTAATGTATATGCTAGATAATAATAATGTATATGTCTATGTACTAAATGACCTGTGTGTAACCACGGATACCCCGTAGTTACATTGACCTGTGACCACGTAGCATGATAGCAGACTGCCATATGTACACCGACGTACTGGCAAGACCGTATCATTGACTGTCTGTTATGCACAACAACTACAGACGTGACACCCCTAGCGTAGTCTATGAGTTCATTATGGTTATGTGTGTGTTAGTATAATGTCTGATGCAATATTGTATTATATGATATATCTATAGGACTGTTGGATTGTTCTGTGAGACTTCAGGAGCAGGATATTGGTATTGCCAGCTAAGGACCCCAGGCGAGTACATTCTCTGATAATTTTCATTATTTGATAATTTCTATAATTCCAGTATTTAGAAATATTACATCCGACTCTTGACACTGTGCTACACGGACTAGTATATAGATTGGATATTTAGTCATGAGATGTTACATTGGTTATCGTATTGACATTGTACACGACATTGACATTAGACATTGTACATGATATATTGGACATTGATCGTGTATCGTGAGGTATCATGATTGGATCCACAGTACTAGTTAGGGGCGAGAAAATTGCTAGTGAGAGATGTGATCAAATCCCTATCATACAAGTGTAGACATTAATAGTGTTAATCATACACCTCACGTATGATTAGCCAGGCCATGTAGCTACCGAACAAGTTCCCAAGCCGATCATATTTCAAAACTATAATTTCAAACACTTAGAATAGTTATAGTTCTCTATTTTAGTTCATATACTACATCACTCCTATATGATATTGCACCTCATTCTCTTCATTTTATATATGCACTGACTGTACCATATTGCCTATATTGCATGTTCTCTTTATTTTGCTATTGTATTTAATTATTGTCTTCTCTCAGTATATAGCATCATCTATTTATTGTTTTATAGTCCTTATCAATTAACTGGAACTGTTATTTGAGATGTACTTTGCTCCATCCTGACTGGAAATATTTTTTCAGACTGCGCCTTAGAGGACTGGTGTCCGACATTTTATGGACCACAGGGAGAGTAGCTGCAGCCTTGGACTTTGTAGCAGGTGTGATTCTCGGAAGGTCTAGCCGGGATCACTAGTTATTTAGTTAGTTCCTTTTAGCAGTTTTTGGTACCGGATTTGTCTTCGACATATTTAGTTGAGACTTGGATATTATTGTTGAGTTAGATTATTTCTATTTTAGACTTGTGTTGCATTTTGATTTATTTATTTCTTCGATATCTTATCGTGCTTTAGCTATGTGATTGAGTATTTTTCATATTATATTGTGTTATCTGTGACTCCTTATGGAGTTGGATGCTCGTGTGAGAATGATTAGATAGCATTGTGACCTAGACAACGTTCTACCGCCGATGCTGCGGCGTAGGCTAGACGTACCCACGTACTCGTGCCCCAAATTCTGGGTGCGGATTGTGACACATTTTTAGTGGTGGCCCACGCAGGTCAGACTTCGCAATTAGAGCGATGTCGTGGTAGTGCGACATCTTAGTTGTACTACTGCGTGCCTGCGATACGATCTAGGATATAGCATACTAGGATGAGAGCGAATACTCAATCATAACTAGGAATATTTCTAATCAATTATCTTGTTGTCCTTATTTCCTTCTGAATGTTGCTTTCTTAGAATTTTACTGTCCTCCCTTGATGATATCACATCTATTGCCTTGATTGATTCTTTTCGGTCTGCCTTCAGGATGCCACCGAAGATAAGATCTATGAGGGTGGGAGCATCAGCTTCAGAGGGGTCTGCCACCTCTCCACCTAACGGACAGACATCTGGAGTCCCTCTTCTCCCACCTGTTCAGAGGATTGCCCCAGCTATGACGAACAACCTTCCACCTCCACCGACACCGATTCCCGGAGGTGTGCCCACTAACGGGGCACAGATGTTCGCACTTATCCAGGGCATGCTAGAGGCCCAAAGAGTGATAGCAGAAGCTCAGTGTGTCCAAGCTAAAGCTCAAAGAGTGCAAGTAGAGGTACACCAGGCACAGACAGAGCTGATGAGAGAGAGCATGGAGAACGCTCACCAGATGGCACTACAGGCAGTTGAGAGAGTTGTCCAGCAGTATCCTGGCCAGCAGTAGCAGCAGAGACCAGGCACTATAGTTGATTTTAAGAGGATGATGTCTCGAGAGTTCAAAGGCACCGAGGGGATACTCTACGCAGACGACTGGCTAGAGGATATAGAGAGGAATTTGCGTTTGGCACAGATTCCGGAGATTCTTCAGATCGAGGTCGCTGGCAGTCAGATGTTTGATATCGCACTGACGTGGTATCGTACCGAGCCGAGACTCACTAACGGAGGACTTACTTGGGAGGACTTCAAGGAGCTCTTCAAGGAGAAATTCTTTCCTGACGTAGCTTTGGGAGCATTGGAAAGTCAGTTCCATGACTTAGTCCAAGGAAGCATGTCAGTCGACGAATACGCCACAGAGTTTTGTCGATTGAGTCGATTCGCGCCATCGATAATTCGAGGCCCAGGAGATCGAGCACGAAAATTCCGAAAGGGATTAAATATGGAGATCAAGTCCCGTACTTCGGGACGACGCACTGCTACGTTTGAGGGTATTCTGATGGATGCCCAGATTATTGAAGATGACTTGGACCTCAGGCCCAAGAGAGGACACGACACTTCTGGAGCGACATATGGTAACACAGGACCGGCCAAGCGCCCACACTTTCAATAACAACAACAGAGGTCGTACCAGCAGCAGCAGCAGCAATACCAGACACCAGTTCGTATTTAACAGGATCAGCAGCAGCCTCCGAGAGAGACACAGCAGACTTGTCATTACTGTAAAAGGCCGGGTCATCTTTGGGATAACTGTAGAGCGAGGCTAGGGCTTTGTTTGTACTATGGCGCTGCGGGACATCGAGTGAGGGATTGTATTCTAGCCCCTCATCTTTCCGGCCAGCGAGTAGCCCCAAATCATAGAGATCCAGTTAGGCCACCTGTGGAACCGCAGATTGCTCAGCACCTGCAAAGGGAGCCACCCCAGTAGGGCGGGACATTTGTGATGACAGTCGAGGAGACCGATACTGCAAGTGATGTGTTAGCAGGTTCTGTTCTTTTCTTTCCTTCTGTCCTTTCTATTTGATTGATTGATTAATTCCTTAGTACCGTAGCTTGTATTCGTGATTTTCTTGTTAGAATGTAGTTATTAGTATACCCTGATAGAGACTGTCATACCATGACGGAAGACACCATAACCATATATATTTTCCTTAGATTGCACATCGAATGACTGTAGGTAGAATTTTCTAGACCTTGATAGTTGGGGGATTGACCATAGTGAAGATTAATGAAGAGGTTATGACTTAACAGAGAGAGACAAGGTGTCAAAAATTTTGAGGACGAAATTCCTTTAAGGAGGGTAGACTTGTCACCCCCACATTTCAGATTAGGGATATTTTTGTCTTTTCATTAATTAATTGAATGTGTTAATATTGCATTATAATTATTTATATTTAAATTATTATGATTTATTTGATTGTTGTACTTTACCGTTGCTTCGATAATTAGAGCACTACACTAGCCTTTGTCTTCCAACAGATTTTACATCCTTGTCCTAGACGTGCCAGACTGTTATTTTGATCCTTGTGTGACTCAAAATTATGTCTTGTTGTGCTTTATTTTAGACGCACAACATTCGTCGCAAACGACTATATTTAATTCTATATAAATCCAACTTTGTATCCTTGTGTGTTCCAATCAAAATTGGAGACACAATTTTAACCTATTTTGAGCAACCCAAATTAGGGTAATATTCTATTCTGAGTCTACTTCATTCATGAGACTTGTGTCCCACTTAAATTCAGTCCCTTGTACTTCTAATTAATTTTAGAACACATATTGTATTTATTTTAATCAATTAAAACCATAAATCCAACTTTGTGTAATTTCCCAATTGTTGGGCACTTTTGTGCAAAAGTGCATTAAGGTGTCCACCCCATTGGACATGACACGTGAATAAACCCATTTTTCCTTCATGTGTATTTTTTCATACTTTTTGGAGTGTGTAATTCAACACCAACCTCCTTGAAACATGACCCTCCAAACCTTGAACCAATTGAATCCTAGCCATTTATTTGGAACCCATTTTAATCATGGCCCTTGAAATATCTCCATGACAAGGCCCAAACCCAAGGGGATTTAACCAAGTCAATTTCTAGGTCAAACCAAGACCTACACATGTATATATATTCCTATTTCTTTTCTTTTCTTATTTTTTCCCAAACACCTAAAAAATCTTTTCAGCCGACACCCCTTTCTTTCTCCTGTCTATTCATCTCCTCCATCTCATCTCTTCAACCCCTCGACCCGCCGGAACCGACCAGTCCCTACCGGCCACTCCAACCCAACTCGCCACCCGCTGCACGCCACGAGCCGGACCACCTGACCTTCGCCGGAGTAGCGCCTGAGACACCGATGTCCACCCTCGACCGACCTCGTCATAGATCTTCCGTCGGGAGAGTCAACCCCCCGTCCCGCTGCCACGAACCGACCAGTCCCTCATCGACAACCACTGCACCAAAACGTTGTCCACCGTGTCGACGACAGCCGGAGACCCGCCTAAACGACTGCACACCGTTGACAACCCAGTCGGACGAACCTCATCTCCCCCAGTCCTCTTCCCTGCATCCTCCTCGAACTCGCCCACCACCGGAGTTTAACCCGATCTCCTCCTACTCGACACCACGATGCCCCACCAGCACCATTAACACCCACAACAGCCGATCCTCTCCGTTGAAGTCCCCTCGACTGAACCACAGCCGGACCTCCCTCTTTCTGTCAACCACCGAGCACCACCCTCGCCTTCATTCATCATCATCATCGTCGTAGTCGTAACCATCGCCCTCGTCGTCATCAACATCATCGTTGACATCATCGTCATCGTCGTCGTGCCGTGCGCAGGTTCGTTCCTGCCCTCATTTCCGTCATTTTATGTGATTGTGTATATGTAACTATATGGATGCATGTATGTACGTATTTGCATACGTATTGGTATATATTCAAAGGTATATTGGTATATATATATATATATAATATATTTCTCAAACTAGTATATATATACATATGTATATGTATTGTATAGGTATTCCCTAGTATACGTTTAATATGTATAAAAATTGATTAGTATGTATACGTATACGTATATAAATATATATATAGTATAAACTCTATTAAGTATGTATATACATATATCTATTATAATTGTAATTAATTAATATTAATGTATATGCTAGATAATAATAATGTATATGTCTATGTACTAGATGACCTGTGTGTAACCACGGATACCCCATAGTTACATTGACCTATGACCACGTAGCATGATAGCAGACTGCCATATGTACACCGACGTACTGGCAAGACCGTATCATTAACTGTCTGTTATGCATAGCAACTACAGATGTGACACCCCTAGCGTAGTCTATGAGATCATTATGGTTATGTGTGTGTTAGTATAATGTCTGATGTAATATTGTATTATATGATATGTCTATAGGACTGTTGGATTATTTTGTGAGACTTCAGGAGCAGGACATTGGTATTGCCAGCTAAGGACCCCAGGCGAGTACATTCTCTGATAATTTCTATTATTTGATAATTTTTATAATTTCAGCATTTAGAAATGTTACATCCGACTCTTGACACAGTGTTACACGGACTAGTATATAGATTGGATCTTTAGTCATGAGATGTTACATTGGTTATCGTATTGACATTGTACACGACATTGACATTAGACATTGATATTAGATATTGTACATGATATATTGGACATTGATCGTGTATCGTGAGGTGTCATGATTGGATCCACAGTACTAGTTAGGGGCAAGAAAATTGCTAGTGAGAGATGTGATCAAATCCCTATCATACAAGTGTAGACATTAATAGTATTAATCATATACCTCACGTATGATTAGCCAGGCCATGTAGCTACCGAACAAGTTCCCAAGCCGATCATATTTCGAAACTATAATTTCAAACACTTAGAATAGTTATAGTTCTCTATTTTAGTTCATATACTACATCACTCCTATATGATATTGTACCTCATTCTCTTCATTTTATATATGCACTGACTGTACCATATTGCCTATATTTCATGTTCTCTTTATTTTGCTATTGTATTTAATTATTGTCTTCTCTCAGTATATAGCATCATCTATTTATTATTTTATAGTCCTTATAAATTAACTGGAACTGTTATTTGAGATGTACTTTGCTCCATCCTGACTGAAAATATTTTTCCAGACTGCGCCTTAGAGGACTGGTGTCCGACATTTTATGGACCACAGGGAGAGTAGCTGCAGCCTTGGACTTTGTAGCAGGTGTGATTCTCGGGAGGTCTAGCCGGGATCACTAATTATTTAGTTAGTTCCTTTTAGCAGTTTTTGGTATCGGATTTGTCTCCGGCATATTTAGTTGAGACTTGGATATTATGTTGAGTTAGATTATTTCTATTTTAGACTTGTGTTGCATTTTAATTTATTTATTTTTTCGATATCTTATCGTGCTTTAGCTATGTGATTGAGTATTGTTCATATTATATTGTGATATCTGTGACTCCTTATGGAGTTGGATGCTCATGTGAGAATGATTAGATAGCATTGTGACCTAGACAGCATTCTACCGCTGATGTTGTGGCGTAGGCTGGACGTACCCACGTACTCGTGCCCCAAATTCTGGGTGCGGGTCGTGACACGTGTACAGTTATAAAAGCTAAAACAATAAATAGGCAACTAAATAATAACTAAAATTTAAACAATACAACAAGGCAAGGTATACTTGCCTGGCAAGAAAGTTGTGAAGTATCAATAATCTGCTCCTGAAGTCGCACAGATAATCCAATCGGTCCTCTCGGGGTACGCGCACGGGAATGACGGTGACGACGATGAGGTTGACAAAGATGACGACGACGACGATAACTACGATGATGGTGATGATTATCACTATGACGACGATGATGATGGTGATGCTCATGGTGAAGATAATGGTGATGATCATAATGGTAATTACATGGTGGTGATGACGAGAATGATGACGTGGGTGATAGTGATGACGAGGATGGTGATATGGACGATGGTTATGAAGATGAAGAGATGAGGATAATGATGATGGCAATGGCGATACTGGTGGTGATTATGATGGGTTGCCGGAGGAGCTACTGTTCCAGCCAGTGGGAGCTACTTTTCCAGCCAGTGGGAGCTGCTCCGACGAGAGTGACGAAGGGCAGGGAAGGTGTTCGTACTGGTGGTGGTGACTGGCTGTGGGAGGTGGCCGGGGAGGAGAAGAGTTAGGGAAGGAGGAGGAGGAGGTATTCGTGCTGGAAGCAGCGGTTGGCTGGAGAGGAAGGTGATGGCAGCAGTGGTGGTTTAGCGTGGCTGTGCTGGTGGTTGGTGCCTGGGTGGTCGAGGTGCAGTGAGGTGGAGGAGCTTAGGCGGGCTGGGTCGAGTGAGGTGGTGACGGGGCTACGCCGATGAGTTCTCCGGTGGCGGGTGTAGGCAGGGAAGGCTCGGGGAAGATGGAGATGAACAGTAGTATAGGGATTGGTTTTTGGCTGAATTTTAGTTTGGGTTTAAGTTTTGGGAAAATAAAGGAAAAGGGAGGTATTTATTCATGTAAGGGGGGTTTGTTTGACCTAGAAAAATTTAACTTTGGTCAACATCCTCTTAGGGTGGGCCTTGGGCTCACATGGGGATGTTTGGGAGGGCCATAATTGTGTTGTTTAAATGCATGGACTAGGTTTAAATGGGTGGGCGATGTTTGTACATTTCACATTCCGAAGAATTACGAAAAAAATTATGTGAAGGGACAAATGATTTTTCTTCATGTATTGTCCAATGGTGTGGACACCTTAATACACTTTTGCATAAAAATGCCCAATAATTAAAAAATTGCACAAAGATAGAAATTAGATTTAAATTAATTAAAATTAATGCGCAAGGTGTTCTGGAATTAATTAGAAGCACATGAGGATAAAATTAGGTGGGACGCGAGTGTCATGGATGTAGAGGGCTCAGAGTAAAATTTTATCATAAATTAGGTTGTACGAAACGGGTCAAGATTGTGTCTCTAATTTCGATTGGAACGCACAAGGATATAAATTCGTATTTATTTAGAATTAATTATAAACGTCCGCGACAAATATTGCGCGACTAAAATGTAACACAAGAAATCATAATTATAAGTTACACCAAGGTCAGAATAGTAGGCGGTCACGTCTAGGTCAAGGTTGTGAAATTTATTGGAAGGCAATGACTAGTGAGGTGCTCCAATTATCGAAGCAACGGTAAGGCGCACTAAGTGATATAATATTATATAATTAAATAAAATACCTTGTTCTAATTCTAATTTGGATTCTAATTAGCCCTAATCTCTCTATCTAAGCCAACTAGGCCTAATTTTGGGTGAGGGGGTTTATACTATCTATCTCACAACTCACACACACGTCCATGAACATCATCAGTCGTCATACTGCGAGGGTAGCGACCATCGTGACACCTTCAGCCGACATACCGCGAGGGTAGCGACCATCGCGACACAACTCCCGTAGTGCATGCTAGTTGCTACAATTTACCAGAGTGGATAGCCCATGCGCCTACTGATTGTCCTTCCCTTCCATGATACTATGTGTCAAGTGTGTGCCAACATATATATAGTATATAATTATGACTGAAAGAAAATACATATATAATGAATATATAAAATATGATAAGCATGAAAATTACTATAAGCAATTTGGCAAGGTATCTGGCCTGCTCTGAAAAAAATAAAGTCTCAACTCAAGGCATCGTCCGATCTACCCGTCACATAAATTAAACAAGTTAGGTTACAAAAGTGGGTAAATAGATTCCTCCATATTAATCTATTTTAATTCTGAATAAAATAACCTAAAATAGTATTTTTAATCTTATTATAATCTAATTTTATTATTAAACCCCAATTTTGGTCCAAAGAAAGTCAACGTTACGGATTTGTGATCCATGACACGCAAATCAAGGCAATCCGTTGACCAAAAAGTCAATCAACTTAAATCCTGAATTTTTGTGTAAAATTATATAGATTTTAGCGCTACATGAATGCCGGAATTGACGGTTTCATAAAATTACAAGTCGGTAAAGAGTTATGGCCACAAGGGCACAGATATGACAGTTTTTGGTAATTTCTATTTACGTCTACGTTGCACAAATTTTACACTAGATTAAAATTTCATATTAAATTCTGGAAAAATATTTTTTTGGAATTTTATAATGTCAAATTTTTGAAACTTTAAACGGCTCGTAATTCCGAGTTCGAAATCTCCCGAAATCTCGAAAACACGAAAATGCGTCTGATTTTGGATAGTTGGCACTTTCAGAATATTCTGGAAAAATAGGTTTAATAATTATTAAAATAATCTATATATTCATAAAACTAACCTTAATACGGTTCTAACATAAAAAATTGGAGGTGTTTGGAGTCCGGAGCTAGGAGATATCGTCTTTTTAAGTCGTCATACTACTAGAAAATGAGGCTGAATTTATGACGAATTTTGACTATTTTTGGACGAAAAAGAGAGGAGTTTGGGGGAAAAAATATGAAAGATGAGTTTATTCCATAAGTCTAACAGGTATTTGTAATGGTGGAGACTACTTAATTAAATACGACTTGGATTGGCTAATTTGGATATGATTAGGATCAGTTTAAATAAGGATAGGATATGCATGGAGTTGCTTTCCTAGTAGGCTCAGGATTTGAATTAATTTTAAATAGTGTTTGAGTTTATCACAATAATTTATAATCTTAAATAGAATTAATGATAATACAAATAATTTATATATAATCTTATTAATATCTATTAACACTAAATTAGCATCTATCTAATATTAAGACTATATACATCCAAATAAATCCTAAATAATTTCAAAAATCCAAATAAATTTCTTAAAATTCTAAATAAATTACAGAAAAATATAATTAAATATTTTAACCTAAAATAAATATTTAGTAGGAATAATATGCAAGTATGGTCTCATAATAAATCATGGAATTCCTAAAAATTTACGTTTTCTATGTTTTAATTACCCTAAAATTCTAGAAAAATCTCCAAAAATCTAAAATAGCCTAAAAATTATTCTAAATAAATATTTATATAAGTAAATATATCAAAAAATTTATTTTCTAATTAACTAAGAGAATACTCTAAAGAAATTCAATATTAAAATAATCTATAATAAATATAATAATATAAAATACACACAAAATACCTATATTGGGTGAGGGGTTTACAATAATGTATATGTGTGATGTATATATATATATATATATATATATATATATATATATATGTATATATATATATATATATATATATATATATATATATATATATATATATATATATACTAGTCTATACTATACTTATATATCTATAAATCCATTGTGTGTATGTAATTTAGTGTGTGAGTGTACTGTGACACTCACAGGTACTGTGTGTATTGTAAACTGTGTGTAGGTGTTAATATTTGAAGATTGGATTTCAGTCACTGTGTGATTGAATGGGGGGGGGGGTGAAGGCAACTGCAATTAGGCAGGTTATTCTTATTGGAGGGGATGTTGAGCTCAGAGTTTGACTATGATGTGGTTGAGGAGGAAACTGCAAGCTTTACAAAGCTATTTTAGTAATACTATAAGTGTGCATACATATAGGATTGGCCTGGTCATTCCATGTTGTCACGCCCCAGTCCCAAAATACCGAGGGACCAGACACGTGGCAATGGCCAGCAGCACACACTGATGGACAAACCCAATTTAATGGATCCATCAGGGTGTACTTAAGCTGTAAAAATAAATCTACGACAACAGGGCACAACTAATCTCATCCACACAAGATATAAAATATGATCCACAGAATATAAGGAATATAAATCATCAACCAGTCTCAACAAAGTGCTTCGGGGAACAACCCGATAAATATCTGATACAAAGGTTCAACAGACCAAAATATAAATAACAGAATAAAGTAAATACTGAGCATAGAACATAGATGCTCAGGAAAAGTCTTCAGCTAACACCTCGTCCTCGAGTGTCGGTACAGCTCTTGTATCTGCTTCTGCTCCGATCCCGTATACCTCGGGATAGATCTCGTCTGCAAATCCTGAGGACATAATCCGGATCCAGGTCCTCAGGGGACATAACAAGGTACAGATAATACAAGCCAAAATAAATGCAGTGCAGAAATAAATGGAATAAAATAGGGTAAGTATGTAGCCATCTATGTAAAATACAAGATGAGAGCATCACGAGTACTCAGGCTGAGCCACTACAAGCTCTGTGTCGGGGAGCCGGTAGCGGTAATAACCGATAATGTGTCTAGCTCTGCTACGAGAGTCTACGACCTCACAATAGTAGTAGATATATATAAAACAGCCTGTAGCCTGTGTGTCTCTCCCCACCCAATGTAACCACGCATATCATGACCATAACGTCTCATGTCCATGTCAAGCGGGATCATAGCTAATGCAACCAGTCATAAAGTATCTAAGAATATAGTATCTCTGTCAAGTCCTGTATCCTATACAGAATTACCATGAATATCTCAGGAAGATCATGTCTCATGAATGGTGTCAAGTATCCTGGGTCATAGTGTACTTGGTAAGACAAGTACGAGAATATAAAGTATCACGAATGTCCATCTCTAGATGACAATACACAATGCCGCGTACGGTGTTGTGTCATGCCCCAGTCCCAAAATATCGAGGGACTGGACGCGTGATAATGGCCAGCAGCACGCACCGATGGACAAACCCAATTTAATGGATCCATCGAGGCATACTTAAGATGTATTACAATAGTCCGGGTTTACTATAACAAGTCAGAACTAATCTCATCCACACAAAAGATAATAAGATCAACAGCAATAAATAAATTAAATCAAACATCCAGTCTCAGCAAAGTAATTCGGGAAAACAACCCGATATAAAGTTTGTTACAATATTCATTTAAACAGGAATAAAAGAGTTTATTTGCCATAAAGACTGAGCATGAAGAAGCAGTTGTTCAGGAGAAGTCCTCAGCGGTCATCTCGTCCTCAGGTACTGGTACTGTTCCGTGAAGTGCACCTGTTCCGTATACTCTGGATAAACCTCATCTGCAAATCCTGGGGACATAATCCGGATACAAGTCCTCAGGGGACATAGCAAGGTACAAGAAAGCTCAAGCCAAAATAAATGCAGTACAGCAAATAATGAAATAATAGGGTCAACTATATAACCATCTATGTGAAATGCAAGTTGAGAGCATCACTAGAACTTAGGCTGATACCACTACAAGCTTTGTGTCGAGGAGCCGGTAGCAGTTATACTATGTGTTTTACTATGAGTTTACTATAGATTTTATATATATATAATCAGCCTGTAGCCTGTGTGTCTCTCCCCACCCAATGTAACCACACGTCTCATGTCCATGTCACGTGAGATCATATCTAATGCAGTGAGTCATACTATGTCTATGAATATAATGTCTAGGAATATCCTGTCTATGTCATAGATCCTGCAACCTATACAGAATCACCTTGAATATATCAGGAAGATTCTGATCATGATTTGTGTCAGGTGTCCTGGGTATAATGTACTTGATATGTCAAGTACTAGAATGTAAATGTCACGATACCCATCTCTAGTTGACCTTACACAACCCCACGTACGGTGTTGGCACCCGACTATTAATCGGAAGCTAAGTAAGTCAAACGGCCCTAGGTTTAAGCATGTAAAATAGTTATAATTAAGTTCAAGTAATATGTAATAAAGACTGCAAGTTGGCAAGGTACACTTGCCTGGATTTTCAGCTCCAAGTGTAGCTCTGGCTTCAGCGGGAATTGCAGGCAGTACTCCGATTGCTGAAACAAACATCACCATCAGATCCAAAAAATATCAATCAGCTAGAAATGCCTGTCCTTGAGTCCAATTTGGACATAGGGGCGAAAATGATATTTCAGGGCAAAACGGGGTCCAAATGTGGGCCGCTTTGCACCGAAAAACGCATCAGGGTCAAAGGTCTCCAAATCTGTCCAACTTAGTGTCAACAGATCAGGAACGATGATACGAACCCAACGAAACTTTCAGAATTGAATTCCGATGAGCCGACCACAAAATCGCCCGTCAAGTGGAGCCTATGGGGCCCACGACACGCGATTTTGTCAACGTTCTCAGAATCGAACCAAACTTGGCTCACAGGACCAGCGTATTGCTACGAGTCCGATGGTGCAAGTTTTGTCTCGATCCGACGTGTGTACACTAAGTTACAACGAGATTCAGAATGGTCGAATACGGAACGGTGTCCGCGAATACGCACTGATTCCGGTGTGCACGCACATCCGAATCAGCTTCTGCGAAATCTTGCACATCCGTATCAACGACGCGCACGTATCTGTGAAGACCGCGCACGACCAAGTCGTCCCGTTTGGCGGGGCGTACTCAGTTACGGGGTGAAACAGGGCGTTGGTTTTCCTATTTTTGGATCGCGGTTCACGATCACCACAGGACGCGATGCGCCGAGCGGGTTGCACGGGCACCGAGGGGGTCATGCAGGCTACGCGTCAGGGGCTGGGTCGAGGAGAACTGCGGGGCGGAGGGAGTTGCGGGCTGAGGGCGGAGGCGGGTTCGAGGAGAGGGCGGTGCTGGGCTCGCGGAGCTGGAGGAGGAAGACAGGGTGGCCGGCGCTGGGGTTCTGGCCGACGAGGTCGAGGGGAAAGGAGTGCGGACGGAGTTAGGGGTTATATAGGAAAGAGGGAGGAGAGGGTTCGCCGGAGGTTGCCGGAAGAGGAAAGAGAAGGGGAAGGGTTCAGGCGTTCGGGGAAGAGGGAGCGGCAACGTCGCCGGCGGCCACGGCGGCTGAAACCGTCGCCGGAAGGAGAGGAGTCGGGGGGAAGAAGAAAGGGTTTCGGGCTAGCGGGTTCGGGCGGGTGCTGGTTCAGTCGGGCGGACCCAGCCCGACCCGCTAAGGCGGTTGGTCCGGTTCGGTTCAATTTTGGGTTCGGTTTGGTTTTATCTAATATTGGTTTAATTAATTAAGTTAAATTAATCAATAGTTTTTAATACTTTAAAAATCCATCCGGAATCCAATAAATTCCCGAAAAATTACCCTATGTCTAGATTTTCATTTTACACCATAAAATATTTGTTTAATAATATTTTAATATTATTTATTATCATTTAAAAATCTTTTAATAATTAAAACACCTATATTTAATTACAGAAAAATCCCAAAAAAATCCCAGAAAATTGTAAAAATCCAAAATTTAAAAATTCTTGAAAATCAGGGGGTTTACATGTTGGCACCCGACTATTAATAGGAATCTAAGTCACACGGTCCTAGGTTAAGCATGCACAATAATATAAATGAAGCAAAAAAAATATGTAACAATATTGCAGAGTTTGGCAAGGTACACTTGCCTGGGGTTTGAATACCAACAGTCGTCCCTGTATCAGTGGATCCTATAGGTACTCCTCCAAAAGTTGTAATAAACATCACCAACAGTCTCAGAAGATATCAAATAGCTAGAAATGCCTGTCCTTAAGTCCAATTTGGACACAAGGGCAGAAATGACATTTCTGGGTCAAAGCGGGGTCCATATGTGGGCCACTTTGCACCGAAAAGCGTGTCAGGGTCAAAGGTCTCCAAATTCCTCAAACTCAATGTCAACAAGTCAGAAACGATGATACGAACCCAACAGAACTTCCAGAATTGGATTCCGACGAGCCGATCACAAAATCGCCCATCAAGTGGAGCCGGTGGGGCCCACGATACACGATTTTGTCAACGTTCTCAGAATCGAACCAAACTTGGGTCACAGGACCAGCGTATTGCTACGAGTCCGATGGCGCAAGTTTCGTCTCGATCCGACGTGTGTACACAAAGTTACAGCGTATTCCAGAATAGGCGGATACGGGGCGTTGTCGGCGGATACGCGTTGATTCCGGTGTGCACGCACATCCAAATCAACTTCTGCAAAATCTTGCACGTCCGTATCAATGTCGCGCATATTTCGGTAAAGACCGCGTACGACCAAGTCATCCCGTTTGGCGGGGCACACTCAGTTCCGGGGTAAAATAGGGCATTGTTTTTTCTGTTTTTGGATCACGGTTTGCGATCACCACATGACGCGATGCACCAAGCGGGTTGCACGGGCACCGAGAGGGTTACACAGCCTTCGCGTTACAACAGACAGAAAGAGAAACAGAGCTACGAGGAGAGAGAAAAGAATACCTGAACAGGGCTCTAAAAACTGAGATTCTCGTGTCCGACACGACACAAAGGGTCACCGTGTCCGGTCTGAGTCCAGTCTAGGGTTTCTGCCGGAGACAGCGGATCTGGCCGGAGCTTCACCGGAGCGGCTGCTGGGGTGTTTCGGACAGGGGAGGAGATCGGGGAGAGGCGCTAGAGGTGTCTCGACGGGGCTCTCGGCGGAGGAGAGGGAGGCCAGGGGAGGTTCTGCGGGCACTGTGGAGGCGTCGGGTTCGTCGGAGGCGGAGGGACTGGATTCTGGGAAGATGGAGGAGGTAGCCGTATATGGCGGAGCGGGGCTGGGCACGGCGGTGAGGTTCGTCAGAGCGGACTGCGGGTACTGGAGGCGTCGGGGTCGGTGGAGCGGGCTGCGGGTTCTGGAGGCGGAGGGTTCTGGACGGAGGGCGGCCGGAGTCGAGCTCTGCGGGGCTGGGCGGAAGCTGCGCCGGGTTCGGGTGGCTGCGGACGGAGGTGGATCGTGCAAGGAGGAGGTAGGCGGCGGGGGTTGAGGCAAAGGAGATCGGAGGGAGATGACGGTGCGGTCGAGCTAGGGTTTCCGAGGGCTGGGCACTGAAGTCGAGACGGCTTTATAGGGCTGCTACAGGAATTCCGGTAGGGTTAGGGTTTCCATTTGGGTTTTGGGTCCGGGTCGGGTTTGACTCGAATCCGACCCGACCCGACCCGTTATGCTGGGTTGGATTGGTTCGGTCTAGTTAGCGGTTCTGTTTGGTTCAGATTTGGTTTAGTTTAAATATCCAATAGCTTTTAGGGCTTTAAACGCGTTTTCGGAGTCCAATAAATTCACAGAAAATTACCCTATGTCCAGTTTTCTATTTTACACCATAAATTATTATTTTCATAATAATTTAACACTAATTAACAGCACTTAAAAATCTTTCAATCATAATCACCTTAGTTCTTCATCTAGAAAAAAATACCGAAAAGTTGGGAAAAATTATATTAAAATTATTCTGAAAAATCACGGTGTTTACACATGTGGGGAGAATTTGGTTGTGCAGTATAGGTCAGGTGCCTGGATGCTAGGTGGAGAAATATATTGTAGTGTGTATCATATAATTAAAGTGTCTTGTGTATGTTTGTATGTCTGTTTTGGGGGTTGTTTGACTGTGTACACTGATACACTAGTGCGTCTCAGTTTCAATTGCATGTAAAGAATGTTTAGTAGTTGTGGAGGGAGTGGTTGCTGATATATAGTGTATGACTGCAGTGGTTTGGTTTGTATAGTGTTGTGTAGTACTTGAGTGATAGTTCAGTAGCTGCAGTAGCTACATGCAGTTAAGGCCAACCTTGCAGTGCAGGTGCAGGCATTGCCTGGGTTGGTTTGAGCGTTGGTAGAGTTAGGATCTGAGTGCTAGCTGCTGGCCATGTAAAAAGGTATATTGATATCTAGGACTGTGGTTCAGTTGCATCAGTGTATTAGTATGTCAATTGTATATTAAAAGTTATAGATTAATTGTTAGTGAGTATTAGTTGTTAGAATCTTAGTTTAGTGTCCAGTTAGTATATTAGTATTAGATATCAAGTAGAGGGTTAGTTTTAGTCATGTTATCTATATTGTCAGTTTATAGCAGTTGCATTGTGAAGTACCAGTTAAAGGTATCTACATTGGTAAGAGTTAGTGTAAAGTCCAAGTATTAAGTTAAGATAGTGTTGATGATAGTATTTACATGCTAATTTAGATAATTAGATTTAGTATTAATAGATGTTAGTGATTGTTGTATGTTAGTATAAATGTCTATTATTAGTTAGTTATCTAATTAGATGGTTGGCTAGTTATATTGTTAGATGTTGCGTTCTAGTTACCTTGAGATATTACCAAGGTATTAGAACACTTGAGTTAAGGTATTTTGTGTATCAAGTATACTTGATACTTGATATTAGTGATAGGTAAAGGGTGTCCTAGTATCCTATGGCTTAGATATTAGTATTAGTTAACGAGGAATTGACCTAGAAATAGCCTAGAAGTATGTATTTTACTCATTTATCCCTTGTTACACCAAATTAACTTGATATTTCCTATATAAGGTTGTGTGACACCAGCTCGGACACCGAGTTACCCTTTTGCTCTGGACTAGAGGTGTGTACACCTCTCTGTTAGTTTTTATTTTATGATAGTGTATATATCACTTGTCTTAGAACTGCTTACTTGATACTGATACTTGGTTACAAGGACTGTACTATATGGATCCCGTCAGGAGATGTTATCCCTTACCGTGTTCAGCGGATACTCCTTCACATATATTTTATCATGTGCATAGGGTATTGATTTTTATGTTCTTCATGTGCATCCACTATTTCGTGTGCTAGTGTGACTATATCCTATTCATGTGCATAACATGTCGTGATTGGATCCATGAGTATTGGTTGGGGAGGGAGAGTAGAAGTTGGTTATGTGATCAGGCCCTATTTATCTCATTTGTATGTCAATTATATACCTCACGTATAATTGAGTTACCCTATTTATCTCATGTGCAACCTAAGTCGATTACATAACGAACTTGCGCTCTAAACTACATAGCTAGTATTCATGTTCTTCTACTTGCACTTTATTTCCATATTACCAGTATTTACTTTCTAGTTCTTTATTGTGATTATTTGCCTGTTCTAACCTGTATTTTCTATTCTTAATACTTGTCTATCTAGTATTCTTTTCTATTACTCGTCATATATGCTTTAACATGTATCTGGAGTTATTTTCAGAGTTTTCTACTTTCCTCTTTTCCTTATTGGGTATATTTTTCAGATGATTGGCTATAGGAGTTGTGTCCCACTTATTACGGTCCGCGGGATGGTGAGCCACTAAAGGATACTCCCTTAGAGCAGAAGGACATAGTGCCAGTAACCGATGAGGCCTAGTTATATAATCTTGGACTTGTACTAGTCTTATTTTGGACTCATGGCATGTATATATTATTTTGGAGAGTTGATGAGCCTAGACTTACAGTATTGGACTTGAGGATGTTTTGTGACTCATATTTTTCTTTTTATTCCATATCGTGCTTTCATCCTCCTTAGTTTGATATTGAGATTGAGTATTGTTTACCAATATTACATTATTATATTCTTCCTCCATTTGGAGTTGAGATAGCATGACGGGTACCCTTATTATATTGTGTGAGATATTTAGATAGTTATATTGTCTTAGACAGCATTATACCACCGATGCTGCGGCGTAGGCTGGACGTTATTCATTACCCATGCCATCATTCCGGGTGTGATTCGTGACACATTTTTAGTAGTGGTCCATGCAGGTCCTCGAGGTCACAACTAGTGCGATATCGTAGTAGTGCTCACCTAGTATACTGCTATGAGCCTGCTTTAGGATATAGGATATAAGCTGAGAGTATACTCAATCACAACTAGGAACACTGCCAATTATTTGCTTTTGTTATCTCTATCTATCTGAATGCTTGTTTACTTTGAATAATTATGTCCTTCCTTGATGATATCGTATCTTTCGCAATATTGATTCCTTTGTTTAATCTTTTTTCAGGATGTCGTCGAAGACGCGATCGCAGCGCTCTATCGCAGTATCAGCGAGGTCGGTTACTTTACCACCTCCGGGGCGAGCAGCTATTTCTCCAGCTCCAGTTGAGAGGGTCCCCTCACTGGTCCTGGTGGGTCCTCAACAGCCACTTTTGGGGGTGCTCCTCCCCAGTTCAGTGGACAGTTCTAGCTATTTTTGAGGGACTTCCATCCCCACTGCCAGTGCCAGTTGATGATACCCAGCTGTTCGCACTATTCCAGCAGATGATAGAGGCCCAAAGGGCCCAGGCTGAGGCACAACACATGCAGACTGATGTGATGAGACAGGGCATTGAGAATGCCCACCAAGTGGTCATTACCGCAGTGGAGAGGACAGGGCCACCACAGCCACATGAGCTACAGCCTAGGCCTGGTATATTAGAGAACTTTAAGAAGTTGGATCCCCGGCCCTTCAAGGGGACAGAGGGCATTATGTATGCAGATGACTGGTTAGAGAACATAGAGCACGTCATGCGCTTATCCTTCCTTGTAGAGGATCTGAAGGTGGAGGTAGTGGGACTACAGATGATGAATATCGCCAGTACTTGGTTCCGGAATGAGCCACAGATTATCGATTCCGGACTGACATGGAACGGGTTCAAGGACTTGTTCAAAAAGAAGTTCTTTCCGCCCACCGAGAGACTTGATTTGGAGCGATAGTTACAGAACATTCACCAGAAGAACATGTCGGTGGAGGAGTATGCCACAGAGTTTGGCATATTGGACAGATATATATGCTACATGGTGAGGGATCCTGAGATCCGGGCGTGTAAATTCAGAGAGGGATTGAATTGGGAGGTGAGGGCTCTAATTTTCTCGTGCCATGAGACGTACGCAGATATCTTGAGGAAGGTCCGCAAGGTCGAGAGAGACCTGAGTTTGAGGTCCAAGAGGGACCGAGATATCTTTGGTGGTAGCAACAACGCGGGTTCAGCCAAGAGGCCCCATTTACAGCCACAGAGACAACAGTTCCCTGCGACTATCAGAGCACCAATACAGCAGACACACCAGATGCAAAGGCCAGCCCAGCCAACTCGTGTTTGCCCCTTCGGTAAGAAACTAGGGCATGGGTGGGATGTTTACAGGAAGAGACTTGGTCAGTATTTATTTTGTGGCTCAGTAGATCACCAACTGAGGGATTATCCCATGATGCTAGCCTATACAGCTCAGGGCGTAGCCTCGATTCAGAGAGTACCCGTGAGACACCTTGTAGGACAGTAGAGAGGACCTCCTTTGCCGCCACAACAGCAGAGGTTCGTGCAGCAGCACCAGTAGCAGAGATGTGAACATCAGGGGCGAGCTTTTGCCCTGACTATGGAGGAGGCAGAGCCGGTAGGAGACGTTATATCAGGTTTATTCTGATTTGATTCTTTTCTAGCATATACTTTATTTAATTCTGGTGCTTCACATAGTTTTATTTATGTAGCTTTTGCTCTCAAGCACCATCTAGAGGCTGAACCGTTGGCTAGGACTTGCAAGATTACGACCGGGGGTGGCATTATCCTAGTCAGTATTATTTGCAAGGATCAAATAGTTTCAATGGGAGGCCGGGCATTGAGCGCGTGTCTACACGTAATGCCCTTCCGAGCTACGACTTAGTACTCGGGATAGATTGATTGAGTAGGCACCATGATAGTATCGATTATCGTGGAGGCAGAGTTTTGTTTCAGCTGCCAGGAGAGCCAGAGTTTAAGATCGCCAGAGGAGCAGCAGTGCAGAGTGGAGGATGCCTTTTACGGAGCTATGGTAATAGACAAGGAGTTGCCACATCCGTTGATAGCAGAATTCATGGATGTTTTCTTGGAGGAGTTACCGGGCTTGCCTCCAGACCGAGATATAGAGTTCTCTATAGACTTGGTGCCAGACGCACAATCGATATCTCAACATGTCTATATAGTCAACAAAAATGAACTGGCTGAATTAAAGAAGCAGGTGGATAAATTGTAGGACAAGGGCTTCATCCGGTCCAGTTCGTCACCGTAGAGTGCTCCGGTATTGTTTGTACCAAAGAAGGATGGGTCGGTATGCATGTGTATCGACTAAAGTGCTATAAACAATCTCACTGTCAAGAACAAATATCTGTTACCGCAGATTGACGATCTCTTCGATCAGTTGAGCGGAGCAAAGGTATTTTCAAAGATAGACGTGAGGTCAAGGTACCACTAGGTAAAAGTGAAAAAGGAAGACATTCCGAAGATAGCCTTCAGGACTTGGTATGGAAAGTTTGAGTTCTTGGTGATACCGTTTGGGTTGACTAATGGCCCGACAATATTCATGAACCTGATGAACAAGGTGTTTCACCAGTATCTGGATTAGTTCGTGGTAGTGTTTATTGATGATATATTGATATATTCGAAGACCCCAGAGGAGCATGAGAAGCACCCGAGGATAGTTCTGGAGACCCTCAGGAAAGAGAAGCTGTATGGCAAGCTTTCAAAATGTGAGTTCTTCCTTGATAAGGTTGAATTCCTCGGACATGTGGTGATATAGGACGGGATCTCAGTGGACCCGAAGAAGATATTAGCAATTGAGTCGTGATCTACCCTGACTTCAGTGGTAGAGATCAGGAGCTTTCTGGGATTAGCAGGGTATTACCGGAGATTTGTTTAGGACTTCTCCAGGATTGTCGAGCCGATGACTAGGCTGACCCGGAAGGACGTGGAGTTCGTCTGGACGGAGGAGTGTCAGGCCGCATTTGAGGAGTTGAAAAAAGGTTGACTACAGCTCCAGTGTTGACGTTGCTATCAGGAACATGAGATTTTACCATTTATAGTGATGCATCGGGTAAGGGTTTGGGATGTGTGTTACAGCAGAATGGGAAGGTGATTGCCTATGCTTCCAGGAAATTATGCCCACATGAGAAGAACTATCCTAACCATGACATGGAGTTGGCAGCGATTATTTTTGTTCTCAAGCTGTGGAAGAACTATTTGTACGGGGAGCGAGTAGAGATCTTCACAGACCATAAGAGCTTGAAGTATGTGTTCACACAGAAGAAGCTCAATATGAGACAGAGGAGATGGTTGGAGCTGATGAAGGACTTCGATATATCGTTGCAGTATCATCCAGGTAAGGCCAACATAGTCGTTGATGCCTTGAGTAGGTATCACGTGGCTATATACTTGACGAGGGACAGGCACTTATTGGCATATCTTGATAGCTTGGGTATCAAGGTGTTAGTTCCTGGAGTTATGGTATAGATGTAGAAACTTCAGGTACAGTCAGAGTAGATGGATCAGGTTAGAGCCGCACAGTTCGAGGATGAGTCTCTGAGGAGTATTAGAGCGCAGGTTCGGATGGGATTGGCAGAGAACCTCATTATTCCGGAGGATGGATCATTGTTGTACGGTACCAGATTGTGCCTGCCAAGTTGAGCGTTGCGCGAGGAGGTTCTTCAGAAGGTGCATCAATCTTAGTACTCTATGCATCCAGGTGCCAACAAGATGTATAGAGACAAGAGGGAAAATATTTGGTGGCATGGTATAAAACGGGAGGTGGCGAGCTTCGTATCCAAATGTCTGGTATGCCAGCAGGTAAAGGAGGAGAGACAGAGGCCAACTGGTTTGCTTCAGCCTTTACCCATTTCAGAGTGGAAGTGGGAGCATATGATGATGGAATTTGTATCAGGGCTTCCGCGTTCTCTAGGAGGTAAAGACGCAATTTGGGTCATCGTTGACAGGTTGACCAAATTGGCCCACTTCTTGCTATTCAAAGTGGGTACGTCTACGGAGAAGCTCGCTGAGATGTATGTACGACAAATAGTCAGATTATATGGATTTCTTGTGAGCATTATCTCGGATCAAAATAGTCGCTTCACATCCCATTTCTGGAGGAGTTTGCAAGCTAGCTTGGGCACCCAGCTCAAGTTTAGTACCGTATATCACCCCCAGACGGATGGCAGTTAGAGAGGACTATTCAGACTCTAGAGGATATGATTCACACTTGTGTTTTTGACTTTGGAGATTCTTGGGAGGATCATCTTCACCGGGTAGATTTTGCTTATAACAACAGCTATCAGGCTAGTATCGAGATATCACCATTTGAGGCGTTGTATGGACGGAGGTGTCGTACTCCGTTATCTTGGGATAATATTGGAGAGAGAGCCTTACTGGGACCGAAGATGGTCGTGGATGCAGTTGAGAAGGTAAATCTTATTAGAGATAGGATTCGGGTGACGTAGGATAGGCAACGTCATTGGGCCGATAGCTATCGAAGACCATTGGAGTTTGAGATATAGGTTTTATTTTTTATTGCTTGTGATTGCTTGTTATAGTTAGAGTGCTAAGAATATATTTCGTGCTAGGTTGATGATATGGTGTTCTTGAGGATTTCTCTGACACGGTGCACGATTCGCTTTGGTGGAGGCGGAAGCTTAGTCAACGGTACATCGAACCCTTTGGTATTCTTGAGTGGGTTGGTGTAGTAGCTTACAGACTAGACTTGTTGCCTGCACTAGAGGGAGTGCACAACGTGTTCTACGTGTCACAGTTGAGATGGTACGTGACAGATCCTAGCCATGTATTGGATTACTCGGAGATAGAGGTTGGTCCAATTCTCAGTTATTCAGAGTAGCCAGTGGAGATTCTAGATCGCAGGGAGAAGGTATTACGAAACCAGACGATTCTTTTGCTACGCGTCGCGTGGAGGCATCACTCGCGAGGGGAGTCTACCTGGAAGCGAGAGGCCGAGATGCGCGAGCGATATTCTTATCTGTTTGAGCCGTGAGGTATAATTCTTTCTTACTTGTTGTGTTTGTTTTGTAGATAGATTCTTCCTTAAATTTCGTGGATGGAATTTTTTCTAAGGAGGGTAGAATTGTCACCCTTACTTTTCCAAATAAGGATATTCTAGTCATTTTAATTCTTATTTGGTTATTTATAGTAATTAGTAATTAATTTAGTGTGATATTAAATTGTATTGTGCTTTATGCTAATTATTATATATAATATTATTTATTTATAGTTAGTGGGCTAGACTTTACTTAGACTTGACACTAGTGGACCTAAATTAGATTTATCATGACAATATTTGAGTCAACTTGGACTAGACCCAACTAGACCCATTTCTTTTAAGCTAATTAGGAGAATTATAGTTAATTTGGATTAGTTAGAAACTTTCCAACATAGCCCTCCTTAATTATTTATCATCTATAGCAAGTGGGGGATATTATGGTCATGTGAGGATGCTTAGGAAGGGGGAAATCTAGTTTTCCCCTATAGGGAGAGCTCATCTCTCTTTCCTCTTTATTTTATACTCATTTTAGATCCTCAATTCATTAGATCCCCAATTTACTTCATCCCTTCTCCAAATTCAACCAAAATTCCTTTATTCCTCTCATTTCCATCACTTGGAGAGTTTTGGAGCTCGGAGTTGCAAGAAGCATGAGAAGAAGGAGCTTTGGCAAGAAGATTGTGTCTGAATCGTGTCAGTGAGAATATTTTATTGGGAATCCATCTCCCAATAGGTATAGATCTGAATTTTCCTTCATTTTAGCTTCCAAATCATGCATTGGACTCTTAGGAAGAAATTCTAGGCACTTTGGCTGTGTATTGTGACTTTTACATGGTAGTTTGTGTGTATTTTGGAGGAATTACGAGATTGACACATCAAGTGTGTGTCATGATACTAATTTACTCTAATTGGACTTAGATCTTGGTTGGGATACTAGCTATGTATCCATAATTGGATGAGATTAGGCCGTATCGTGATACAGTACGATAACGTGGGATACGGAGCTCAATTTTGAGTGTTTTGTGCAATTACTCTTCAATTCTCCTTGTAGCAAATTACTTTGGATATACCATAGCTCCGCATATAAAGCCTTCTCCCTGCTCTGCAGCACCTCTAGCAAACTCGAACTCTGGCTCTCCTGGCGAACCAAACAAAACTCTATCTCCTCTATAATCTATACTAGCACGGTGCCTACTCAACCAATCCATCCTGAGTACAATGTCGTAGCTCAAAAGTGGCACTACAAGTAGACACGCACTCAACTCCTGGTCTCCCAGAGTAACTCTTCGATCTTTACAAATATTATTAACCAGGATAATGTCTCCCCCGTTCATGATCTTGCAAGTCCTAAGCAAAGACTCAGCTACCAAACCATGCTTCAGAGCAAAAGAAATAGATACAAAACTATGGAAAGCACCACTATCAAACAAATCTAAAGCTAGAATGGAATCAATATGGCACATGATATAATGCATCCAAAGAAGGGCAGTTAAAGATCAAATATCAATATCAAGGAAGAATAGTTGAATGAATCAAAAGAATTTTTCCTAGATGTGATTGAGTATTCTCAGCCTACATCTTATATCCTATATCCTATATCCTGAAACAGGCTCATAATTGCACTCAATTCAGAGCACCACTACGAATCGCACTAATTGCGACCTCGAAGAGACCTGCATGGGCTACCACTAAAAATGTGTCACGACCCGCACCCGGTATAAGGATACTAGTCGGGAACAACGCCCAGCCTATGCCACAGAATCGACAATAGAACGCTGTTTGGGTAATCTATCTAACAATATAATGAGCCACCAGCAATATTAATATTCTCAATCACAGATCTAAGATGAAAATGAGCACGAATATGATAAAGAATATAATATTCATAAATAACTCATGTGTCTAAAATAATAACATCAATGAGTCTAAAGAAATACTAAATAATAAGTTGGAGACAAATCCAGTACAAAAGAATACTAAGAAGCTACAAGTCCCGGGTCATCTATCTCAGTCGGGATAAGTCCCTCCTGAGCTAGGGTCTCTGACTCTAAGCCCATAACATCCTGAGGTGCGTAATGTGTAGGGTACCACTCCTCAGTGTCATCTAAAAAAAATATATCCAGTCAGGAAAGGAGCAGAGTACATCTCTAACAGCAGTTCTAATCAATGATATAAACTATGTAATAGTAAATAGATATGAATATATAAGATGCAACAATAGATACAAGAGATATACAATAAATAAAATACTGTAAATAAATACAAGAATGGAAAATATGGCAATGAACAAGAATACTAAATGACTAAGTGAATGAGTACTAGCTTTAACTTGTGATCGGCTTAAAAATTTGATACAAGATTTATGGCCTGGCTAATCATACGTACGGTGTATGATTAACACTATTCAAGAACAAGACATGATACAAGATGGATATGATCACATATCTATACTACGTACTCCCCAACCTCGACTGGTATAGTGGATCCAACCATGGTACTGCAGTCTGTGGGCCTATATGTAAAGCATATTCTAAACTATAGCTAGAGCTGATCATATAATATTGTACTCTGTTAGTTCTTCATTTTGGTAACTAGCTTCATGTTCATCTGTGTATATATAGTTTGGGATGCCTTATTATTATATATTTGGTGATCATATATCTTATAACTTGTTGCTTACTTGAGATTTAGACACCTAGGATTTCTTGAGCCAGAAATAACTGTTGGATTGTAGAGTAAACTCTTGCATGTCTAGACAGCCGTGACCGTATCTTGGGGTATGGAGTACTCTGGTATACGTAGCTGGCTTTGTCTGTCCCCGCTCTCCAGTATTCTGGTTCTGGGATGTGACACTGATAACACGCCATAAGCCAGAAAGTCGTTGATTGTCCATATAAGTGTTGCTCTCATCTGAATTTTTTTTTTGAAATATCGTACGTGTTGGCGTATACTTTTCACTGCTGATTCAACTCATCTATCAACGGTTGCAAGTATATATCAATATTCTTATTCAGATTGTTATGATCCAGAATAATAATGGTTAAGAACATAACCGGAGTCTTCATGCACATCCAAGGTTGTAGTACAGGGTGACGATCACAGGCTAGCACGAATACTGGGAGCCCAAAAGTTTGAATAGGGTAAAACCGTCAGAGGAGAGCCCTAAACTTATATTACGCAGATCCGAAGAAAAATTGGGATACTCTCGATCAAAGTGCTTTTATTCTTCATAATCGGATTGGTGATCCAACACTCCTTTAATCTGTTCTCGTATGTGCCAACTCATATTTTTGGTAGTCTCTTTCGCCATAAACAACCTCTGCAACCACGACATTAAATTTAAGTAATGCATCGAATCGATCAGCTTTCTTGCACCGACAGACCTTCCTGTACCAGTTGTCTTGTAGCGATCAGTACCAAAAAAATCTGCACATGTCTTCATTATTGTCGTCTTTGTAGTACATCATGCACCTATTACGACATGCATCGATTTTATTCTATCCCATCCAGAGCGATCTCACCATCCTCTTAGGCCGGTAGAAGTCTTTAGGTAACTTAGTAGCCGCCGACAAGATCTCTATAATCAACTCCATCAGTCGGTTGTAGCATTCTTGCGACATATTAAAATTGGACTTGATGCTCAACAGTCTTGTAACCACCTCCAACGGTGAATGATCCTCACAACCAAGATATAATAGAGTTATTGCATTCTGTAGTAACTCCATAAACTTTGCAGCATCGGCATTCGGTGCCTCCTCAGCTTTATCATGATTATCGAGATTGAAACTAGGTCCGGCAGCATCGAAAATCATGTTCACGCACTCGTCGTCGTAATCAGCGTGGTCATGGACATCCATATACGACTCTATATAAGGCTCTGGCTCTGATGCTAAAGACATAAGTTCTCCGTGTGAGGTCCACTGATAGTAATTCGGCGTAAAATCTCTCGAGTACAAATGATATGTCACATCAATTTTTGAGTGATATTTCAATTTGGGACATCTCTTACACAGACACTTAATTTTGGTGTCGTCCATGTACTGAGGGAACGCCTTGACGAACTGCAGAAACTGTTCCACCCCTGTATGGATTCATCCCGCATACCACACATGTCATCAGGATGACGGTTGTACATCCACGAACGATGACGCATGTAGCAATTCAGATCCATTTCTAGATACTTCTACAAAGATGAATAGACATCGTTCAAGTATATTATCCAAATAGATGCAAAGATGGATACATATGTGAACACTAATTAAGGATATGTATGACATCACGTATTCAATGTGAGCCATTATCTGGAAAAAAATTTTTTACTTCTGCATGCCTTTTGAGGCTATTAGAGTTAGACTAGATTTTTAAAAGTCTACTAGATTTCTGATAACTCCAATAGCTTCAAAATGCTTATAGAAGTA
Organism: Iris macrosiphon; assembly: GCA_036927795.1. Taxonomy (NCBI): domain Eukaryota; kingdom Viridiplantae; phylum Streptophyta; class Magnoliopsida; order Asparagales; family Iridaceae; genus Iris; species Iris macrosiphon. Next base: position 111,362,842 of record JAYESA010000018.1, read on the forward strand.
ATTTTTTTTCCAGAGAATGGCTCACATGGACACTTGACTTCGGAGGTGACGACAAGCGTTCGTAGTTATTCTACTTTTATAATAAGTATTATCTATGTGAAACTATTTACCACTTAACTTATATTTATCTAGCTTGTAACATAAACCTAATTATTCTACTTTTATAGTGAGTATTATCTATATGAAATTATTTACCATTCAACATATATAATCCTATACATGTAGCTATATATGCGCTTGGTATCTAGGTATCACTTGACATTTAGTACCCCAGGTACTTAAGATATTCATAATTAACTCAATACCCCATACTCAATAACTTATCCATGTATCTTGGTATATTGATACCTACTCAAGTATCTTGGGATACTAAACCAAAATTTAAATATTCTTAGATACTCAATCCTAATATACATACCCTCACTCAACACTTAACATATACTAACTCACTAACACTTACTCACTAAATACACTCAAACACACACACACACACATACCCACATGTATACAATGTGCACTCACTTGCACATGGTGCAAGTTGCTGCTATTGCTATTGCATGCTGCTGCTATTACACACACACACACACACACACATCACTAGTACACCCTAGATACACACTCCACTCATGACACTCACTCCAAATATAGGTTACCTGACCCTCTGACTGAGGAGGAAGATCGTCGGAGTTTAGGGGAGCCGAGGGGGGTTGTCGGGGCCGAGGGGAATGTTGTGTCCTTGATTATACGATACATATACCAATGTCGTACCACAACCACCCGAACACGAACTCTTGTGTCAAGGATAGATTTGACACTGCTCTAACCCAAGCTGGATACTAGTTCTAGAAGAAGCCAATATCGTGTCGTGTCTCGGCTTTGAAGAGTCATTTTTGTGTCCGTGTACACGACTCTCCTTGAGTCAAGATCTATATCGTATTGTACACGATGCTGATACCCAAGGATGCATCTAATTAACTCAGACAGCTAATTAGAAGAGAGAGAGGGTTAGGGTTAGGGTTTGTGTCATATCCCGTATCGTGTCAGTGTATGTATCTATGTCGTGTCCCGTGTCGTATCATGTGTCGTGTCCATGTCAAATATTTAGGGTTAGGGTTTACTTGATCTTGTGGGTTGACCGAGGAAGGAGATGGCCAAAAGGAGGAGGAGGTCGACGCAGGCGGTTGAGGAGGAGGAGCCCGGAGAGGAGGAAGAGGGGGGTCGTCGGCAGTAGAGCACGGTCGGAGGGGGTCGACGGAGCCCGGTCGACAGTGGGGGTCGTCGGCGGGGGGTTGGGGGGTAAGAAAACATTTTGGAAAATTTTCGAGTGCGAATGGGGGGAAAGGAAAACTCGATCGCTATATTGAAAATAAATTAGCGACGTCTGATTCAGACGTCGCTAAACGTCGCTAATCAGACGTCGCTAAACGTCGCTAATAGCGATGTTTAGATAGTCGCTAAACGTCGCTAATGCTAAAAAAATTAGCGACTTCTTAGACGTCGCTAAACGTCGCCATTAAAAAAAATTAGCGACGACTTCATACATTTATAAATTTTGCTAACTAAAAATTAACGTCGGTAAAAATGTCGCTAAATCAAAAAATTTAGCGACATTTAGTGACGTTAAAAAAATATATAGCGACTATTCTTTCAAAAAATCCAAGTACGGTCGCTACTAGTCGTTATTCATCGCAAACAATGATATTTATTTATGGAGTCGCTAAATTCTTTAAAATTAACGACGTTAAGTTACGACATCGCTAAAAATGTCGCTATTTTATCATATTTTGGTAATGCAAGAGCATGGTCGGTGGGGGACTTGAGTGAATTTTCTTCTTTCCCACTTTAGCATTTTGTATCATTTTGGACGTTTAGCCACTTGCATTCTTTAGCCGGCAAGTTCTATACATATTTGTGTAAATTTAGACTGCAGCTGACAACGACTATGTACTATTGGCACTATGCTAGCGCATCATTTTGCGTAGTTAGTTTCTTGAGCATTTGGATAAAGCGTCGGAACGCCTTACTGCTTCATCTTATATGTTTATATCTTCTTGCTCACTGTTCGAATGATTGACATTGATGTTCTGTGAGTTCCTAGGAAGATTTTATTGTAGTATGCGTCCCATTTTCTAGTTACTGCCATGATCGATGTACGACGAATTATACTTTGTACGGGATTAGCTGGCCATGTCCGTCTTCGTATTTCGATACTGGAATGTGACAACTTTACTAGTAAAAATAACAGAAAATTGTGTATAGAGCATAGAAATTTTATGAAATTGTGTTCAGAGCAATGAAGTTTCAAAATTTTCGAGGAGAGCAACCAAATAATTTTTTGGACTTAAGGATGTTTATATGTAAACTATATAGTAATTGCTAAAAGGTGGGGCCCCTACTTTTCCGTTCAGGGAACGGTGCATTCATTAATTGTTCCACCGGATTGACAATCATTTATCTCCTTTATATAATGTCAAAACTAGATTTCACCGTGAAAAATTTTCATTCCAAAAATACCCTTCAACATATTTAGTAATTAAAAAGAATACCTACAATAAATTTTACTGACAACCATTTAAGAGATGCAATAATAACAACCATTTACGGAAATCAAAGGGTTCATGCTACTTGCTAAGTCTTTTAAATTGTTACCAAAGAATTCGAAGGGTTGAACCATTAACCTATATAATTAAAAACAGTAGAAATAAACTAACTCATCAACATCATTCATTCCAATATACGTGCAAAGCACGTGCATATATACTAGTTGTACTATATAATGTCAAAAGTAGGCTTCACCATAAAAATTTTCTTTCCAAAAATACCCTTCATTATATTTAATAATTAAAAAGATTAATTAAAATTAATAGGGGTATCTAGGTAAATACAAGAGTTGTCCTTTGGTATTCCTAATTACAACAACTCTTAAATGCATTATCTAAAAATGAGGCATTGAAAAATGGACTTTGTTGTATCATTCATTCATTGAAAAATGAACAAAATTTGAATACAAGTGTCTTTTAATCTTCCTAACAATAAATACGTACAACACACGTGCATATATGCTAGTTATAATAATATAAAAAGGGTGGAATAAGAAAGGACGTTTAAGTGGAGCAATTGCTAATCCGGTTTAGTTGGTACTTGGCAACATTTATTTTGAGCAATAAATCAATGCACCTTTCTGTGAAGTATTGCTAATAAATGATTGTTAGCAAAATAAATGATTGTTAAACCGGATAATAAATGTTGCCAAGTACTTGGCAATAAAAAAGGTGCATTATAGGTGAAATAATATATTTTACATCTAAACCTCCTTAAAAAAAATATTTTTGGACAATTATTCAAAAATGATCTTTTTAAGAACGTTTTGTTATCCTCCTCGAAAATTTTAAAATTTATTATTCTGAACATAATTTTATAAAACTTCTATGTTCTATACGTAATTTTTTGTAAAAATAATAATCATAGATCCTGTAATGCTTGTCTTATGTTTCTTTCTGGTAATCAATGTTTCTTTCTGGTAATCACAAGGATGATTCGAGTTCAGTATAACTATGTATTATATATACAAAACAATAATATTAATATAACATGATTTTGAGCATATTGCTGAAAGAATATATATGTATTATTGTAAATAGTTTGGGCTTTCTAGTAAAATTAATAATGCTATAAATCACAGTCATGGGAGCGATAGATACCGTCCCATACAACGTTTTGGTACGTCCACACTGCGAAAATGAAGCATCCACAGTTGAGGATTTTTGACGACCGGATTCATTTCTAGGCCAAACATCATTTCAGAAAACAAAAACACATAAATAATCTCCAGCCTGATTCATTGCACATATCCTTTTTTTCTTTTTCTTTTTTCTCCCTTGTTTTCTGAGACACGGTAGATATTGCCACCAAAGGAGGTGACATACTCTTATGGGTCGTCTGAATCAAAATTTTGTATTTTTAGCAATTTACTATTCACTTAATTTTTATGATTTTTTTTTTTTACATTTCTATATCCAGCTGCCAAATGTTTCAACGGTGTGAAGCGGTACGCGTAGCATGTGTGGGACACAAATTATTCTTTATATCTCAGCAAAATAATCCAATTATTTGACTAAAGATGCAGTAGAATAGCATGTATGAGCCGAAAAGCCATCAACGTCAAACTGCTGCGAGCACATAGATTCTAGCTCTTTTCTTTTGTTTACTCAATCAATCCACAACTAGAATCTATGTGCTCAAAGCAGTTTTGATGTTATCAAGATTGATTGTTTCAAACAATTTTAAACAAACTTTTTTTTTAATCATGTCATTATAAAAATATGATAGACTTTTTGGAACAATACGATATATTTTATTTTCAATAAATAATAAAATAAAATTTTAATTTTATCTTATGGTTCAAATAATTTTTTTAATAAATGATAAAAGATGGATTTAATTCTATCTTAGTATTCAAAAGAATATTTTTAATAAATAATAAAATATAGATGTAATATTAAATTAATATTAATATTAATATTAATATTAATTTTATTTTTAATTTTATTTTTATTTTTAATTTTAATTTTGATTTTGATTTTAACATTAACATTAGCATTAAATTAAAATTAATATTAATACTAAATTAACATTAACGTTAAAATTAATTTTAATTTTAATTTTAATTTTAATTTTAATTTTAATTTTAATTTTAATTTTAATTTTAATTAACAGTAATATTAACATTAATATTAATATTAAAATTAACATTAATACTAAATTAATATTAATATTAATATTAATTTTAATTTTAATTTTAATTTTATTTAATCTATCTTTTATCATTTATTTGAAAAGTTTAGTTTGAATCTTAAGATATAATTAAATCTCTTTTCCCATTCATTGAAAAAAAATTATTTGAATTTCTTTTACCATGTATTGAAAGGAGTCATTTGAATCCAACGAAGTTGTAAATATACGTATGGAACCTACTGTTAAATATAACCGAAATGTACCATAAGGTAGACTTGCAAGCCTACTAGAGCGAATATATATATATATATATATATATATATATATATATATATATATATATATATATATATATATATATATATTTCAGTTTTTAACTTAATATCGTAAATTTTGATATTCTAAAAAAGGAAATGAAAATACCCATGTCCATCCACCTCTTCACCCCCTCCCCCTCCCGAGCATTCGATTTATTCGGTTTCAACCGAACTGAAATAGTCAAAAACGAATAAACCGAAACTCTAAAAATCCAAATTGAAATCGAAATCGAACAGAAATTAGCCAAAATCAAACTGGACCGAATTGAATAAGCTATTCGGCCATTCGGTTTAATCGGTTTGTTAGTTTGGACTATTGCTATTATTTAATGGATCAGACCCAAAGTTAGAATTATATTAAAAATTATAATTTTATACACCTTTGTTGTATTTTAAAGTTGTATCCAAAGTTAGATTTTAAAACATAAATATATATATATATATATATATATATATATATATTGTTTTTTTTTAAATATACACATTTTAATCACAAAATATGCATGGAATTAGGATATTTACATAATTGCATAAATCTTATTCAATTTTCGGTTTATGAACAAAGCCGAAATCCAAAACCGAAACCCAAAAAAAAATTTTAGTATTTTTAAAAAAACCGAACCAAAAATTTTCAAACCGAACCGAATCGCTTATTCAGTTCGGTTTGGTTCGATTCATTTTTTGGTCCAAAACCGAATAATGCTCACCCTAGCCTCGGCTGTCCCACCACCTCCCCCTCGGCAGCACCCTCCTCCCGCGTGGCTGCCCCACCCCTACACTCCCTTCTCTCTTCGTGCACGTTGGCACTGCTGATGTCGTCGCTGCTACATGCGAAGAGGGGGTGGTGCGACCGAGGGGAAGGGGTCAGCCGCATGTGGGTCGGGGTGGAGAAGGAGGAGTAATTTCATCATTTTTATATTTTTTGTTATCAAGTTAAAAATATTCAATAGATGATGGTATCAAATTGTCGAGTAAAAAAAGTGTAGGGTATTAAGTCCAAAAACTGGAATAGTTAACGATATCAAGTTACAATTGAGGAGTGATCGAGATTCCCTCACTTATTTTGGTCATGTGAGGATGCTTGGGAAGGGGAAAACCTGGCCGGCCCCTATAGGGAGAGCTCCTCTCTCTCTCTCTCCTCTTTATTTTACACTTATTTTAGATCCCCAATTCACTTCATCCCTTCCCCAAATTCAACCCAAATTTCTCCATTCCCTCTCATTCCCATCATTTGGAGAGCTTTGGAGCTTGGAGTTGCAAGGAGCACTAGGAGAAGGAGCTTTGGCAAGAACATCATGTCTGAAACATGTCCGTAGGAATATTTTATTGGGAATCCATCTCCTAATAGGTATAGATCTGAATTTTCTTTTATTTTAGCTTCTAAATCATGCATTGGACTCTTAGAAACACCCTAATGACATAGGGCTACCTATAGAAAGAAATTCTAGGCTCTTTGGCTGTGTATTATGATTTTATATGGTAGTTTGTGTATATTTTAGAGGAATTACGAGATTGACATATCAAGTATGTGTCATGACACTAATTTAGTCTAATTGGACTTAGATTGGGGTTGAGATACTAGCTACGTGTCCACAATTGGATGCGATTATACCGTATTGCGATACAGTGGGATACCGTATGATACAGAGCTCAATTTTGGGTGTTTTGTGCAATTACTCTTCAATTCACCCCAGTCCCAAAATACGTAGGACTAGGACACGTAAGCATGCCAGCCGCATGTATATGGCAACTCTAATATATGAAAACCATAGCACATGCGTACGCTGTAATATGAATAGCAATTCACCAGTGGTATAAACTATCACAAGTTACAGGGTATAACTAAATCTCATCCACAGAAATCAAATATATTGAGTAACCAATAACCATGTAACTGGATCTCAATATAAAGTATCTAAAGATGATAGTCAGATGGAAACAAATCTACTACCAACTAGAATAAAGAATAAACAAGACAAATACAATATAAGTACCACAACTATCAACCAGTGAGACTCGAAGAGAAGACCTGCTCAGAATATAGGTAACCATGTCCTGATCTGTGCTCCTGCGAATACTCATAAACATCTACACCTGGAAAGGGACCAGGTCCTCAGAGGGACATAACAAGATACATAGAAGCATTCCATAAAGTAAATACTGAATAAATAGAGGGGTGTGCTAACCATCTAAGTGAAATACAATTTGAGGACAACTTTGAGTGTATGGAAAAGTGTAGGCTAGACATATGCTGACGTAATTCACCAATCGTGACAACTGGCTAGTATATGCCACATATGCCCCCCATAGGAGGGTGCTCTATAATAACGTCCATCTCCGAAGAGCATGGCATCTGTATAATATATCGTCCATATCGCTTCGAAGAACGTGGCATCAGTTTTATAGATATCGTCCATATCACACCGTCGAGTGTGGCATCAGTGTAAAGGAAGTGGGGTATCCCATACGCCTACTAGTCGTCCTCCCCTCCCAAATGCATGTTGTATCCACAACACGTTGTAGCTACTACACCGAGACGGAGGGCAAGTATCGGTGTTGTAACTCTGGCTCATAGTCTATCATTAGAATAATAGGTCCAACCTTACAACTAAACAAGGACAAGGATCGAACCTTCGCACTACAATAGTCTATGCTTCGACTACTAATATCTGCTAAGTCTTCTAACATGCATCATTAATAGCAGTTATACCCTATCCGTCGCACGACCTACGCGTACAGGTGGCCATCCGCGTACGCAAGTCTGTGTCCTACATAAGACTCACAACACGTATAAGAAATGTGTCAAGGCCTGGGGAGTCATACCGATAACTCCACAACTTTAGGTGGGTCTACTAGACACTAGGTCAGACACAAGTCCTAACGTCAACGCAATCGTTGACTGCTCCCGAGTCTCTCTCGGACGCGCACAGTTATAAAAGCTAAAACAATAAACAGGCAACTAAATAATAACTAAAATTTAAACAGTACAACAAGACAAGGAATACTTGCCTGGCAAGAAAGCTGCGAAGTATCAATAATCTGCTCCTGAAGTCGCGCAGATAATCCAATCGGTCCTCTCGAGATACGCGCACGGGAATGACGGTGACGAAGATGAGGTTGACGAAGATGACGACGACGATGATAACTACGATGATGGCGATGATTATGACTACAGCGACGATGATGATGGTGATGCTCATGGTGAAGATGATGGTGATGATCATGATACTGATTATATGGTGGTGATGACAAGGATGATGATGTGGGTGATAGTGATGAAGAGGATGGTGATGTGGACGATGGTGATGACGATGAAGAGATGAGGATGATGATGATGGCAATGGCGATACTGGTGGTGATGATGATGGATTACCCGAGAAGCTACTGTTCTGGCCAGGGGGGGCTGCTCCAACGAGGGTGACGGAGTGCAGGGAAGCAAGGAAGGTATTCGTGCTGGTGGTAGTGACTGGCTGAGGGAGGTGGCCGGGGAGAAGAAGAGTTAGGGAAGGAGGAGGAGGTATTCGTGTTGGGAGCAGCGATTGGCCGGAGAGGACTGTGGTGCACAGTCGGAGAGGGGATAGACAGGCGGAGGAGATGACGACGCGGAGGAGATTAGGGAAGGAGAGGTCGACGAGATGGCAATGGTGGTGGTGACGTTGGTTCGTGCAGCAGGGTGGAGAGGTGTAGGCCAAAAACGATGGTCGCGGGTCGAGGCTCGTCGAGGATGGCCGGGGCCGTCCAGGCGAGGGGAGAGAAGAGGCTGAGGTGGATGGGAGGTGGAAGAGATGGTCGTGGCGGTGGTTGCAGTCGAGAAGGTGAGTCGGGGACGATGGAGAGAGGTCGGGAAGGTGGTGCTCCTGCGGAACTACGAGCCAGGCGGGGGGAGGTGATGGCAGCAGTGGTGGTTCAACATGGCCGTGCTGGTGGTTGGTGTCTAGGTGGTCGAGGTAAAGTGAGGTGGACGGGCTCAGGCGGGCTGGGTCGAGTGCGGTGGTGACGGGGCTACGCCGACGAGTTCTTCGGCGGTGGGTGTAGGCAGGGAAGGCTCGGGAAAGATGGAGATGAACAGTAGTAGTATAGGGATGGGTTTTTGGCTGAATTTTAGTTTGGGTTTAGGTTTTGGGAAAATAAAGGAAAAGGGTGGTATTTATACATGTAAGGGGGCTTGGTTTGACCTAGAAAAATTTGACTTTGGTCAACATCTTCTTGGGTTGGGCCTTAGGCTCACATGGGGATGTTTGGGAGGGCCATAATTATATTATTTAAATGCATGGACTAGGTTTAAATGGGGGGGCGATGTTTGTGCGTTTCACATTTCGAAGAATTACAAAAAAATTCATATGAAGGGACAAATGAGTTTTCTTCATGTATTGTCCAATGGTGTGGACACCTTAATGCACTTTTGCATAAAAAATGCCCAACAATTGGAAAATTGCACAAAGGTAGAAATTGGATTTAAATTAATTAAAATTAATGTGCAAGGTATTCTGGAATTAATTAGAAGCACATGGGGATAAAATTAGGTAGGACGCGAGTGTCATGGACGTAGAGGTCTCAGAGTAAATTTTTATCATAAATTAGGTTGCACAAAATGGGTCAAGATTGTGTCTCCAATTTTGATTGGAACGTACAAGGATACAAAGTCGTATTTATTTAGAATTAATTATAAACGTCCGCGATGAATATTGTGTGACTCAAATGTAGCACAAGAAAGCATAATTATAAGTTACACCAAAGTCAGAAAAGTAGGCGGTCACGTCTAGATCAAGGTTGTGAAATTTGTTGGAAGGCAATGACTAGTGAGGTGCTCCAATTATCGAAGCAACGATAAGGCGCACTAAGTGATATAATATTGTATAATTAAATAAAATACCTTGTTCTAATTCTAATTTGGATTCTAATTAGCCCTAATCTCTCTATCTAAGCCAAGTAGACCTAATTTTGGATGAGGGAGTTTACAATCTACCCAACTTAAAATAATTTTATCCTCGAAATTAAAATAAGGCATAATTTGATTTAAGTCCTTCACATGCGTACATCAGGCAAGTCAATCGCGATCTCTTCTAAAAGTTTAAAACTTATTCAAATCCATCGTAATCACTTTTAAATTAGATTAACCATTGTTTAAATCAACTTCAACACCTCGCACTATCTTCTTTCTTTTTAAATTAAATAATCCATATCTAATCTAATTCAAATCTATATGATATCCCACATTTAAAAATTTACATCGCAATCTCCAATTATCATAATCTCCTTTAGAAAACAATTATAACCACATATTATTTCTATTTTCAACTTGTGAATTTCGTACTCTTCAAATTTTAAATTCAATTTACATCCTCAATATTTCAAATAGGGGATCCAACAATCAAAAATTTAATTCTTAATTCAAATCATCAAATTTGAAATTCAATCCGTCGATGTTCATGTTTAGAGTTTTATTTATTTTTCAAGATTTAAATTTATGATTCAACCTCCAATATTTCAAAATTTAAATCATATGCTCAAGTATAAATATTTGGTTCGCCATATCACGGTTTTTAAAATTCATTAATCCTCATCATCTTAATCATTCTTCTAAAATTCTTAAATTTAAAATGACTTGAACCTCTCCATCTAATTTTACTCGATCATAATCTAAAAGAAATTCCTCTCAAGTTGACAATGCAACTTCTACCCAACTTAGAATTTACCCATCTATCACATAAGGCTCTTACATTTAAGAAAACTTATTCCTCAAATCTACTTAATCATATTACTCAATTCTCAAAAATTTTAACACCAAATGTATCGTATATGATATACCCTTAATCAGTTATAAAAGATAGTCATCTAGTAATATGATTGGCCTATGAGGTATATCTTATACTCTCTGTATATCAAACTTATACTAAATACGAGGTTTCATCTTTCCGAAGTAAGGAAAGACGGAAAATAATAATAAAGAGTTCAAGTGGGAGGTAATAGAATAAAAGTATGGAGATCAAGGTATTTAAAAAATTCAAATGGGAATTGTCAAGGCAGTTGTGGAATAAAATCATATTTTGGTACTTCCTATTCACATGCTCGTGTCAGTACAGTTATATAACTGATACGATATGCTCAGGCATATCTAGAGGGCAAGTATATTTATCTACTAATCACTATATATCTCAATCCATGTAAAGTAATTATACGAAAGGCGAACCAAGCGCACTATGGTTGATCAGACCGTAATACACTGATTCTGAAATGTATTAGTGTAGCACTCCAATAATACATATGTCATGAACAAGCTCGATAAAGAATAAGCTTGCAAAACTAGGCTATAATAGCAGCATAAGTAAAGGTAGTACAGCAAATATAAGTATGCTAGATTATGATAAGAAAAATTACAAAATAATTCAAGTTCACAAAAAGGTAAGACTCTACAATCTCTACAGTTGTCATACTAACTCCTTTTTCTAAGTCGCTAGTCGACCAAATAGGAGCATGGACCTCTAAGTTCTACAGTTTGAATAACCACTATCGTCTTATGCTAGTATACAGTTAATGTCATTCAGTTACACTTCAATAATGAGTCAAGAGGACTACGCACTACTAGGTTGTGAGGCATACTACCCAACTTAAAATAATAAACTAATATTGTGATGGTCTTAAGGGAAATCTACAAAATAACCTTGTTCTTATAAATAAAGTATGAACTCTTACTAGGTATATGCGAAAAAGATCTTGGTGCTGATTAGGGTATCCTATTGCATTATATAGGTAATGGTCACCTTAAGTCTTAATCATAGTGCTCATAGAACATGTGTCAATAGTAAGAATGGAAAAGTTACTGGCCTTCAAGGGAAAAGATGATATAACCTATATTGAGGTGGGGTACATGTTACGTGATTTAAAACTAAGAATAATCAGATCATAATCTAAAGGCACAACTCAAACTATCAAGTTCTAACTACCAAGCACATAATTTAAAGTTTAAGATTACAACTATAATCCTAGCAAACTATATATCCTTACCATAAGATAAAATCACTTGGCCTAAAATTATAAAGGTTAGGTGGCACGAATTGAAAGATGAAGAATAGAAGAACATAATTAGTCGTCGCGCAAATATAGCGAGCGCTAAGTTTTCAGAGGAACAAGATTTGAATTGAAAAATAGAGGGACTCTAGATAATACCATAGTTTTCCTAAGGGAATATGGTATGCTAATATCTGTGTTTGAGGTATGATCAAGGGGAATGTTATATTCATTCCTCTTGGCTTCCTAAGGCAGTGTTTGCTCATATCAAGACAAGAATCTAAATTTATAGTTCTATAATACTGTCTCACTATAAAAGTTAAGTTTGGTCCTATTATTCAACCTTGGATTTCTATTGGTTCCTCAAAGCTAGGGTCAAACAATATGGTCAGATTTATAGCTAGCCCTAGTATTGCCTATACTACTCTTACGTCATCCTCAATTATCAAGGGATAATGGTCAATCAATCTATAGGTAAGGGTTGCTAGGGTTCATTAGGTAGTAAGGAATGCTAGGGTTCATTAAGTATTCTAAACTTAGTGATGTGTCAATACTCTAGTTGTGTTCTTCTTAGGATTGTTACCCTAATTATTATCCTAACAACATGGATTTCTATATTCTAGGAGAAGGCTATACTCAAAGAATATTAGGGAGGCACATGAATCAAGCAGGATGTAATTATTTAAATAGAACAGATTGGAAGGAAGGTAAATCATAGTCAATTATGGATGAGATACTATACTCTATTCCTAGGTGCAGGCTTGCTCGGTACAGTAACGTAACCGAGACAATATGCTCTTGACCTGCATGGGCCACCACTAAAAACATGTTACGCCCCAGTCCCAAAATACGTAGGACTAGGACATGTAAGCATGCCAGCCGCAAGTATATGGCAACTCCAATATATGGAAACCATAGCACATGCGTACGCTGTAATATGAATAGCAATTCACCAGTGGTATAAACTATCACAAGTCACAGGGTATAACTAAATCTTATCCACAGAAATTAAATATAATGAGTAACCAATAACCATGTAACTAGATCTCAATATAAAGTATCTAAAGATGATAGTAGGATGGAAATAAATCAACTACCAACTAGAATAAAGAATAAACAAGACAAATACAATGTAAGTACGACAACTATCAACCACTGAGACTCGAAGAGAAGACCTGCTCATAATATAAGTAACCATGTCCTAATCTGCGCTCCTACGAATACTCATAAACATCTACACCTGGAAAGGGACCAGGTCCTCAGAGGGACATAACAAGATACATAGAAGCATGCCATAAAGTAAATACTGAATAAATAAAGGGGTGTGCTAACCATCTAAGTGAAATACAATTTGAGGACAACTTTGAGTGTATGGGAAAGTGTAGGCTAGACATATGCTGACGTAATTCACCAATCATGACAACTGGCAAGTATATGCCACATATGCTTCCATAGGAGGGCGCTCTGTAATAATGTCCATCTCCGAAGAGCATGGCATCTGTATAATATATCGTCCATATCGCTCCGAAGAATGTGGCATCAGTATAGTATATATCGTCCATATCGTTCCGAAGAACGTGGCATCAGTGTAGTATATATCGTCCATATCACTCCGTCGAGTGTGGCATCAGTGTAAAGGAAGTGGGGTTTTCCATAAGCCTACTAGTCATCCTCCCCGCCCAATGATTTATGCATGTTGTATCCACAACACGTTGTAGCTACTACACCGAGACAGAGGGCAAGTATCTGTGTCGTAACTCTGGCTCATAGTCTATCGTTAGAACAATAGGTCTAACCTTACAACCAAACAAGGACAATGATTAAACTTTCGCACTACAATAGTCTATGCTCCGACTACTAATAACTGTTAAGTCTTCTAACATGCATCAATAATAGCAGTTATACCCAATCTGTCGCACGACCTATGTGTACAGGTGGCCAACCACGTACGCAAGTCCGTGACCTACATGAGACTCACAACACGTGTAAGAAATGTGTCAAGGCCTGGGGAGTCATACCAATAACTCTACAACTTTAGGTGGATCTACTAGACACTAGGTCAGACACAAGTCCTAACGTCAACGCAATCGTTGACTGCTCCCGAATCTCTCTCGGACGCGCTGTCACCTCCACATTTTAGATTAGGGATATTTCCGTCTTTTTATTAATTAATTGAATGTGTTAATATTGCATGATAATTATTTATATTTAAATTGCTGTGATTTATTTGATTGTTGTACTTTACCGTTGCTTCGATAATTAGAGCACTACACTAGCCTTTGTCTTCCAACAGATTTCACATCCTTGTTCTAGACGTGCCAGACTGTTATCTTTATCCTTGTGTGACTCAAAATTATGTCTTGTTATGCTTCATTTTAGATGCACAACATTCATCGTAAATGACTATATTTAATTTTATATAAATCCAACTTGGTATCCTTGTGTGTTCTAATCGAAATTGGAGACACAATCTCGACCCATTTTGAGCAACCCAAATTAGGGTAATATTCTATTCTGAGTCTACTTCATTCATGACACTTGTGTCCCACTTAAATTCAGTCTCTTGTACTTCTAATTAATTTTAGAACACATATTACATTTATTTTAATCAATTAAAACCATAAACCCAACTATGTGTAATTTCCCAATTGTTGGGCACTTTTGTGCAAAAGTGCATTAAGGTGTCCACCCCATTGGACACGACACGTGAATAAACCCATTTCTCCTTCATGTGTATTTTTCTATACTTTTTGGAGTGTGTAATTCAACACCAACCTCCTCGAAACATGATCCTCCAAACCTTGAACCAATTGAATCCTAGCCATTTATTTGGAACCCATTTTAATCATGGCCCTTGAAATATCTCCATGACAAGGCCCAAATCCAAGGGGATTTGACCAAGTCAATTTCTAGGTCAAACCAAGACCTACACATATATATATATTCCTATTTCTTTTCTTTTCTTATTTTTTCCCAAACACCTAAAAAATTTTCCAGCCGACACTCCTTTCTTTCTCTTGTTCATTCACCTCCTCCATCTCATCTCTTCAACCCCTCGACCTGCCGGAACCGTCCAGTCCCCACCGGCCACTCCAACCCAACTCGCCACCCGCTGTACGCAACAAGCCGGACCACCTGACCTTCGTTGGAGTAGCGCCTGAGACCCCGCTGTCCACCCCCGACCGACCTCGTCATAGCTCTCCCGCCGGGACAGTCAACCCCCCGTCCCGCTGCCACGAACCGACCA
Organism: Iris macrosiphon; assembly: GCA_036927795.1. NCBI lineage: Eukaryota > Viridiplantae > Streptophyta > Magnoliopsida > Asparagales > Iridaceae > Iris > Iris macrosiphon. The sequence continues at coordinate 111,378,148 of JAYESA010000018.1, forward strand.
GTCCCTCGTCAACTACCACTGCACCAAAACGCTGTCCACCGCGTCGACGACAGCCGGAGACCCGCTTGAACGCCTGTACACCGTTGACAACCCCGCCGGACGAACCTCATCTCCCCCAGTCCTCTTCCCTGCCTCCTCCTCGAACTCGCCCACCACTGGAGTTTGACCCGATCTCCTCCTACTCGACACCACGACGCCCCACCAGCACAATTAACACCCATAGCAGCCGATCCTCCCCGTTGAAGTCCCCTCGACTGAACCACAGCCGGACCTTCCTCTTTCTGTCAACCACCGAGCAATACCCTCGCCTTCATTCATCATCATCGTCGCCGTAGTCGTAACCATCGCCCTTGTCGTCATCAACATCATCGTTGACATCATCGTCGTCGTGCAGCGCGCAGGTTCGTTCCTACCCTCATTTCTGCCATTTTATGTGATTGTGTATATGTAACTATATGGATGCATATATGTACGTATTTGCATACGTATTGGTATATATTCAAAGGTATATTGGTATATATATATAATATATTTCTTAAACTAGTATATATATTCATATGTATTGTATAGGTATTCCCTAGTATACGTTTAATATGTATAAAAATTGATTAGTATGTATACGTATACGTATATAAATATATATATAGTATAAACTCTATTAAGTATGTATATACATATATCTATTATAATTGTAATTAATTAATATTAATGTATATGCTAGATAATAATAATGTATATGTCTATGTACTAAATGACCTGTGTGTAACCACGGATACCCCGTAGTTACATTGACCTGTGACCACGTAGCATGATAGCAGACTGCCATATGTACACCGACGTACTGGCAAGACCGTATCATTTACTGTCTGTTATGCACAACAACTACAGACGTGACACCCCTAGCGTAGTCTATGAGTTCATTATGGTTATGTGTGTGTTAGTATAATATCTGATGCAATATTGTATTATATGATATATCTATAGGACTGTTGGATTGTTCTGTGAGACTTCAGGAGCAGGATATTGGTATTGCCAGCTAAGGACCCCAGGCGAGTACATTCTCTGATAATTTTCATTATTTGATAATTTCTATAATTCCAGTATTTAGAAATGTTACATCCGACTCTTGACACTGTGCTACACGGACTAGTATATAGATTGGATCTTTAGTCATGAGATGTTACAATGGTTATCGTATTGACATTGTACATGACATTGACATTAGACATTGTACATGATATATTGGACATTGATCGTGTATCGTGAGGTATCATGATTGGATCCACAGTACTAGTTAGGGGCGAGAAAATTGCTAGTGAGAGATGTGATCAAATTCCTATCATACAAGTGTAGACATTAATAGTGCTAATCATACACCTCACGTATGATTAGCCAGGCCATGTAGCTACCGAACAAGTTCCCAAGCCGATCATATTTCGAAACTATAATTTCAAACACTTAGAATAGTTATAGTTCTCTATTTTAGTTCATATACTACATCACTCCTATATGATATTGCACCTCATTCTCTTCATTTTATATATGCACTGACTGTACCATATTGCCTATATTGCATATTCTCTTTATTTTGCTATTGTATTTAATTATTGTCTTCTCTCAGTATATAGCATCATCTATTTATTGTTTTATAGTCCTTATCAATTAACTGGAACTGTTATTTGAGATGTACTTTGCTCCATCCTGACTGGAAATATTTTTTCAGACTGCGCCTTAGAGGACTGGTGTCCGACATTTTATGGACCACAGGGAGAGTAGCTGCAGCCTTGGACTTTGTAGCAGGTGTGATTCTCGGAAGGTCTAGCCGGGATCACTAGTTATTTAGTTAGTTCCTTTTAGCAGTTTTTGGTACCGGATTTGTCTTCGACATATTTAGTTGAGACTTGGATATTATTGTTGAGTTAGATTATTTCTATTTTAGACTTGTGTTGCATTTTGATTTATTTATTTCTTCGATATCTTATCGTGCTTTAGCTATGTGATTGAGTATTGTTCATATTATATTGTGTTATCTGTGACTCCTTATGGAGTTGGATGCTCGTGTGAGAATGATTAGATAGCATTGTGACCTAGACAACGTTCTACCGCCGATGCTGCGGCGTAGGCTAGACGTACCCACGTACTCGTGCCCCAAATTCTGGGTGCGGGTTATGACACATTTTTAGTGGTGGCCCACGCAGGTCAGACTTCGCAATTAGAGCGATGTCGTGGTAGTGCGACATCTTAGTTGTACTACTGCGTGCCTGCGATACGATCTAGGATATAGCATACTAGGATGAGAGCGAATACTCAATCATAACTAGGAATATTTCTAATCAATTATCTTGTTGTCCTTATTTCCTTATGAATGTTGCTTCCTTAGAATTTTACTGTCCTCCCTTGATGATATCACATCTATTGCCTTGATTGATTCTTTTCGGTCTGCCTTCAGGATGCCACCGAAGATAAGATCTATGAGGGTGGGAGCATCAGCTTCAGAGGGGTCTGCCACCTCTCCACCTAACGGACAGACATCTGGAGTCCCTCTTCTCCCACCTGTTCAGAGGATTGCCCCAGCTATGACGAACAACCTTCCACCTCCACCGACACCGATTCCCGGAGGTATGCCCACTAACGGGGCACAGATGTTCGCACTTATCCAGGGCATGCTAGAGGCCCAAAGAGTGATAGCAGAAGCTCAGTGTGTCCAAGCTAAAGCTCAAAGAGTGCAAGCAGAGGTGCACCAGGCACAGACAGAGCTGATGAGAGAGAGCATGGAGAACGCTCACCAGATGGCACTACAGACAGTTGAGAGAGTTGTCCAGCAGTATCCTGGCCAGCAGTAGCAGCAGAGACCAGGCACTATAGTTGATTTCAAGAGGATGATGTCTCGAGAGTTCAAAGGCACCGAGGGGATACTCTACGCAGACGACTGGCTAGAGGATATAGAGAGGAATTTGCGTTTGGCGCAGATTCCGGAGATTCTTCAGATCGAGGCCACTGGCAGTCAGATGTTTGATATCGCGCTGACGTGGTATCGTACCGAGCCGAGACTCACTAACGGAGGACTTACTTGGGAGGACTTCAAGGAGCTCTTCAAGGAGAAATTCTTTCCTGACGTAGCTTTGGGAGCATTGGAAAGTCAGTTCCATGACTTAGTCCAAGAAAGCATGTCAGTCGACGAATACGCCACAGAGTTTTGTCGATTGAGTCGATTCGCGCCATCGATAATTCGAGGCCCAGGAGATCGAGCACGAAAATTCCGAAAGGGATTAAATATGGAGATCAAGTCCCGTACTTCGGGACGACGCACTGCTACGTTTGAGGGTATTCTGATGGATGCCCAGATTGTTGAAGATGACTTGGACCTCAGGCCCAAGAGAGGACACGACACTTCTGGAGCGACATGTGGTAACACAGGACCGGCCAAGCGCCCACACTTTCAACAACAATAACAGAGGTCGTACCAGCAGCAGCATCAGCAATACCAGACACCAGTTCATATTCAACAGGATCAGCAGCAGCCTCCGAGAGAGACACAGCAGACTTGTCATTACTGTAAAAGGCCGGGTCATCTTTGGGATAACTGTAGAGCGAGGTTAGGACTTTGTTTGTACTATGGCACTACGGGACATCGAGTGAGGGATTGTATTCTAGCCCCTCATCTTTCCGGCCAGCGAGTAGCCCCAAATCATAGAGATCTAGTTAGGCCACCTGTGGAACCGCAGATTGCTCAGCACCTGCAAAGGAAGCCACCCCAGTAGGGCGGGACATTTGTGATGACAGTCGAGGAGACCGATACTGCAAGTGATGTATTAGCAGGTTCTGTTCTTTTCTTTCCTTCTGTCCTTTCTATTTGATTGATTGATTGATTCCTTAGTACCGTAGCTTGTATTCGTGATTTTCTTGTTAGAATATAGTTATTAGTACACCCTGATAGAGACTGTCATTCCATGACGGAAGACACCATAACCACATATGTTTTCCTTAGATTGCACATCGAATGACTGTAGGTAGAATTTTCTAGACCTTGATAGTTGGGAGATTGACCATAGTGAAGATTAATGAAGAGGTTATGACTTAACAGAGAGAGACAAGGTGTCAAAAATTTTGAGGACGAAATTCCTTTAAGGAGGGTAGACTTGTCACCCCCACATTTCAGATTAGGGATATTTTTGTCTTTTCATTAATTAATTGAATGTGTTAATATTGCATTATAATTATTTATATTTAAATTGTTATGATTTATTTGATTGTTGTACTTTACCGTTGCTTCGATAATTAGAGCACTACACTTGCCTTTGTCTTCCAACAGATTTTATATCCTTGTCCTAGACGTGCCAGACTGTTATTTTGATCCTTGTGTGACTCAAAATTATGTCTTGTTGTGCTTTATTTTAGACGCACAACATTCGTCGCAAACGACTATATTTAATTCTATATAAATCCAACTTTGTATCCTTGTGTGTTCCAATCAAAATTGGAGACACAATTTTAACCTATTTTGAGCAACCCAAATTAGGGTAATATTCTATTCTGAGTCTACTTCATTCATGATACTTGTGTCCCACTTAAATTCAGTCCCTTGTACTTCTAATTAATTTTAGAACACATATTATATTTCTTTTAATCAATTAAAACCATAAACCCAACTTTGTGTAATTTTCCAATTGTTGGGCACTTTTGTGCAAAAGTGCATTAAGGTGTCCACCCCATTGGACATGACAGGTGAATAAACCCATTTTTCCTTTATGTGTATTTTTTCATACATTTTGGAGTGTGTAATTCAACACCAACCTCCTTGAAACATGACCCTCCAAACCTTGAACCAATTGAATCCTAGCCATTTATTTGGAACCCATTTTAATCATGGCCCTTGAAATATCTCCATGACAAGGCCCAAACCCAAGGGGATTTAACCAAGTCAATTTTTAGGTCAAACCAAGACCTATACATGTATATATATTCCTATTTCTTTTCTTTTCTTATTTTTTCCCAAACACCTAAAAATTCTTTCCAGCCGACACCCCTTTCTTTCTCCTGTCTATTCATCTCCTCCATCTCATCTCTTCAACCCCTCGACCCGCCGAAATTGACCAGTCCCCACCGGCCACTCCAACCCAACTCGCCACCCGCTGCACGCCACGAGCCGGACCACCTGACCTTCGCCGGAGTAGCGCCTGAGACACCGATGTCCACCCTCGACCGACCTCGTCATAGATCTTCCGTCGGGACAGTCAACCCCCCGTCCCGCTGCCACGAACCGACCAGTCCCTCATCGACAACCACTGCACCAAAACGTTGTCCACCGCGTCGACGACAGCCGGAGACCCGCCTGAACGCCTGCACACCGTTGACAACCCAGTCGGACGAACCTCATCTCCCCCAGTCCTCTTTCCTGCCTCCTCTTCGAACTCGCCCACCACCGGAGTTTAACCCGATCTCCTCCTACTCGACACCACGATGCCCCACCAGCACCATTAACACCCACAACAGCCGATCCTCCCCTTTGAAGTCCCCTCGACTGAACCACAGCCGGACCTCCCTCTTTCTGTCAACCACCGAGCACCACCCTCGCCTTCATTCATCATCATCATCGTCGTAGTCGTAACCATCGCCCTCGTCGTCATCAACATCATCGTTGACATCATCGTCATCGTCGTCGTGCCGTGCGCAGGTTCGTTCCTGCCCTCATTTTTGTCATTTTATGTGATTGTGTATATGTAACTATATGGATGCATGTATGTACGTATTTGCATACGTATTGGTATATATTCAAAGGTATATTGGTATATATATATATATATATATAATATATTTCTCAAACTAGTATATATATACATATATATATGTATTGTATAGGTATTCCCTAGTATACGTTTAATATGTATAAAAATTAATTAGTATGTATACGTATACGTATATAAATATATATATAGTATAAACTCTATTAAGTATGTATATACATATATCTATTATAATTATAATTAATTAATATTAATGTATATGCTAGATAATAATAATGTATATGTCTATGTACTAGATGACCTGTGTGTAACCACGGATACCCCATAGTTACATTGACCTATGACCACGTAGCATGATAGCAGACTGCCATATGTACACCGACGTACTGGCAAGACCGTATCATTAACTGTCTGTTATGCATAGCAACTACAGATGTGACACCCCTAGCGTAGTCTATGAGATCATTATGGTTATGTGTGTGTTAGTATAATGTCTGATGTAATATTGTATTATATGATATGTCTATAGGACTGTTGGATTATTCTGTGAGACTTCAGGAGCAGGACATTGGTATTGCCAGCTAAGGACCCCAGGCGAGTACATTCTCTGATAATTTCTATTATTTGATAATTTTTATAATTTCAGCATTTAGAAATGTTACATCCGACTCTTGACACAGTGCTACACGGACTAGTATATAGATTGGATCTTTAGTCATGAGATGTTACATTGGTTATCGTATTGACATTGTACACGACATTGACATTAGACATTGATATTAGACATTGTACATGATATATTGGACATTGATCGTGTATCGTGAGGTGTTGTCACGACCCGCACCCGGTTTAGGGGCACGAGTGCGTGGGTACGTCCAGCCTACGCCGCAGCATCGGCGGTAGAACGCTGTCAAGGTCTTGATACTATCTAACTAATGTCACGCAAGCATCCAATCTCCATTAGGAGGCACGGATGACACAAATAAGATGAACACATACTCAATCACAGGATTACAGCACGATAAGATTTCGAATAGTAAAACTAAAATTAAACACAACACAAGTCCACAAGTAATATTCTAACTCAACAATATCCAAGAATCATCAAAATGCCGGAGACAAATTCGGTACCAAATAGTCTACTTAAAGAACTAACAATAAATAATAACTCCGGCTAGACCTTCCAGAATCACAACTAAACTACCAAGTCTGCAGCTACTCACCATATGGTCCATAAAGTGTCGGACAGCGGTCCTCTAAGGCATAGTCTGGAAAAATATTTCCAGTCAGGAAGGAGCAAACCAACACTCTCAAATAACAGTTCCATTAATTGATAATGTCTATAATACAATAAAACATGTCATGCTAGCTACTGAGAAGACAGTGAAATAAATGCAATGGCAATTTAAGAGAGACAGGCAATATGAAGAGACAGGTAATAGGCAATATGATACAGTCAGTGCATGTATGGAATTAAAAGAACAAGGAACAGTATCATATACGGGTGATGTAGTATATGATTTAAAATAGGGAACTGTAATCTATTCTAAGTGTTTGAAATAGTAGTTTCAAAATGTGATCAGCTTGGGAACATGTACGATAGCTACAGGGCCTGGCTAATCATGGGTGAAGAGCATGATTAACACTTACAATTTCTATACTACAATAAGAGGTTATGATCACATTTCTTACTACTACTTCCCCGCCCCCAACTAGTACTGTGGATCCAACCATGACACGTCACGATACACGAGCAAGTCAAGTCTATCATGTACGATGTCTAAATATACATGTCGTGTACAATGTCAATACGATAATCAAGATAATATCTCATGACTGCAGATCCAAGCTATACTAGTCCGTGTAGCACAGTGTCAAAGATTCAGTTGTAACATTTCAAGATCATTGAACTTATAGCAATTATCAAGAATTGGAAATTATCAGAGAATGTACTTGCCTTGGGTCCTTATCTGGTATTTATGGATGTCCTGTTCCAGAGTATCCCCTGGGTAAACCAACAGTCCTAGAAACACAACACAATATAACTTTTGCATCAGAAGCTACGCTAACACACAGTCAAAACACTGGCCTCAGGGCCATGCCAGGCAGGGCACTAGTCAGCTAGGGTCACCTAGTAGGGATACATATTAAAACACATTACCTATTTTTAATCATTAATACCTACCATATATATATATATGCAATACAAATAGGTTTATACCAAATTGAATTTATAAAATATATATATACCAATTAAACATACCTTGAAAATATACTAAGTATATATATATATATATAATTCATGTATACTCATATACCAATTAAATATATATTGAAAATATGCTAAGTATATATATATATATTTAAAATACATATAGTAGAACACGTATTTATATATATCAGTCATATATATATATAGAAATATATTAAATGTATGTACAAAATATATATATATTAATATATACACTAATACTCATTATACATATTTGAAAATATACTAAGTATATATATACAAAATATATATACATATACCAACATTATATATTTTTATACCAAAAATAGTACGTATACTATTATATTTTATATACCAAAAATACGTACATATATCATATATATGCAAAAGTACATATTAGAATATACATGTATTATGTATATTTATACACATTAAATATATATACATTCATTAGATATATACACATTAATATACATATTAATTAGATATAAATACATGTATATTTATACACATTAAATTAGATAATACAATTCATATACATATACATATACCTTAAATACTTACATACATTATATATATATATATATATATATATATATATATATATATAAAGAAAGAAGGATGGGGAGAAGAAGAAACTCACAGAGGGGCTGGCCGGAATTTGGCCGGGGCTCGGTTGGGCGGATGGCCGGAGTGCAGTGGGCTGGCCGCTGGACTGAGCCGCCGCCGCCGGAGGGTGATGGGCACAGCAGCGGCGATGGGGAGGAGCACGAGCAGCGGGGAGATGCGGGTGAACGGCGGGTCGGGCTCGGCCGCCGGTGGTGGTGATGATGTTGGAAGCACGTCGCCGCCGGAGTCGATGTGCACTGGAGGGGATGGCCGGAGGCCGGGCTGATGGGTGGAGATGGAAGTGAAGGGGTGATGGCTGGTGGCGATAGGTTTATGTAGATGGTGGTCGGATGATGTGGGATGGAGGAGCAGTATCCGCCGGGCGGTCGGGGCAGCCAGCGCCGGAGTACAGGGAGGGTCGGCTGGGGCAGTTGACCGGAGTAGCGGCCGGGCCGCGCCGGAGGAACAGTAGGTGCGGCAGCAGCAGTATGGGGGGAAAATGCACAGTGTTCCCCCCCCCCCCTTTTGTTTTATTTGAATTCAAATGAAAAGAAATCAAGGAAGAAGGAGAAGGAAGGAGGAGAAAAAGAAGAAGAAGAAGAAAAGAGAAGAAGAAGAGAAGAGGTTTACATACGTAGGGGAGAGGGAGGAGACTTGTGAGGTGGGGGGAAATCTAGGTGTCTTGGGATTAGGGTTTGAGGGTACAAGATATTAAATAGGGAGAGAGAGAGGGTGTGAATGAAGGGTTGTGATTGACCCTGAAAATGAGGGGTCCAGATTGGGCATGGGAAAAATAATTCATGTGGGAAATGAGGGTGAGAGTTTAAATAAAATATTAGGTTCCCTCATTGATTAAAATAATTGGGTGTTGGCACAAAATGCCAATTTGCAATTTAACCCCCTTAAATTTGGAAAATTGTACAAACACATGAAATGACGAAAATTTGGCGGGCGATTCGGGGTCCGGTGTTTTGTAGGGTCAGGGGACGCTGCAAGACTGGTATGGGCTCGATTAGCAGGGCACTGGAATTAAATTGGGATTTTAGAATCAGATAAAAATGGTATCCTCAATTTAAATAGAAATAAATGCAAGTTGTGTTCAACAATTAATTAGGAGTACATGGAGCCAAAATCAGGTCAGGTCATCAATATCAATATTGAAGAAGACTCAGAACAGAATATTACCCTAATTTGGGCCGCACGAAAAATAGGTCAAGATTGTCTCCAATTTAAATTGGAACGCACAACGATACAAAATAGGGATTTTATTAAATAACATCCGCGACGATTTTTGTGCGGCCAGAAATAATATACAAAGAGCATAATTATGAGTTGCAAAAATAGCAGAATTGAGGGCGGGCACGTCTAGGGCAAGATTGTGAAATTTGTCGGAAGACAAAAGTCAGGATAGTGCTCCAAATATCGAAGCAAAGGCAATGCGCAATAATTAAATAAAATACAGTAATTAATTACACCTCCAATAAATTAATTCTAAAATAAAACAATTAACTTCAAAATTCCATAATTCCGACAGGTGCTCATCTACTGGCTTCTAGGTCAAGTCTACCATCACAAACACAAACGAACACTGTCTATAATATAATATATTAAAGTACACATCACACAGTTATTTAATTTAAATATATACTATTCATGCAATTAATTAATTATAACTACAATAATATTAAATATTGTAAAAAGTCGAAAATACCCCTATTTTCGGAATGTGGTAGTGACAAGTCTACCCACCTTAAAAGAATTTCGTCCTCGAAATTTAAAATCCTCATAGTAGTGTTTACTCAAACACATTATTATTCCCTTCAAATTTAAATTTATCATCCATGAAATCTTTTAATAATCCACAATGTCCTTTCGCAATTTCAAAATTCTAAAATTGTTGTATAACCTGAAAAATCCTCAAAGTAAAAAATCAAAGTCCATCAAAATTTCCTTGAAAGTTTTTGTTAGTAATTCAATACTCGGAATTTAATATTCACTCCTTAAATTTGATTTTTCAATGCACAGTATAAAATGAAATCTCGTCCCACAAATTTAAATTTAAACATTTATCCATCTAAATTTTATTTCTCGATTTTCTCTTCCTCAAAATGCTCAATAATATGATACTTAAGGATTCTCCAAATGCAACATCCAATTATAAAATTCAAAAAAAATCCTAACTTGCAATCAAATAAATATGATGATAGTCTCCCAAAATTTCCAAATTTTAATAATCTATTTAATCATGTCATAATCTTTCTGGAATTAATAAACCACCAATTATGTAATGTTAATTTCTTAACCATTTATTTAAATCAATATTTATCCTCAAATTTTAATCATCTTGTTCCTCTTGTCAAGTAATAACCTCTTCATGAATCTTTACTACAGTCAACACCAATAATCACGGTCTAAGAAAATTCTACCTATAGTCATACCAAATACAATCTAGGGGGAACATACATGGTTATGGTCTCATTTGTTATGGTGTTGCAGTCTATGTATCAGGGGTACTACTAACTACATTCTAACAAGAAAATCATGCATACAACTATTGCACTAAGCAATCAATCAATCAAATAGGTAGGAACAGAATAAAGGAAAGAACAGAAACTGCTAACACATTACCTGCAGTATCGATCTCCTCGACCGTCATCGCAAATGCCCGCCCTGCTGGGGTGGTTCCCTTTGCGGGTGCTGAGCAATATACGGTTCCACAGGTAGCCTAACTGGATCTCTATAGTCTGAAGCTGCACGCTGGCCGGGGAGATAAGAGGCTATAAGACAATCCCTTACTCGATGTCCCGCAGCGTCGCAGTACAAACAAAGTCCTAGCCTCGTTCTACAGCTCTCCCAAAGGTGACCTGGCTTCTTACAGAAATGACAAGTCTGTTGTGTCTCTCTTGGAGGCTGCTGTTGATCCTGCTAAATACGAATTGGCGTCTGGTACTGTTGTTGATACTGATACGCCCATGGATATTGTTGGATAGGAACTGGTGCTAGGTACTGCGGTGGATGCTGAAATGTCCATGGTTGTTGTTGTAACCTCCGATTTCCAATTTCCAAAATAATTAGATTTTAATTCATTTTAATATATTGAGTTTTATAAAATATTCTTCTTGAAATTTTTAGTTGATTTTGAACGATGTTTGATTTTAGAAGGTAATTTAAAAATCTTGTATAAAAATCATTTTTTTCATAAATGTCGCTTTCTTATAAAATAAGTACATAAATAATAATATATATATTTCTAGTTTCAAATATTTATTGGCTTGAATCATAAAATTATTGTTTTAACTAAATAGTTATTTAAAAGACTAGTTCATAAAGTAAAATAAATTTTTGGGATAGTAAATAAAATAAATGTCATACTTTCTAAGATTTTGCAAAATGTATTAATTAGTAGCAAATTGGAAATTTGCTAGCTTTCCTAAAAATATTTCTGAAAATATAATCTTTATTTTTATTTTTTCAAATTTCCATTTCCTATTAACTAGCCCACACCCTCATTTTTCCCACATGAGAAACTTTTTATATTTAATTCTGGGCCATTCATTATTGGGCCAACCCGCAACCCTTTATCCCACACCCTTCTCCCTATTTAAGTTCTCATTCTCACATTTCCCAAGAAACCCTAATCTCCAAATTTCTAGATAGCCTCCACAAATTCCCACAAGCCAAATCCATCACCATTTTGTGTGCTCGTGTCCGTGTGTCCAGCATCCGTGTCAGCCGTGATGGCCTCGGGTCCGACCCCGGGTGTCCTACCGTATCCATTCCTTTCCTGTGTCCAGATTTACAGTTTACAACCAGCTTTCCGTGTCCGACACACCCGGACACGCCCACAGTACATCAGATTTCTGTGTCCTGCCCCGGACACGTCCCCCACAGAGCACCACCCTCGTGTCCAACCTGGACACGTCCCTCACAGTTCAGCGAACCCGCCGTGTCCAGCCCGGACACGACCCGACCCCCGGACACACGACAGAACCCTAAACCTAACCCTAGATCTAGCCTCGCCGAGCGCCGTGGCCGACCAGAACCGCCGCCTCCTCGATCTGGCCGCCTGCCACCACCACCTGGAGTCTCTCGACTAGATCGCCGCCGGAGCCGACGTCGTCGAGTCCGCCGCTGAGTCGAGTCCGCCGCCTCGAAGCCGCTACTCTCGAGCCGCCGCCGCCGCTGGAACCGAGACCGCCGCTGGAACGAGAGCCCGCCGTCTTGATCAGAGCGCCGCCGTCTTGATCAGAGCGCCCGCCGTCTTGATCAGAGCGCCCGCCGCTCTCGAGTCCCACGCCGCCGCAGATCTGCCGAAGCCGCCGCCGCGGATCCCCTCCTCGCCGAGTTCGAGCAGCCCGCTACCGCCTCGCGTCGAGCCGTGGCCGCTTCCTCTCACAGTCGACCGCCCTGCCCGGCGAACCCCATCCGCCGACGCCGGAGACGAGAACATCGTGAGCCCTTCCCCTCTTTCCCTCTTCCCCCTTTTTGTTTCTGTTCAGAGTATAATCAGTTAGTAATTAGATTAGTTTATAATTAGTGTTTAATTAGTTTAGTAAATATGATTAGTAGTTAATTAATTAATTCAATTAGTTTAGATAAATTATTTAATCAGTGAATTATTTAATCAGTAAATTAGTTATAATTAGTTAATTAATTAATCATTTAATTAATTTATATTAGTTTAGTTTAGTTAATTATTAATAATCAGTAATTAACTATTAATCAGTAGTTATTCATTAATGTAATTAGTTTAGTAAATTTATATATTTAGTTTGGTAATATAATTAGTTTAATAAGATTAAATAGTTTAGTTTTTATTTAGTTTAGTAAAATATAAGGATTTTGGTTGTGTGAACAAAAATAATAATTTTGGGTTATATTATATTTAAGAATTAATTTCAATGATAAAACTTAGTTCAAAAATTGTTATTTGGGGCTGGTGACCAATTTTACTATAGATATATAAATATATTGGCTATTACGTAAATTCTAAAATTTTATATAGTATAATTCTTATTTTGGTATAAAAATATATATATGTATATATATATATGTTTGGCAAGAGTATATGTTTAATAAAAATGTGTATTTTTAGTATATGGATCAACATATATATAGGTAGGTAATTTGGTATAAAAGTATATTGGTAATATACATATTAATTTAATACATATTTTGGTAAATATATATGTATGTAGATTATATTTTCGAATTAGTATATGTAATTGATTTGGTATCTATGTATATTTTATTATATGTATATAATTATATTGGTATATATATAACTACGTATTCTAGTATAAGTAAAATGGTATATGTATGTTTATGTAGTTGTAAACCTACTTAACATATTTTATAGATATAAAATAAATTTATATGGTAAATATATTGTTCAACCTATATATATTATGCATGAATTAAATGGTATATATATATATATTGTATATGTATTTATTTTGGGTGCAAGTAATATTGTAGGTGTTAATGTTAGTTAAATAGGTATAATGTGTCTGTCTAACTAGATGACCCTAGTTGACTGAGTTCCATGCCAGGCTTAGCCCTGAGTTAGGTATTTGATTGTGTGTGTAGTATAGCATCTGATGCAAATGTGGTTTTGCTTGTGATATGTTTATAGGACTGTTGGGTTACCCAGGGGACACTCTGGAACAGGACCTCGGTATTCACCAGCTAAGGACCAAAGGCGAGTACATTCTCTGATTAGTTTCTAATATATGATATCTCCTATGTTCACTGTATCTAGTGTAAATATCCATGTTTTTGACACGATGGTTACACGGATTGGTATACACGGATCTCGTCATGAGATGTTATTCCTTATTCATGGTGTAGCTTGTACGAGACTTGTTTCCTTGCTATCTTGTGCATGTACAGACACTAATTCCCGGGGAGATTTGCTACCTTCCTAGGGAATCCTGTGCCATAGCGTACCATGATTGGATCTACTATACCAGTCGGGGGTTTGGGGAGTACTTTAGTGTAGATATGTGATCATATCCAACTTTATATGCACCATAGCTCACCCCACATCTCACGTCGGGTGCGGCCTGACCATTTATATGCTCCATAGCTGTTACGTGTGATTAGCCTGATCTCTACATGCACCATAGCTAACCAACGGTTAGCCTGACTTTATATGAACCATAGCTAATCACATATAACCAGCCTGATCAAGTTCCCAAGCCGATCACATGTTAAAGCTAGTACTCACACACTTAGTCATAGGATTCTTGCTCATTGACATATTGTTCTTTTTCTGCATTTACTTACAGTATTTCCAGTATTTCTTTCCTTGTACATTTCTCGTACCTATATATGCATCTGGTATATTTCCATCTAGAACTGCTACATAGTTTATGTCATTTATATAGAACTGCTATTTAGAGATGTACTCTGCTCCTTCCTGACTGGAAAAATATTTTTCCAGACTGTGACCTTAGTGGACTTGTTCTGACACTTGGAGATTGGTTGTTACTGATCACAGGTATGATTGTTTTATCATTAGTCTTGTGTTGTACTCTTTTGTTCTTCGAATTCTTATCGTGCTGTAATTGTGATTGAGTATGTTGTTCATCTTTATAGTGTTATCCGTGTCTCCTTATGGAGTTGGATACTAGTGTGAGATTATTTAGATAGTACTTGACCTAGACAGCGTTCTACCGCCGATGCTGCGGCGTAGGCTGGACGTACCCACGCACTCGTGCCCCTAAACCGGGTGCGGGTCGTGACACGTTTTTAGTGGTGGCCCATGCAGGTCTGACTTCGCGAGTCGTGCGATGTCGTAGTAGTGTGGCATCCTTGTTATACTACTGCGTACCTGCTATTGAATATAGGACATAGGATACTAGGATGAGAGAGGATACTCAATCACAAATTCTTGAAAGATTTCCTGGGATGACCCCATGAGAATCTTATTTTCAATTTAAATCTTTCCTTGTTTCCGTCCGCTCTCGCTTGTTGTTACTGAACTTGATTCCTGTTGAGCAGTTATTAAATTAAATCTTGGTATCATTGTTGAGTTTGATTCTTGTTGACCAGTTGTTAACTTTAATTCTTGGTATCGTTGTTGAGTTAATTTCAAATTGAGATAAATTTTTACGGACCAGAATTTATGGTATCATCTGATGACATATATATTGATGAGGACAGTGAGGAAGGTAAAACGTCTACTTTGGTTATGGAACCTAGAATTTATCGCAGCCATATTAGCTGTGGTGACGAGAACGTAGGAACCTGACTTGGATGTACATACTATAGTTATGAAGCTTAAAGTCTTTCGCAGCCATACCGGTTGGCGTGGCGAGGATTCTAGATGACATGATTATAGAGTTGCATACCTTAGTTACGGAACCTGTCGGTTATCGCACCTATGCTTACTGGCGTGGCGAGGATTCTGTGTGTCATGATGTCGGATAGACGTGTATGATTATCAGGTTGTATCTTAAATTGGTTCTTAAAATATCATCTCGAGCTTTATCTATTTCTGTTATTCCAGGACTTTGTTCCACCGCTTCTTTCTTTACTAGCAGTAAAGATACTTTCTGTCCTCAATTCAGTCTTTGAGCTCCTATTCCTTGAGGATTTCTTGTTAAGTATGATAATTAGTGGCTTGTAATTTTGTTGTGTCTTGTATTAGTATTGACTGTGTTGCTAGTGAGTTGTAAGTGTTTTGGATATGTGAGCAGTAGGCTTTAATCTAGAGTTAACCCTTAGCATAGTACCTTGTACCAATGATTCTAGGAGTAGTGTCATTAGAGACTGAGAGTTAAGGAAAGTATAGAGTATCAGTGATAGTTCTCAGAGTCAGTATCAGAGCCAATTTACCCGTCCTGGATAATCATGATTATGTAATTGAGTGATCTATGTAAACAAGTAAGTATCGAGGAAATTGTATTGAAGATTAATGGAGCATAACGTCCAATCTGATGATTGATATCGGGCGTGTTGAAGGTAAAGAAATTTATATGCATAAGGAGTTAATGAGGTGTCATGAGTAGAGAAATATCGGAATAGGTAATGAAGATGGTGAAGTGTAGCACGGATTAGTTTAATAGGCTTTAAAGGATTGAAGGAAATACATATACAACCATCGAGATGAGGAACCATACACATACCCATGAGAGTAAAGAAGCATGAGTGTTATAGAGGATACAGGTGATCATGAGTCTAATGGGCTCGATGAGATAATCCATTAATGCAGTTAGTGATATAATACCAAGAGTGCTAATGATTCTATATTGAGGATTAGTCAAGGATGACGTTAATAACAGTAAGCACTCTGTGTGTTGATAATTAGATGATATACCAATTGACATAAATTGAAATCATGAAAGAAAACACAGTTGATGATAACTTTGATCATTGGAGGTAATAGTGCAAGTGATTCGGGCAGTACAAATTAGTACACAGTTCTAGACAATAGAGGTATTGAGTGCACCTTGAGTATCAGAGACCGTGAGCACTAATATGTATATTGAGGAGTTATAAATTAAAAGGTGGAAATAAATTTTAAATTTTTAAGGAGTTGAGATTTTATGTTGTTAAAATATTGAGGATTTAAATTTGATTCACTAAACATAGTTAAGGCTACAAGGATTTTAGAAGTGATTAAATTTTATTTCGATGTGAAGTATCTAATTTTGAGGGGGCATATGCATTTTATTTTAAGTTGATCGGGAAGTTAAACCTTGATGATTATTTTGAGAATTAATTTTTGGTAGATGAGAGATATGAATATTAATATATGATTAGTTGATATGGGTACCAGTGTACATGAATAGAAATTTGTTAGTGTGCAAGAGTTAAGTGTTTGTTAGAGATAATAGACACTACAAGTAATATGTTAACATGATCCTTCTTCCTTTTCTAATGTTCCTTTTCTTCCGCCTTTTGATTGATTGATTGATTTTCCTAGTACTATGGTTCACATGCATGATTTTCTTGTTAGAATATAACTAGTAGTACCCCTTAGCAGAGACTGAAATACCATGACAAAAGACACATGACCTATATATTTTCTTAAATTGCATGGATGTAGGTAGAATTTTCTTAAACCATGATCATTTGGGTTTTGACCATAGCAAAGATCTATGACGAGGTTATGACTGACAAAAAGAGACAAGAGGATTAAATTTGTGGATGAGCATTAAATTAAATAAAGAATTTAGGGGTTGTTATAACGGAGTTGATGGATCATTGATTTTATGAAAATCGAGGTATGATTGAAATTCGAGGACAAACATTTACTTAAAGGGAGAATTAAGAAATTCACAGAGCCAAAAGTTTGAGGATTTATTAATTTTAAGGAGGTCTTGATATGATTGAATTGATTATTAAAAATTTGAGAAATTGAGAGATTAACATTTTATCTATTTGACTGCAAGATAGAAATTTTATATAGTAGGAATGTTGCATTAAAGATACTGGAAGCATCGCATCGTTGAGTATTTGAGGAAAAAGAAAAGCAGGAAATAAAATCGTAAATGGAATAGTGTCAAATTAAATTCTTGGGATGAGGAGTTAGATTGGAGTAAGCATCAATTGAATTTGAGTTAGATGATTGATGAGTGTTTAAAGTTAAATTTTGGGATGCAGATTTTTAAGTTTTATAAATATGCATTAATTGGATTTCAATTAAAAGGATTGGATAGTAAATTTTGTATTTAGTTATTTACTCAAAAAAAAAAAAAAAAAAAAAAATTGAGGAGATTATGATACGACTGGAATTCAATTAAAATATTGAGGATTTGAGTAGTAAAAATTTTACATTGGGATAATAAATTCAGAGGATGAAAAAAAAAAATATTAGTTCAAAATTCGAAAACATTATACATACGGATAAAGAAATATGGAATGAAATGAAGCTCATGGTAAAGAAGATTATAATATAATTGATTATGGGATCATATGATTGAAGGTCGTAAGGTAAGATCATGGTATATCGAGGTTGTGAATTAAATTAAAATCTTGACCATGACAGTAACATTGAAATCGAAGAAAATAATCGAGGTATAGTTGATGTTAAGATAAACAAACTCGAATTTGATGATAAGGCTTTTGATTCAGAAATTCGAAGATCTAATCTAATAAAGTTTGTGGAATTTAAACTTTTATAGATATTAGTTAATGATGAACCACAAGATTGAGAAAAGTAAAATGAACGAGGAGAAAGAAAGGATTATTTTCAGATGGTGGTAAAGACTATTTTTTTCCTAGAAATTAAGAAAGGCGATTAGATGTCTCTTGATTACATTCTGAGGGATGTATTTAAGTTTCTTAAATCAAACTGTCGACCGTATCTTCGAATTAGCTATAACTTTCATGTCTATATCATTCATTATACTGGGTCTTCCTTGGTTTAGTTACTTTGAAAAGGTAACGTGCATTATTCCAATTATCTGTTTTAGTAATCGTGTCTACTTCCCAAAAACCTAAACTTTCTAGAGGATTCAAGGCCGAGCCATGATTCCTTCAAGTTACTCCTATCTTAAACCATATTTTCTTTTTCTTCATGTTTTCTGCTGTTTGGTAAATATTCTCCTTATAGAAATATTTTCTTCAATGATATATTCATCATTATGAACAACAAATTTTTTTTTCTATCCTAGTCATCCCTAAAATTTCGAGGACGAAATTTTTCTAAGGTGGATAGACTTGTAACCTCCGATTTCCAATTTCCAAAATAATTAGATTTTAATTCATTTTAATATATTGAGTTTTATAAAATATTCTCCTTGAAATTTTTAGTTGATTTTGAACGATGTTTGATTTTAGAAGGTAATTTAAAAATCTTGTATAAAAATCATTTTTTTCATAAATGTCGCTTTCTTATAAAATAAGTACATAAATAATAATATATATATTTCTAGTTTCAAATATTTATTGGCTTGAATCATAAAATTATTGTTTTAACTAAATAGTTATTTAAAAGACTAGTTCATAAAGTAAAATAAATTTTTGGGATAGTAAATAAAATAAATGTCATACTTTCTAAGATTTTGCAAAATGTATTAATTAGTAGCAAATTGGAAATTTGCTAGCTTTCCTAAAAATATTTCTGAAAATATAATCTTTATTTTTATTTTTTCAAATTTCCATTTCCTATTAACTAGCCCACACCCTCATTTTTCCCACATGAGAAACTTTTTTATATTTAATTCTGGGCCATTCATTATTGGGCCAACCCGCAACCCTTTATCCCACACCCTTCTCCCTATTTAAGTTCTCATTCTCACATTTCCCAAGAAACCCTAATCTCCAAATTTCTAGATAGCCTCCACAAATTCCCACAAGCCAAATCCATCACCATTTTGTGTGCTCGTGTCCGTGTGTCCAGCATCCGTGTCAGCCGTGATGGCCTCGGGTCCGACCCCGGGTGTCCCACCGTATCCATTCCTTTCCTGTGTCCAGATTTACAGTTTACAACCAGCTTTCCGTGTCCGACACACCCGGACACGCCCACAGTACATCAGATTTCTGTGTCCTGCCCCGGACACGTCCCCCACAGAGCACCACCCTCGTGTCCAACCTGGACACGTCCCTCACAGTTCAGCGAACCCGCCGTGTCCAGCCCGGACACGACCCGACCCCCGGACACACGACAGAACCCTAAACCTAACCCTAGATCTAGCCTCGCCGAGCGCCGTGGCCGACCAGAACCGCCGCCTCCTCGATCTGGCCGCCTGCCACCACCACCTGGAGTCTCTCGACTAGATCGCCGCCGGAGCCGACGTCGTCGAGTCCGCCGCTGAGTCGAGTCCGCCGCCTCGAAGCCGCTACTCTCGAGCCGCCGCCGCCGCTGGAACCGAGACCGCCGCTGGAACGAGAGCCCGCCGTCTTGATCAGAGCGCCGCCGTCTTGATCAGAGCGCCCGCCGTCTTGATCAGAGCGCCCGCCGCTCTCGAGTCCCACGCCGCCGCAGATCTGCCGAAGCCGCCGCCGCGGATCCCCTCCTCGCCGAGTTCGAGCAGCCCGCTACCGCCTCGCGTCGAGCCGTGGCCGCTTCCCCTCACAGTCGACCGCCCTGCCCGGCGAACCCCATCCGCCGACGCCGGAGACGAGAACATCGTGAGCCCTTCCCCTCTTTCCCTCTTCCCCCTTTTTGTTTCTGTTCAGAGTATAATCAGTTAGTAATTAGATTAGTTTATAATTAGTGTTTAATTAGTTTAGTAAATATGATTAGTAGTTAATTAATTAATTCAATTAGTTTAGATAAATTATTTAATCAGTGAATTATTTAATCAGTAAATTAGTTATAATTAGTTAATTAATTAATCATTTAATTAATTTATATTAGTTTAGTTTAGTTAATTATTAATAATCAGTAATTAACTATTAATCAGTAGTTATTCATTAATGTAATTAGTTTAGTAAATTTATATATTTAGTTTGGTAATATAATTAGTTTAATAAGATTAAATAGTTTAGTTTTTATTTAGTTTAGTAAAATATAAGGATTTTGGTTGTGTGAACAAAAATAATAATTTTGGGTTATATTATATTTAAGAATTAATTTCAATGATAAAACTTAGTTCAAAAATTGTTATTTGGGGCTGGTGACCAATTTTACTATAGATATATAAATATATTGGCTATTACGTAAATTCTAAAATTTTATATAGTATAATTCTTATTTTGGTATAAAAATATATATATGTATATATATATATATGTTTGGCAAGAGTATATGTTTAATAAAAATGTGTATTTTTAGTATATGGATCAACATATATATAGGTAGGTAATTTGGTATAAAAGTATATTGGTAATATACATATTAATTTAATACATATTTTGGTAAATATATATGTATGTAGATTATATTTTCGAATTAGTATATGTAATTGATTTGGTATCTATGTATATTTTATTATATGTATATAATTATATTGGTATATATATAACTACGTATTCTAGTATAAGTAAAATGGTATATGTATGTTTATGTAGTTGTAAACCTACTTAACATATTTTATAGATATAAAATAAATTTATATGGTAAATATATTGTTCAACCTATATATATTATGCATGAATTAAATGGTATATATATATATATTGTATATGTATTTATTTTGGGTGCAAGTAATATTGTAGGTGTTAATGTTAGTCAAATAGGTATAATGTGTCTGTCTAACTAGATGACCCTAGTTGACTGAGTTCCATGCCAGGCTTAGCCCTGAGTTAGGTATTTGATTGTGTGTGTAGTATAGCATCTGATGCAAATGTGGTTTTGCTTGTGATATGTTTATAGGACTGTTGGGTTACCCAGGGGACACTCTGGAACAGGACCTCGGTATTCACCAGCTAAGGACCAAAGGCGAGTACATTCTCTGATTAGTTTCTAATATATGATATCTCCTATGTTCACTGTATCTAGTGTAAATATCCATGTTCTTGACACGATGGTTACACGGATTGGTATACACGGATCTCGTCATGAGATGTTATTCCTTATTCATGGTGTAGCTTGTACGAGACTTGTTTCCTTGCTATCTTGTGCATGTACAGACACTAATTCCCGGGGAGATTTGCTACCTTCCTAGGGAATCCTGTGCCATAGCGTACCATAATTGGATCTACTATACCAGTCGGGGGTTTGGGGAGTACTTTAGTGTAGATATGTGATCATACCCAACTTTATATGCACCATAGCTCACCCCACATCTCACGTCGGGTGCGGCCTGACCATTTATATGCTCCATAGCTGTTACGTGTGATTAGCCTGATCTCTACATGCACCATAGCTAACCAACGGTTAGCCTGACTTTATATGAACCATAGCTAATCACATGTAACCAGCCTGATCAAGTTCCCAAGCCGATCACATGTTAAAGCTAGTACTCACACACTTAGTCATAGGATTCTTGCTCATTGACATATTGTTCTTTTTCTGCATTTACTTACAGTATTTCCAGTATTTCTTTCCTTGTACATTTCTCGTACCTATATATGCATCTGGTATATTTCCATCTAGAACTGCTACATAGTTTATGTCATTTATATAGAACTGCTATTTAGAGATGTACTCTGCTCCTTCCTGACTGGAAAAATATTTTTCCAGACTGTGACCTTAGTGGACTTGTTCTGACACTTGGAGATTGGTTGTTACTGATCACAGGTATGATTGTTTTATCATTAGTCTTGTGTTGTACTCTTTTGTTCTTCGAATTCTTATCGTGCTGTAATTGTGATTGAGTATGTTGTTCATCTTTATAGTGTTATCCGTGTCTCCTTATGGAGTTGGATACTAGTGTGAGATTATTTAGATAGTACTTGACCTAGACAGCGTTCTACCGCCGATGCTGCGGCGTAGGCTGGACGTACCCACGCACTCGTGCCCCTAAACCGGGTGCGGGTCGTGACAGTTGTTGAATATGAAATGGTACTTGGTACTGCTGTTGGTGCTGAATACGGGGATGCTTGGCTGGTCCTGGGCTACCATTCGTATCTTCAAAAGTATTATGACTCCTCTTAGGCCTGAGATCCAGATCCTTTTCTGCAATCTGAGCATCCATTAAGATAGCCTCATAGGTAGCGGTACGCCGACCAGAAGTGCGCGACTTAATCTCTCTTGTCAGTCCCTTTCTAAATTTTCGGGCTCGATCTACTGGGTCCCGAATCATGGACGATACAAAACGGCTCAATCTACAGAATTCTGCAGCATACTCGTCGACCGACATGTTTCCTTGAACTAAGTCATGAAACTGACTTTCCAAGGTTCCCAATGCCACGTCGGGAAAGAACTTCTCCTTGAAGAGCTCCTTGAAGGTCTCCCAAGTAAGTCCTTGCGCAGTAATTCTCGGCTCTGTGCGATACCACGTAAGTGCGATATCGAACATCTGACTGCCAGCGGCTTCTATCTGCAAGTTCTCCGGAATCTGGGTCAATCGCAGGCTCCTCTCTATATCTTTTAGCCAGTCGTCAGCGTAGAGTATCCCTTCGGTGCCTTTGAACTCTCGAGGCATCATCCTTTTGAAATCCACTATAGTGCCTGATCTCTGTTGCTGTTGACCAGGAAACTGCTGGTACTGTGCTACTCTCTCCAAAGCTTGGAGAGTCACTTGATGAGCATTCTCCATATTTTCTTTCATCAGCTCGGTTTGTGCTTGGTACGCTTCTGCTTGCACCCTCTGAGCCTCAGTTTGAACTCGCTGAGCGTCTGCCGTCACTCTCTGGGCATCTACCATGCCTTGGATCAAGGTAAACATCTGCGTTCCGTCAATGGGCAAACCTCCAGGAATCGGAGTCGGTGGAGGAGGAAGGTTGTCCGTCACAGCTGCGGCAATCTTCTGGACAGGTGGGGGAAGAGGATCACCTACGTGCATCGAAGATGTAGGAGGAACTACGGCTGTCTGTCCATCAGGTGGAGAGGTGGCAGACCCCTCTAAAGCTGATGTTCCCGCTCTCATAGATCATGTCTGCGGTGACATCCTGAAGACAGATCCCAAAGAATCAATTAAGGCAAAAATGCGATATCATCAAGGAAGGACAATACAGTTCTAAAGAGCAACATTCAAGATAAAAGATTGGGAATAAATATTCCTAGTTGTGATTGCACAGGTCAAAGATATATCCATGGTCTGATACCTCTATCTCTCTAAGTACCCCAGTTCTACCAGAACATACTCACTGCTAGCTTCCTTACCTACTGTAATCGCTGATACTAGTTATCCTTATCACTCAAGTGCATATCAAATGCAACACACCATACTAAGGACTGCATTCTCTAATACAATCCTAGATGAAAACCCAAGTCAGTTTGCAGTGGAATCACTATCATGCTCAAGCCAACAGATCCTTACACATGCATCTCATCTACTATATACTATAATATATCTCTTCCACTATAAAATTCTATCCTCAATTAAAATTCCTCAAAATAACTCCTCGAATAAATTTTATAGAAAAATGCATATACTTCCCCCAAGGTTAATTATTTTAAATACTGAAATGAAAATTTTATCACTTCCAAAAATCCTTACAGTTTGTCTATGTTCATTGGATCGAATCTGAATTCCTCAAAATAAATTTTAATAACCATATTTCAACTCCTCGATTTCAAAGTTTTTGCAATTCATTAAAATCTTCAAATTTTTTTTTTTTTTTTTATAACAATCTCAATCTTCTCAGAATTCAAAAATTTGAAATTCATTTTCAATCTTCAATTAAAATTTTAAATCCACCTTCCGTAGTCCAATAGCTCTAATGTTAATTATTTTCACTGCCCTCATCGACATGCGTTATCAGATAATACCATAATTCAGTCTGCAAATTCATCTTGATATGGATCAACCCTACAATGAAACCAAAATCCTAATTTAATACCTAATCAATAATAATCAATCAATATCACAAGTGAGAATGGACGGAACAAGGGAACGATTTTAAATTGGAAATTATAACAAGATTCTCAGGGGTCATCCCAGGAATCTCTCAAGGAATTGTGATTGAGTATTTGCTCCCGTCCTAGTATCCTATGTCCTAGATCCTATAGCAGGCACGCAGTAGTATAACAAGGATGTCACACTACCATGACATCGCTCTAATTGCGAAGTTTGACCTGCATGGGCCACCACTAAAAACGTGTCACGACCCGCACTCGGTTTAGGGGCACGAGTGCGTGGGTACGTCCAGCCTACGCCGCAGCATCGGCGGTAGAACGCTGTCAAGGTCTTGATACTATCTAACTAATGTCACGCAAGCATCCAATCTCCATTAGGAGGCACGGATGACACAAATAAGATGAACACATACTCAATCACAGGATTACAGCACGATAAGATTTCGAATAGTAAAACTAAAATTAAACACAACACAAGTCCACAAGTAATATTCTAACTCAACAATATCCAAGAATCATCAAAATGTCGGAGACAAATCCGGTACCAAATAGTCTACTTAAAGAACTAACAATAAATAATAACTCCGGTTAGACCTTCCAGAATCACAACTAAACTACCAAGTCTGCAGCTACTCACCATATGGTCCATAAAGTGTCGGACAGCGGTCCTCTAAGGCATAGTCTGGAAAAATATTTCCAGTCAGGAAGGAGCAAAGCAACACTCTCAAATAACAGTTCCATTAATTGATAATGTCTATAATACAATAAAATATGTCATGCTAGCTACTGAGAAGACAGTGAAATAAATGCAATGGCAATTTAAGAGAGACAGACAATATGAAGAGACAGGTAATAGGCAATATGATACAGTCAGTGCATGTATGGAATTAAAAGAACAAGGAACAGTATCATATACGGGTGATGTAGTATATGATTTAAAATAGGGAACTGTAATCTATTCTAAGTGTTTGAAATAGTAGTTTCAAAATGTGATCGGCTTGGGAACATGTACGATAGCTACAGGGCCTGGCTAATCATGGATGAAGAGCATGATTAACACTTACAATTTCTATACTACAATAAAAGGTTATGATCACATTTCTTACTACTACTTCCCCGCCCCCATCTAGTACTGTGGATCCAACCATGACACGTCACGATACACGAGCAAGTCAAGTCTATCATGTACGATGTCTAAATATACATGTCGTGTACAATGTTAATACGATAATCAAGATAACATCTCATGACTGCAGATCCAAGCTATACTAGTCCGTGTAGCACAGTGTCAAAGATTCAGTTGTAACATTTCAAGATCATTGAACTTATAGCAATTATCAAGAATTGAAAATTATCAGAGAATGTACTTGACTTGGGTCCTTAGCTGGTATTTATGGATGTCCTGTTCCAGAGTATCCCCTGGGTAAACCAACAGTCCTAGAAACACAACACAATATAACTTTTGCATCAGAAGCTACGCTAACACACAGTCAAAACACTGGCCTCAGGGCCATGCCAGGCAGGGCACTAGTCAGCTAGGGTCACCTAGTAGGGATACATATTAAAACACATTACCTATTTTTAATCATTAATACCTACCATATATATATATATATGCAATACAAATAGGTTTATACCAAATTGAATTTATAAAATATATATATACCAATTAAACATACCTTGAAAATATACTAAGTATATATATATATAAAATTCATGTATACTCATATACCAATTAAATATATATTGAAAATATGCTAAGTATATATATATATATTTAAAATACATATAGTAGAACACGTATTTATATATATCAGTCATATATATATATAGAAATATATTAAATGTATGTACAAAATATATATATATTAATATATACACTAATAATCATTATACATATTTGAAAATATACTAAGTATATATATACAAAATATATATACATATACCAACATTATATATTTTTATACCAAAAATAGTACGTATACTATTATATTTTATATACCAAAAATACATACATATATCATATATATGCAAAAGTACATATTAGAATATACATGTATTATGTATATTTATACACATTAAATATATATACATTCATTAGATATATACACATTAATATACATATTAATTAGATATACATACATGTATATTTATACACATTAAATTAGATAATACAATTCATATACATATACATATACCTTATATACTTACATACATTATATATATATATATATATATATATATATATATATATATATATAAAGAAAGAAGGATGGGGAGAAGAAGAAACTCACAGAGGGGCTGGCCGAAATTTGGCCGGGGCTCGATTGGGCAGATGGCCGGAGTGCAGTGGGCTGGCCGCTGGACTGAGCCGCCGCCGCCGAAGGGTGATGGGCACAGCAGCGGCGATGGGGAGGAGCACGAGCAGCGGGAAGATGCGGGTGAACGGCGGGTCGGGCTCGGCCGCCGGTGGTGGTGATGATGTTGGAAGCACGTCGCCGCCGGAGTCGATGTGCACTGGAGGGGATGGCCGGAGGCCGGGCTGATGGGTGGAGATGGAAGTGAAGGGGTGATGGCTGGTGGCGATAGGTGTATGTAGATGGTGGTCGGATGATGTGGGATGGAGGAGCAGTATCCGCCGGGCGGTCGGGGCAGCCAGCGCCGGAGTACAGGGAGGGTCGGCTGGGGCAGTTGACCGGAGTAGCGGCCGGGCCACGCCGGAGGAACAGTAGGTGCCGCAGCAGCAGTATGGGGGGAAATGCACAGTGTTTCCCCCCCCCCCCTTTTGTTTTATTTGAATTCAAATGAAAAGAAATCAAGGAAGAAGGAGAAGGAAGGAGGAGAAAAAGAAGAAGAAGAAAAGAGAAGAAGAAGAGAAGAGGTTTACATACGTAGGAGAGAGGGAGGAGACTTGTGAGGTGGGGGAAAACCTAGGTGTCTTGGGATTAGGGTTTGAGGGTACAAGATATTAAATAGGTAGAGAGAGAGGGTGTGAATGAAGGGTTGTGATTGACCCTGAAAATGAGGGGTCCAGATTGGACATGGGAAAAATAATTCATGTGGGAAATGAGGGTGAGAGTTTAAATAAAATATTAGGTTCCCTCATTGGTTAAAATAATTGGGTGTTGGCACAAAATGCCAATTTGCAATTTAACCCCCTTAAATTTGGAAAATTGCACAAACACATGAAATGACAAAAATTTGGCGGGCGATTCGGGGTCCGGTGTTTTGTAGGGTCAGGGGACGCTGCAAAACTGGTATGGGCTCGATTAGCAGGGCACTGGAATTAAATTGGGATTTTAGAATCAGATAAAAATGGTATCCTCAATTTAAATAGAAATAAATGCAAGTTGTGTTCAACAATTAATTAGGAGTACATGGAGCCAAAATCAGGTCAGGTCATCAATATCAATATTGAAGAAGACTCAGAACAGAATATTACCCTAATTTGGGCCGCACGAAAAATAGGTCAAGATTGTCTCCAATTTAAATTGGAACGCACAACGATACAAAATAGGGATTTTATTAAATAACGTCCGCGACGATTTTTGTGCGACCAGAAATAATATACAAAGAGCATAATTATGAGTTGCAAAAATAGCAGAATTGAGGGCGGGCACGTCTAGGGCAAGATTGTGAAATTTGTCGGAAGACAAAAGTCAGGATAGTGCTCCAAATATCGAAGCAAAGGCAATGTGCAATAATTAAATAAAATACAGTAATTAATTACACCTCCAATAAATTAATTCTAAAATAAAACAATTAACTTCAAAATTCCATAATTCCGACAGGTGCTCATCTACTGGTTTCTAGGTCAAGTCTACCATCACAAACACAAACGAACACTGTCTATAATATAATATATTAAAGTACATATCACACAGTTATTTAATTTAAATATATACTATTCATGCAATTAATTAATTATAACTACAATAATATTAAATATTGTAAAAAGTCGAAAATACCCCTGTTTTTGGAATGTGGTAGTGACAGGTGTCATGATTGGATCCACAGTACTAGTTAGGGGCGAGAAAATTGCTTGTGAGAGATGTGATCAAATCCCTATCATACAAGTGTAGACATTAATAGTGTTAATCATACACCTCACGTATGATTAGCCAGGCCATGTAGCTACCGAACAAGTTCCCAAGCCGATCATATTTCGAAACTATAATTTCAAACACTTAGAATAGTTATAGTTCTCTATTTTAGTTCATATACTACATCACTCCTATATGATATTGTACCTCATTCTCTTCATTTTATATATGCACTGACTGTACCATATTGCCTATATTGCATGTTCTTTTTATTTTGCTATTGTATTTAATTATTGTCTTCTCTCAGTATATAGCATCATCTATTTATTATTTTATAGTCCTTATAAATTAACTGGAACTGTTATTTGAGATGTACTTTGCTCCATCCTGACTGAAAATATTTTTTCAGACTGCGCCTTAGAGGACTGGTGTCCGATATTTTATGGACCACAGGGAGAGTAGCTGCAGCCTTGGACTTTGTAGCAGGTGTGATTCTCGGGAGGTCTAGCCGGGATCACTAATTATTTAGTTAGTTCCTTTTAGCAGTTTTTGGTATCGGATTTGTCTTCGGCATATTTAGTTGAGACTTGGATATTATGTTGAGTTAGATTATTTCTATTTTAGACTTGTGTTGCATTTTAATTTATTTATTTTTTCGATATCTTATCGTGCTTTAGCTATGTGATTGAGTATTGTTCATATTATATTGTGATATCTGTGACTCCTTATGGAGTTGGATGCTCATGTGAGAATGATTAGATAGCATTGTGACCTAGACAGCATTATAACGCTGATGTTGCGGCGTAGGCTGGACGTACCCACGTACTCGTGCCCCAAATTCTGGGTGCGGGTCGTGACACGTGCACAGTTATAAAAGCTAAAACAATAATTAGGCAACTAAATAATAACTAAAATTTAAACAGTACAACAAGGCAAGGTATACTTGCCTGGCAAGAAAGTTGTGAAGTATCAATAATCTGCTCCTGAAGTCGCGCAGATAATCCAATCGGTCCTCTCGGGGTACGCACACGGGAATGACGGTGACGACGATGAGGTTGACAAAGATGACGACGACGACGATAACTACGATGATGGCGATGATTATCACTATGACGACGATGATGATGGTGATGCTCATGGTGAAGATAATGGTGATGATCATAATGGTAATTACATGGTGGTGATGACGAGGATGATGACGTGGGTGATAGTGATGACGAGGATGGTGATATGGACAATGGTTATGAAGATGAAGAGATGAGGATGATGATGATGGCAATGGCGATACTGGTGGTGATTATGATGGGTTGCCGGAGGAGCTACTGTTCCAGCCAGTGGGAGCTGCTCCGACGAGAGTGACGAAGGGCAGGGAAGGTGTTCGTACTGGTGGTGGTGACTGGCTGTGGGAGGTGGCCGGGGAGGAGAAGAGTTAGGGAAGGAGGAGGAGGAGGTATTCGTGCTGGAAGCAGCGGTTGGATGGAGAGGAAGGTGATGGCAGCAGTGGTGGTTTAGCGTGGCTGTGCTGGTGGTTGGTGCCTGGGTGGTCGAGGTGCAGTGAGGTGGAGGAGCTTAGGCGGGCTGGGTCGAGTGAGGTGGTGACGGGGCTACACCGATGAGTTCTCCGGTGGTGGGTGTAGGCAGGGAAGGCTCGGAGAAGATGGAGATGAACAGTAGTATAGGGATTGGTTTTTGGCTGAATTTTAGTTTGGGTTTAAGTTTTGGGAAAATAAAGGAAAAGGGAGGTATTTATTCATGTAAGGGGGGTTTGTTTGACCTAGAAAAATTTAACTTTTGTCAACATCCTCTTAGGGTGGGCCTTGGGCTCACATGGGGATGTTTGGGAGGGCCATAATTGTGTTGTTTAAATGCATGGACTAGGTTTAAATGGGTGGGCGATGTTTATGCATTTCACATTCCAAAGAATTACGAAAAAATTTATGTGAAGGGACAAATGATTTTTCTTCATGTATTGTCCAATGGTGTGGACACCTTAATACACTTTTGCATAAAAATGCCCAATAATTAAAAAATTGCACAAAGATAGAAATTAGATTTAAATTAATTAAAATTAATGCACAAGGTGTTCTGGAATTAATTAGAAGCACATGAGGATAAAATTAGGTGGGACGCGAGTGTCATGGACGTAGAGGGCTCAAAGTAAAATTTTATCATAAATTAGGTTGTACGAAACGGGTCAAGATTGTGTCTCTAATTTCGATTGGAACGCACAAGGATACAAATTCGTATTTATTTAGAATTAATTATAAACGTCCGCGACAAATATTGCGCGACTAAAATGTAGCACAAGAAATCATAATTATAAGTTACACCAAGGTCAGAATAGTAGGCGGTCACGTCTAGGTCAAGGTTGTGAAATTTGTTGGAAGGCAATGACTAGTGAGGTGCTCCAATTATCGAAGCAACGGTAAGGCGCACTAAGTGATATAATATTATATAATTAAATAAAATACCTTGTTCTAATTCTAATTTGGATTCTAATTAGCCCTAATCTCTCTATCTAAGCCAACTAGGCCTAATTTTGGGTGAGGGGGTTTACACTATCTATCTCATAACTCACACACACGTCCATGAACATCATCAGTCGTCATACTGCGAGGGTAGCGACCATCGTGACACCTTCAGCCGACATACCGCGAGGGTAGCGACCATCGCGACACAACTCCCGTAGTGCATGCTAGTTGCTACGATTTACCAGAGTGGATAGCCCATGCGCCTACTGATTGTCCTTTCCTTCCATGATACTATGTGTCAAGTGTGTGCCAACATATATATAGTATATAATTATGACTGAAAGAAAATACATATATAATGAATATATAAAATATGATAAGCATAAAAATTACTATAAGCAATTTGGCAAGGTATCTGGCCTGCTCTGAAAAAAATAAAGTCTCAACTCAAGGCATCGTCCGATCTACCCGTCACATAAATTAAACAAGTTAGGTTACAAAAGTGGGTAAATAGATTCCTCCATATTAATCTATTTTAATTCTGAATAAAATAACCTAAAATAGTATTTTTAATCTTATTATAATCTGATTTTATTATTAAACCCTAATTTTGGTCCAAAGAAAGTCAACGTTACGGATTTGTGATCCATGACACGCAAATCAAGGCAATCCGTTGACCAAAAAGTCAATCAACTTAAATCCTGAATTTTTGTGTAAAATTTTATAGATTTTAGCGCTACATGAATGCCGGAATTGACGGTTTCATAAAATTACAAGTCGGTAAAGAGTTATGGCCACAAGGGCACAGATATGACAGTTTTTGGTGATTTCTATTTACGTCTACGTTGCACAAATTTTACAGTAGATTAAAATTTCATATTAAATTCTGGAAAAATATTTTTTTGGAATTTTATAATGTCAAATTTTTGAAACTTTAAACGGCTCATAATTCCGAGTTCGAAATCTCCCGAAATCTCGAAAACACGAAAATACGTCTGATTTTGGATAGTTGGCACTTTCAGAATATTCTGGAAAAATAGGTTTAATAATTATTAAAATAATCTATATATTCATAAAACTAATCTTAATATGGTTCTAACATAAAAAACTGGAGGTATTTGGAGTCCGGAGCTAGGAGATATCGTCTTTTTAAGTCATCATAACTACTAGAAAATGAGGCTGAATTTATGACGAATTTTGACTATTTTTGGACGAAAAAGAGAGGAGTTTGGGGGAAAAAATATGAAAGATGAGTTTATTCCATAAGTCTAACAGGTATTTGTAATGGTGGAGACTACTTAATTGAATACGACTAGGATTGGCTAATTTGGATATGATTAGGATCAGTTTAAATAAGGATAGGATATGCATGGAGTTGCTTTCCTAGTAGGCTCAGGATTTGAATTAATTTTAAATAGTGTTTGAGTTTATCACAATAATTTATAATCTTAAATAGAATTAATGATAATACAAATAATTTATATATAATCTTATTAATATCTATTAACACTAAATTAGCATCTATCTAATATTAAGACTATATACATCCAAATAAATCCTAAGTAATTTCAAAAATCCAAATAAATTCCTTAAAATTCTAAATAAATTACAGAAAAATATAATTAAATATTTTAACCTAAAATAAATATTTGGTAGGAATAATATGCAAGTATGGTCTCATAATAAATCATGGAATTCCTAGAAATTTATGTTTCTTATGTTTTAATTACCCTAAAATTCTAGAAAAATCTCCAAAAATCTAAAATAGCCTAAAAATTATTCTAAATAAATATTTATATAAGTAAATATATCAAAAAATTTATTTTCTAATTAACTAAGAGAATACTCTAAAGAAATTCAATATTAAAATAATCTATAATAAATATATTAATATAAAATACACACAAAATACCTATATTGGGTGAGGGGTTTACAATAATGTATATGTGTGATGTATATATATATATATATATATATATATATATATATATATATATATATATATATACTAGTCTATACTATACTTATATATCTATAAATCCATTGTGTGTATGTAATTTAGTGTGTGAGTGTACTGTGACACTCACAGGTACTGTGTGTGTTGTAAACTGTGTGTAGGTGTTAATATTTGAAGATTGGATTTCAGTCACTGTGTGATTGAATGGGGGGGGGGTGAAGGCAACTGCAATTAGGCAGGTTATTCTTATTGGAGGGGATGTTGAGCTCAGAGTTTGACTATGATGTGGTTGAGGAGGAAACTGCAAGCTTTACAAAGCTATTTTAGTAATACTATAAGTGTGCATACATATAGGATTGGCCTGGGCATTCCATGTTGTCACGCCCCAGTCCCAAAATACCGAGGGACCAGACACGTGGCAATGGCCAGCAGCACACACTGATGGACAAACCCAATTTAATGGATCCATCAGGGCGTACTTAAGCTGTAAAAATAAATCTACGACAACAGGACACAACTAATCTCATCCACACAAGATATAAAATATGATCCACAGAATATAAGGAATGTAAATCATCAACCAGTCTCAACAAAGTGCTTCGGGGAACAACCCGATAAATATCTGATACAAAGGTTCAACAGACCAAAATATAAATAACAGAATAAAGTAAATACTGAGCATAGAACATAGATGCTCAGGAAAAGTCTTCAGCTAACACCTCGTCCTCGAGTGTCGGTACAGCTCTTGTATCTGCTTCTGCTTCGATCCCGTATACCTTAGGATAGATCTCGTCTGCAAATCCTGAGGACATAATCCGGATCCAGGTCCTCAGGGGACATAACAAGGTACAGATAATACAAGCCAAAATAAATGCAGTGCAGAAATAAATGGAATAAAATAGGGTAAGTATGTAGCCATCTATGTAAAATACAAGATGAGAGCATCACGAGTACTCAGGATGAGCCACTACAAGCTCTGTGTCGGGGAGCCGGTAGCGGTAATAACCGATAATGTGTCTAGCTCTGCTACGAGAGTCTACGACCTCACAATAGTAGTAGATATATATAAAACAGCCTGTAGCCTGTGTGTCTCTCCCCACCCAACGTAACCACGCATATCATGACCATAACGTCTCATGTCCATGTCAAGCGGGATCATAGCTAATGCAACCAGTCATAAAGTATCTAAGAATATAGTATCTCTGTCAAGTCCTGTATCCTATACAGAATCACCATGAATATCTCAGGAAGATCATGTCTCATGAATGGTGTCAAGTGTCCTGGGTCATAGTGTACTTGGTAAGACAAGTACGAGAATATAAAGTATCACGAATGTCCATCTCTAGATGACAATACACAATGCCGCGTACGATGTTGTGTCATGCCCCAGTCCCAAAATATCGAGGGACTGGACGCGTGATAATGGCCAGCAGCACGCACCGATGGACAAACCCAATTTAATGGATCCATCGGGGCATACTTAAGATGTATTACAATAGTCCGGGTTTACTATAACAAGTCGGAACTAATCTCATCCACACAAAAGATAATAAGATCAACAGCAATAAAGAAATTAAATCAAACATCCAGTCTCAGCAAAGTAATTCGGGAAAACAACCCGATATAAAGTTTGTTACAATATTCATTTAAACAGGAATAAAAGAGTTTATTTGCCATAAAGACTGAGCATGAAGAAGCAGTTGTTCAGGAGAAGTCCTCAGCGGTCACCTCGTCCTCAGGTACTGGTACTGTTCGGTGAAGTGCACCTGTTCCGTATACTCTGGATAAACCTCATCTGCAAATCCTGGAGACATAATCCGGATACAAGTCCTCAGGGGACATAGCAAGGTACAAGAAAGCTCAAGCCAAAATAAATGCAGTACAGCAAATAATGAAACAATAGGGTCAACTATATAACCATCTATGTGAAATGCAAGTTGAGAGCATCACTAGAACTTAGGCTGATACCACTACAAGCTTTGTGTCGGGGAGCCGGTAGCAGTTATACTATGTATTTTACTATGAGTTTACTATAGATTTTATATATATATAATCATCCTGTAGCCTGTGTGTCTCTCCCCACCCAATGTAACCACACGTCTCATGTCCATGTCACGTGAGATCATATCTAATGCAGTGAGTCATACTATGTCTATGAATATAATGTCTAGGAATATCTTGTCTATGTCATAGATCCTGCAACCTATACAGAATCACCTTGAATATATCAGGAAGATTCTGATCATGATTTGTGTCAGGTGTCCTGGGTATAATGTACTTGATATGTCAAGTACGAGAATGTAAATGTCACGATACCCATCTCTAGTTGACCTTACACAACCCCACGTACGGTGTTGGCACCCGACTATTAATCGGAAGCTAAGTAAGTCAAACGGCCCTAGGTTTAAGCATGTAAAATAGTTATAATTAAGTCCAAGTAAAATGTAATAAAGACTGCAAGTTGGCAAGGTACACTTGCCTGGGTTTTCAACTCCAAGTGTAGCTCTAGCTTCAGCGGGAATTGCAGGCAGTACTCCGGTTGCTGAAACAAACATTACCATCAGATCCAGAAAATATCAATCAGCTAGAAATGCCTGTCCTTGAGTCCAATTTGGACACAGGGGCAAAAATGACATTTTAGGACAAAACGAGGTCCAAATGTGGGCCGCTTTGCACCGAAAAACGCATCAGGGTCAAAGGTCTCCAAATCTGTCCAACTTAGTGTCAACAGGTCAGGAACGATGATACGAACCCAACGAAACTTCCAGAATTGGATTCCGATGAGCCGACCACAAAATCGCCCGTCAAGTGGAGCCTATGGGGCCCACGACACGCGATTTTGTCAACGTTCTCAGAATCGAACCAAACTTGGCTCACAGGACCAGCGTATTGCTACGAGTCCGATGGCGCAAGTTTCGTCTCGATCCGACGTGTGTACACTAAGTTACAACGAGATTTAGAATGGTCGAATACGGAACGGTGTCCGCGGATACGCACTGATTCCGGTGTGCACGCACATCCGAATCAGCTTCTGCGAAATCTTGCACATCCGTATCAACGACGCGCACGTATCTGTGAAGACCGCGCACGACCAAGTCGTCCCGTTTGGCGGGGCATACTCAGTTACGGGGTGAAACAGGGCGTTGGTTTTCCTATTTTTGGATCGCGGTTCACGATCACCACAGGACGCGATACGCCGAGCGGATTGCACGGGCACCGAGGGGGTCATGCAGGCTACACGTCAGGGGCTGGGTCGAGGAGAACTATGGGGCGGCGGGAGTTGCGGGCTGAGGGAGGAGGCGGGTTCGAGGAGAGGGCGGTACTGGGCTCGCGGAGCTGGAGGAGGAAGACAGGGTGGCCGGCGCTGGGGTTCTGGCCGGCGAGGTCGAGGGGAAAGGAGTGCGGACGGAGTTAGGGGTTATATAGGAAAGAGGGAGGAGAGGGTTCGCCGGAGGTTGCCGGAAGAGGAAAGAGAAGGGGAAGGGTTCAGGCGTTCGGGGAAGAGGGAGCGGCAACGTCGCCGGCGGCCACGGCGGCTGAAACCGTCGCCGGAAGGAGAGGAGTCGGGGGGAAGAAGAAAGGGTTTCGGGCTAGCGGGTTCGGGCGGGTGCTGGTTCAGTCGGGCGGACCCGGCCCGACCCGTTAAGGCGGTTGGTCCGGTTCGGGTAGACCGGACGGTCCGGTTCGGTTCAATTTTGGGTTCGGTTTGGTTTTATCTAATATTGGTTTAATTAATTAAGTTAAATTAATCAATAGTTTTTAATACTTTAAAAATCTATCCGGAATCCAATAAATTCCCGAAAAATTACCCTATGTCTAGATTTCATTTTACACCATAAAATATTTGTTTAATAATATTTTAATATTATTTATTATCATTTAAAAATCTTTTAATAATTAAAACACCTGTATTTAATTACAGAAAAATCCCAAAAAAATCCCAGAAAATTGTAAAAATCCAATATTTAAAAATTCTTGAAAATCAGGGGGTTTACATGTTGGCACCCGACTATTAATAGGAATCTAAGTAAGTCACATGGTCCTAGGTTAAGCATGCACAATAATATAAATGAAGCAAGGAAAATATGTAACAATACTGCAGAGTTTGGCAAGGTACACTTGCCTGGGATTTGAATACCAACAGTCGTCCCTGTATCAGTGGATCCTATAGGTACTCCTCCAAAAGTTATAATAAACATCACCAACAGTCTCAGAAGATATCAAATAGCTAGAAATGCCTGTCCTTAAGTCCAATTTGGACACAAGGGCAGAAATGACATTTCTGGGTCAAAGCGGGGTCCATATGTGGGCCACTTTGCATCGAAAAGCGTGTCAGGGTCAAAGGTCTCCAAATTACTCAAACTCAATGTCAACAAGTCAGAAACGATGATACGAACCCAACAAAACTTCCAGAATTGGATTCCGAAGAGCCGATCACAAAATCGCCCGTCAAGTGGAGCCGGTGGGGCCCACGATACACGATTTTGTCAACGTTCTCAGAATTGAACCAAACTTGGGTCACAGGACCAGCGTATTGCTACGAGTCCGATGGCGCAAGTTTCGTCTCGATCCGACGTGTGTACACAAAGTTACAGCATGTTCCAGAATAGGCGGATACGGGACGTTGTCGGCGGATACGCGTTGATTCCGGTGTGCACGCACATCCAAATCAACTTCTGCAAAATCTTGCACGTCCGTATCAATGTCGCGCACATTTCGGTAAAGACCGCGTACGACCAAGTTGTCCCGTTTGGCGGGGCACACTCAGTTCCGGGGTAAAATAGGGCATTGTTTTTTCTGTTTTTGGATCACGGTTTGTGATCACCACATGACGCGATGCACCAAGCGGGTTGCACGGGCACCGAGAGGGTTACACCGTCTTCGCGTTACAACAGACAGAAAGAGAAACAGAGCTACGAGGAGAGAGAAAAGAATACCTGAACAGGGCTCTAAAAACTGAGATTCTCGTGTCCGACACGACACAAAGGGTCACCGTGTCCGGTCTGAGTCCAGTCTAGGGTTTCTGCCGGAGAAAGCGGATCTGGCCGGAGCTTCACCGGAGCGGCTGCTGGGGTGTTCCGGACAGGGGAGGAGATCGGGGAGAGGCGCTGGAGGTGTCTCGATGGGGCTCTCGGCGGAGGAGAGGGAGGCCAGGGGGAGGTTCTGCGGGCACTGTGGAGGCGTCGGGTTCGTCGGAGGCGGAGGGACTGGATTTTGGGAAGATGGAGGAGGTGGCCGTCTATGGCGGAGCGGGGCTGGGCACGGCGGCGAGGTTCGTCAGAGCGGACTGCGGGTACTGGAGGCGTCGGGGTCGGTGGAGCGGGCTGCGGGTTCTGGAGGCGGAGGGTTCTGGACGGAGGGCGGCCGGAGTCGAGCTCTGCGGGGCTGGGCGGAAGCTGCGCCAGGTTCGGGTGGCTGCGGACGGAGGTGGATCGTGCAAGGAGGAGGTAGGCGGCGGGGGTTGAGGCAAGGGAGATCGGAGGGAGATGACGGCGCGGTCGAGCTAGGGTTTCCGAGGGCTGGGCACTGAAGTCGAGACGGCTTTATAGGGCTGCTACAGGAATTCCGGTAGGGTTAGGGTTTCCATTTGGGTTTTGGGTCCAGGTCGGGTTTGACTCGGATCCGACCCGACCCGACCCGTTATGCTGGGTTGGATTGGTTCGGTCTAGTTAGCGGTTCGGTTTGGTTCAGATTTGGTTTGGTTTAAATATCCAATAGCTTTTAGGGCTTTAAACGCGTTTCCGGAGTCCAATAAATTCACAGAAAATTACCCTATGTCCAGTTTTCCATTTTACACCATAAATTATTATTTTCATAATAATTTAACACCAATTAATAGCACTTAAAAATCTTTCAATCACAATCACCTTAGTTCTTCATCCAGAAAAAAATACCGAAAAGTTGGGAAAAATTATATTAAAATTATTCTAAAAAATCATGGTGTTTACACATATGGAGAGAATTTGGTTGTGCAGTATAGGTCAGGTGCCTGGATGCTAGGTGGAGAAATATATTGTAGTGTGTATCATATAATTAAAGTGTCTTGTGTATGTTTGTATGTCTGTTTTGGGGGTTGTTTGACTGTGTACACTGATACACTAGTGCGTCTCAGTTTCAGTTGCATGTAAAGAATGTTTAGTAGTTGTGGAGGGAGTGGTTGCTGATATATAGTGTATGACTGCGGTGGTTTGGTTTGTATAGTGTTGTGTAGTACTTGAGTGATAGTTCAGTAGCTGCAGTAGCTACATGCAGTTAAGGCCAACCTTGCAGTGCAGGTGCAGGCATTGCCTGGGTTGGTTTGAGCATTGGTAGAGTTAGGATCTGAGTGCTAGCTGCTGGCCATGTAAAAGGGTATATTGATATCTAGGACTGTGGTTCAGTTGCATCAGTGTATTAGTATGTCAGTTATATATTAAAAGTTGTAGATTAATTGTTAGTGAGTATCAGTTGTTAGAATCTTAGTTTAGTGTCCAATTAGTATATTAGTATTAGATATCAAGTAGAGGGTTAGTTTTAGTCATGTTATCTATATTGTCAGTTTATAGCAGTTGCATTGTGAAGTACCAGTTAAAGGTATCTACATTGGTAAGAGTTAGTGTAAAGTCCAAGTATTAAGTTAAGATAGTGTTGATGATAGTATTTACATGCTAATTTAGATAATTAGATTTAGTATTAATAGATGTTAGTGATTGTTGTATGT
Organism: Iris macrosiphon; assembly: GCA_036927795.1. Lineage (NCBI taxonomy): Eukaryota > Viridiplantae > Streptophyta > Magnoliopsida > Asparagales > Iridaceae > Iris > Iris macrosiphon. Next base: position 111,418,265 of record JAYESA010000018.1, read on the forward strand.
TAGTATAAATGTCTATTATTAGTTAGTTATCTAATTAGATGGTTGGCTAGTTATATTGTTAGATGTTGCGTTCTAGTTACCTTGAGATATTACCAAGGTATTAGAACACTTGAGTTAAGGTATTTTGTGTATCAAGTATACTTGATACTTGATATTAGTGATAGGTAAAGGGTGTCCTAGTATCCTATGGCTTAGATATTAGTATTAGTTAACGAGGAATTGACCTAGAAATAGCCTAGAAGTATGTATTTTACTCATTTATCCCTTGTTACACCAAATTAACTTGATATTTCCTATATAAGGTTGTGTGACACCAGCTCGGACACCGAGTTACCCTTTTGCTCTGGACTAGAGGTGTGTACACCTCTCTGTTAGTTTTTATTTTATGATAGTGTATATATCACTTGTCTTAGAACTGCTTACTTGATACTGATACTTGGTTACAAAGACTGTACTATATGGATCCCGTCAGGAGATGTTATCCCTTACCGTGTTCAGCGGATACTCCTTCACATATATTTTATCATGTGCATAGGGTATTGATTTTCATGTTCTTCATGTGCATCCACTATTTCGTGTGCTAGTGTGACTATATCCTATTTATGTGCATAACATATCGTGATTGGATCCATGAGTATTGGTTGGGGAGGGAGAGTAGAAGTTGGTTATGTGATCAGGCCCTATTTATCTCATTTGTATGTCAATTATATACCTCACGTATAATTGAGTTACCCTATTTATCTCATGTGCAACCTAAGTCGATTACATAACGAACTTGCGCTCTAAACCACATAGCTAGTATTCATGTTCTTCTACTTGCACTTTATTTCCATATTACCAGTATTTACTTTCTAGTTCTTTATTGTGATTATTTGCCTGTTCTAACCTGTATTTTCTATTCTTAATACTTGTCTATCTAGTATTCTTTTCTATTACTCGTCATATATGCTTTAACATGTATCTGGAGTTATTTTCAGAGTTTTCTACTTTCCTCTTTTTCTTATTGGGTATATTTTTCAGATGATTGGCTATAGGAGTTGTGTCCCACTTATTACGGCCCGCGGGATGGTGAGCCACTAAAGGATACTCGCTTAGAGCAGAAGGACATAGTGCCAGTAACCGATGAGGCCTAGTTATATAATCTTGGACTTGTACTAGTCTTATTTTGGACTCATGGCATGTATATATTATTTTGGAGAGTTGATGAGCCTAGACTTACAGTATTGGACTTGAGGATGTTTTGTGACTCATATTTTTCTTTTTATTCCATACCGTGCTTTCATCCTCCTTAGTTTGATATTGAGATTGAGTATTGTTTACCAATATTACATTATTATATTCTTCCTCCATTTGGAGTTGAGATAGCATGACGGGTACCCTTATTATATTGTGTGAGATATTTAGATAGTTATATTGTCTTAGACAGCATTATACCACCGATGCTGCGGCGTAGGCTGGACGTTATTCATTACCCATGCCACCATTTCGGGTGTGATTCGTGACACATTTTTAGTAGTGGTCCATGCAGGTCCTCGAGGTCACAACTAGTGCGATATCGTAGTAGTGCTCACCTAGTATACTGCTATGAGCCTGCTTTAGGATATAGGATATAAGCTGAGAGTATACTCAATCACAACTAGGAACACTGCCAATTATTTGCTTTTGTTATCTCTATCTATCTGAATGCTTGTTTACTTTGAATAATTATGTCCTTCCTTGATGATATCGTATCTTTCGCAATATTGATTCCTTTGTTTAATCTTTTTTCAGGATGTCGTCGAAGACGCGATCGCAGCGCTCTATCGCAGTATCAGCGAGGTCGGTTACTTTACCACCTCCGGGGCGAGCAGCTACTTCTCCAGCTCCAGTTGAGAGGGTCCCCTCTCTGGTCCTGGTGGGGCCTCAACAGCCACTTTTGGGGGTGCTCCTCCCCAGTTCAGTGGACAGTTCTAGCTATTTTTGAGGGACTTCCATCCCCACTGCCAGTGCCAGTTGATGATACCCAGCTGTTCGCACTATTCCAGCAGATGATAGAGGCCCAGAGGGCCCAGGCTGAGGCACAACACATACAGACTGATGTGATAAGACAGGGCATTGAGAATGCCCACCAAGTGGTCATTACCGCAGTGGAGAGGACAGGGCCACCACAGCCACATGAGCTACAGCCTAGGCCTGGTATATTAGAGAACTTTAAGAAGTTGGATCCCCGGCCCTTCAAGGGGACAGAGGGCATTATGTATGCAGATGACTGGTTAGAGAACATAGAGCACGTCATGCGCTTATCCTTCCTTGTAGAGGATCTGAAGGTGGAGGTAGTGGGACTACAGATGATGGATATCGCCAGTACTTGGTTCCGGAATGAGCCACAGATTATCGATTCTGGACTGACATGGAACGGGTTCAAGGACTTGTTCAAAAAGAAGTTCTTTCCGCCCACCGAGAGACTTGATTTGGAGCGATAGTTCCAGAACATTCACCAGGGGAACATATCGGTGGAGGAGTATGCCGCAGAGTTTGGCATATTGGACAGATATATATGCTACATGGTGAGGGATCCTGAGATCCGGGCGAGTAGATTCAGAGAGGGATTGAATTGGGAGGTGAGGGCTCTAATTTTCTCGTGCCATGAGACGTACGCAGATATCTTGAGGAAGGTCCGCAAGGTCGAGAGAGACCTGAGTTTGAGGTCCAAGAGGGACCGAGATATCTTTGGTGGTAGCAGCAACGCGGGTCCAGCCAAGAGGCCCCATTTACAGCTACAGAGACAATAGTTCCCTGCGACTATCAGAGCACCAATACAGCAGACACACCAGATGCAAAGGCCAGCCCAGCCAACTCGTGTTTGCCCCTTCGGTAAGAAACTAGGGCATGGGTGGGATGTTTACAGGAAGAGACTTGGTCAGTATTTATTTTGTGGCTCAGTAGATCACCAACTGAGGGATTATCCCATGATGCTAGCCTATACAGCTCAGGGCGTAGCCTCGATTCAGAGAGTACTCGCGAGACACCTTGTAGGACAGCAGAGAGGACCTCCTTTGCCGCCACAACAGCAGAGGTTCGTGCAGCAGCACCAGTAGCAGAGATGTGAACATCAGGGGCGAGCTTTTGCCCTGACTATGGAGGAGGCAGAGCCGGTAGGAGACGTTATATCAGGTTTATTCTGATTTGATTCTTTTCTAGCATATATTTATTTAATTCTGGTGCTTCACATAGTTTTATTTATGTAGCTTTTGCTCTCAAGCACCATCTAGAGGCTGAACCGTTGGCTAGGACTTGCAAGATTACGACCGGGGGTGGCATTATCCTAGTCAGTATTATTTGCAAGGATCAAATAGTTTCAATGGGAGGCCGGGCATTGAGCGCGTGTCTACACGTAATGCCCTTCCGAGCTACGACTTAGTACTCGGGATAGATTGATTGAGTAGGCACCATGATAGTATCGATTATCGTGGAGGCAGAGTTTTGTTTCAGCCGCCAGGAGAGCCAGAGTTTAAGATCGCCAGAGGAGCAGCAGTGCAGAGTGGAGGATGCCTTTGACGGAGCTATGGTAATAGACAAGGAGTTGCCACATCCGTTGATAGCAGAATTCATGGATGTTTTCTTGGAGGAGTTACCGGGCTTGCCTCCAGACCGAGATATGGAGTTCTCTATAGACTTGGTGTCAAATGCACAACCGATATCTCAACATGTCTATATAGTCAACAAAAATGAACTGGCTGAATTAAAGAAGCAGGTGGATAAATTGTAGGACAAGGGCTTCATCCGGTCCAGTTCGTCACCGTAGAGTGCTCCGGTATTGTTTGTACCGAAGAAGGATGGGTCGGTATGCATGTGTATCGACTAAAGTGCTATAAACAATCTCACTGTCAAGAACAAATATCTGTTACCGCAGATTGACGATCTCTTCGATCAGCTGAGCGGAGCGAAGGTATTTTCAAAGATAGACTTGAGGTCAAGGTACCACTAGGTAAAAGTGAAAAAGGAAGACATTCCGAAGATAGCCTTCAGGACTTGGTATGGGAAGTTTGAGTTCTTGGTGATACCGTTTGGGTTGACTAATGGCCCGACAATATTCATGAACAAGGTGTTTCACCAGTATCTGGATTAGTTCGTGGTAGTGTTTATTGATGATATATTGATATATTCGAAGACCCCAGAGGAGCATGAGAAGCACCCGAGGATAGTTCTGGAGACCCTCAGGAAAGAGAAGCTGTATGGCAAACTTTCAAAATATGAGTTCTTCCTTGATAAGGTTGAATTCCTCGGACATGTGGTGATATAGGACGGGATCTCAGTGGACCCGAAGAAGATATTAGCAATTGAGTCGTGATCTACCCTGACTTCAGTGGTAGAGATCAGGAGCTTTCTGGGATTAGCAGGGTATTACCGGAGATTTGTTTAGGACTTCTCCAGGATTGTCGAGCCGATGACTAGGCTGACCCGGAAGGACGTGGAGTTCGTCTGGACGGAGGAGTGTCAGGTCGCATTTGAGGAGTTGAAAAAAGGTTGACTACAGCTCCAGTGTTGACGTTGCTATCAGGAACATGAGATTTTATCATTTATAGTGATGCATCGGGTAAGGGTTTGGGATGTGTGTTACAGCAGAATGGGAAGGTGATTGCCTATGCTTCCAGGAAATTATGCCCATATGAGAAGAACTATCCTAACCATGACATGGAGTTGGCAGCAATTATTTTTGTTCTCAAGCTGTGGAAGAACTATTTATACGGGGAGCGAGTAGAGATCTTCACAGACCATAAGAGCTTGAAGTATGTGTTCACACAGAAGAAGCTCAATATGAGACAGAGGAGATGGTTGGAGCTGATAAAGGACTTCGATATATCGTTGCAGTATCATCCAGGTAAGGCCAACATAGTCGTTGATGCCTTGAGTAGGTATCACGTGGCTATGTACTTGACGAGGGACAGGCACTTATTGGCATATCTTGATAGCTTGGGTATCAAGGTGTTAGTTCCTGGAGTTATGGTATAGATATGGGGACTTCAGGTACAGTCAGAGTAGATGGATCGGGTTAGAGCCGCACAGTTCGAGGATGAGTCTCTGAGGAGCATTAGAGCGCAGGTTCGGATGGGATTGGCAGAGAACCTCATTATTCCGGAGGATGGATCATTGTTGTACGGTACCAGATTGTGCCTGCCAAGTTGAGCGTTGCGAGAAGGTTCTTCAAAAGGTGCATCAATCTTAGTACTCTATGTATCCAGGTGCCAACAAGATGTATAGAGACAAGAGGAAAAATATTTGGTGGCATGGTATAAAACGGGAGGTGGCGAGCTTCGTATCCAAATGTCTGGTATGCCAGCAGGTAAAGGAGGAGAGACAGAGGCCAACTGGTTTGCTTCAGCCTTTACCCATTCCAGACTGGAAGTGGGAGCATATGATGATGGAATTTGTATCAGGGCTTCCGCGTTCTCTAGGAGGTAAAGACGCAATTTGGGTCATCGTTGACAGGTTGACCAAATTGGCCCACTTCTTACTATTCAAAGTGGGTACGTCTACGGAGAAGCTCGCTGAGATGTATGTATGACAAATAGTCAGATTACATGGATTTCTTGTGAGCATTATCTCGGATCAGAATAGTCGCTTCACATCCTATTTCTGGAGGAGTTTGCAAGCTAGCTTGGGCACCCAGCTCAAGTTTAGTACCGTATATCACCCCCAGACGGATGGCAGTTAGAGAGGACTATTCAGACTCTAGAGGATATGATTCACACTTGTGTTTTTGACTTTGGAGATTCTTGGGAGGATCATCTTCACCGGGTAGATTTTGCTTATAACAACAGCTATCAGGCTAGTATCGAGATATCACCATTTGAGGCGTTGTATGGACGGAGGTATCGTACTCCGTTATCTTGGGATAATATTGGAGAGAGAGCCTTACTGGGACCGAAGATGGTCGTGGATGCAGTTGAGAAGGTAAATCTTATTAGAGATAGGATTCGGGTGACGTAGGATAGGCAACGTCAATGGGCCGATAGCTATCGAAGACCATTGGAGTTTGAGGTATAGGTTTTATTTTTTATTGCTTGTGATTGCTTGTTATAGTTAGAGTGCTAAGAATATATTTTGTGCTAGGTTGATGATATGGTGTTCTTGAGGATTTCTCCGACACGGTGCACGATTCGCTTTGGTGGAGGCGGAAGCTTAGTCAACGGTACATCGAACCCTTTGGTATTCTTGAGTGGGTTGGTGTAGTGGCTTACAGACTAGACTTATTGCCTGCACTAGAGGGAGTGCACAACGTGTTTCACGTATCACAGCTGAGATGGTACGTGACAGATCCTAGCCATGTATTGGATTACTCGGAGATAGAGGTTGGTCCAATTCTCAGTTATTCAGAGTAGCCAGTGGAGATTCTAGATCGCAGGGAGAAGGTATTACGAAACCAGATGATTCCTTTGCTACGCGTCGCGTGGAGGCATCACTCGCGAGGGGAGTCTACCTGGAAGCGAGAGGCCGAGATGCGCGAGCGATATTCTTATCTGTTTGAGCCATGAGGTATAATTCATTCTTACTTGTTGTGTTTGTTTTGTAGATAGATTCTTCCTTAAATTTCGTGGATGGAATTTTTTCTAAGGAGGGTAGAATTGTCACCCTTACTTTTCCAAATAAGGATATTCTAGTCATTTTAATTCTTATTTGGTTATTTATAGTAATTAGTAATTAATTTAGTGTGATATTAAATTGTATTGTGCTTTATGCTAATTATTATATACAATATTATTTATTTATAGTTAGTGGGCTAGACTTTACTTAGACTTGACACTAGTTGACCTAAATTAGATTTATCATGACAATATTTGAGTCAACTTGGACTAGACCCAACTAGACCCATTTCTTTTAAGCTAATTAGGAGAATTAGAGTTAATTTGGATTAGTTAGAAACTTTCCAACATAGCCCTCCTTAATTATTTATCATCTATAGCAAGTGGGGGATATTATGGTCATGTGAGGATGCTTAGGAAGGGGGAAATCTAGTTTTCCCCTATAGGGAGAGCTCATCTCTCTCTCCTCTTTATTTTATACTCATTTTAGATCCTCAATTCATTAGATCCCCAATTTACTTTATCCCTTCTCCAAATTCAACCAAAATTCCTTTATTCCTCTCATTTCCATCACTTGGAGAGTTTTGGAGCTTGGAGTTGCAAGAAGCATGAGAAGAAGGAGCTTTGGCAAGAAGATTGTGTCTGAATCGTGTCAGTGAGAATATTTTATTGGGAATCCATCTCCCAATAGGTATAGATCTGAATTTCCCTTCATTTTAGCTTCCAAATCATGCATTGGACTCTTAGGAAGAAATTCTAGGCACTTTGGCTGTGTATTGTGACTTTTACATGGTAGTTTGTGTGTATTTTGGAGGAATTACGAGATTGACACATCAAGTGTGTGTCATGATACTAATTTACTCTAATTGGACTTAGATCTTGGTTGGGATACTAGCTATCTATCCATAATTGGATGAGATCAGGCCGTATCGTGATACAGTACGATAACGTGGGATACGGAGCTCAATTTTGAGTGTTTTGTGCAATTACTCTTCAATTCTCCTTGTAGCAAATTACTTTGGATATACCATAGCTCCGCAGATAAAGCCTTCTCCCTGCTCTGCAGCACCTCTAGCAAACTCGAACTCTGGCTCTCCTGGCGAACCAAACAAAACTCTATCTCCTCTATAATCTATACTAGCACGGTGCCTACTCAACCAATCCATCCTGAGTACAATGTCGTAGCTCAAAAGTGGCACTACAAGTAGACACGCACTCAACTCCTGGTCTCCCAGAGTAACTCTTCGATCTTTACAAATATTATTAACCAGGATAATGCCTCCCCCGGTCATGATCTTGCAAGTCCTAAGCAAAGACTCAGCTACCAAACCATGCTTCAGAGCAAAAGAAATAGATACAAAACTATGGAAAGCACCACTATCAAAGAAATCTAAAGCTAGAATGGAATCAATATGGCACATGATATAATGCATCCAAAGAAGGGCAGTTAAAGATCAAATATCAATATCAAGGAAGAATAGTTGAATGAATCAAAAGAATTTTTTCTAGATGTGATTGAGTATTCTCAGCCTACATCTTATATCCTATATCCTATATCCTAAAACAGGCTCATAATTGCACTCAATTCAGAGTACCACTACGAATCGCACTAATTGCGACCTCGAAGAGACCTGCATGGGCTACCACTAAAAATGTGTCACGACCCGCACCCGGTGTAAGGGTACAAGTCGGGAACAACGCCCAGCCTATGCCACAGAATCGACAATAGAACGCTGTTTGGGTAATCTATCTAACAATATAATGAGCCACCAGCAATATTAATATTCTCAATCACAGATCTAAGATAAAAATGAGCACGAATATGATAAAGAATATAATATTCAAAAATAACTCATGTGTCTAAAATAATAACATCAATGAGTCTAAAGAAATACTAACCAATAAGTTGGAGACAAATCCAGTACAAAAGAATACTAAGAAGCTACAAGTCCCGGGTCATCTATCTCAGTCGGGATAAGTCCCTCCTGAGCTAGGGTCACTGACTCTAAGCCCATAACATCCTGAGGTGCGTAATGTGTAGGGTACCACTCCTCAGTGTCATCTAAAAAAAATATATCCAGTCAGGAAAGGAGCAGAGTACATCTCTAACAGCAGTTCTAATCAATGATATAAATTATGTAATAGTAAATAGATATGAATATACAAGATACAACAATAGATACAAGAGATATACAATAAATAAAATACTGTAAATAAATACAAGAATGGAAAATATGGCAATGAACAAGAATACTAAATGACTAAGTGAATGAGTACTAACTTTAACTTGTGATCGGCTTGAAAATTTGATACAAGATTTATGGCCTGGCTAATCATACGTACGATGTATGATTAACACTATTCAAGAACAAGACATGATACAAGATGGATATGATCACATATCTATACTACGTACTCCCCAACCTCGACTGGTATAGTGGATCCAACCATGGTACGCTATGGTACGGGATTCTCCAAGAAGATAGCAACTCTTTTCGAGAATCAGTATTTGTACATGTACAAGATAAACAATAAAACAAGGCTTGCACAAGATACACCATATACCAAGGAATAACATCTCATGACGAGATCCGGATATACCCATCCGTGTAACCATCGTGTCAAGAAAATATGGATATCTACACTAAATATAATAAACATAGAGGATATCATAAATGAGAAACTATCAGAGAATATACTCGCCTGAAGTCCGATGAATAGTCTCATATATGTCTGATACGGTGCCTCGAAGACCTAGATAGGGAATACAACATCAATACAAGATTTTGGAAAGAAAATAAGCTAAACTAGTTAACTTCTAGGTCATAAAGTCATTTTTAAGTCAAAACAGTCAAACTAGGTCAACTGTAAGTCAAACTAGTCAAACTTGGTCAAACTACCTATTTTTAGGTTTATATGAGTCTAATTCAAAGATGTTAGGTTCATACACTAAGAATCTAGGTCATACAAGCTAAATCTAGGATACTAAGATACCGTATCGCAATATACGCAAACAAGAGATATGAAATACCATATATGCACATTCGAACAATATATGTATACTAATCCTAACTACCAAATGCTATGTAGATACCTTGGCTTTGAACCAAACTCGGTATCGCACCACTAAACCCCCAACTGGATACCCAAATCCAATACCTTGGATATCCTCAATACCTTGGCACTTACCTTGGTATCTCAAGGTAATTGTCAAATCCATATTTGTAGCTAACACTCAACTTAAACATATGCTAATCAATTAGCTACTAAATATAACATACTAATACATAGATACTAACCAACAATACATTACTTATAAGATATATATAGTTTAAGAATCTAACTAATACCTTATCATACATATAGATACTTACTAATACCTCACCATTCATAGATATATGTATAGTTACCAACTATTACCCACATCTAACTAACTATTATACTAACAATGCATATACTACTAACCAAACTAGCTAACTTACAACTTGCTAGCCCTCCCCGATACACGTTGCTGCTCACTTGAGCGTGCATTTGCTGCTGTTGTCGCTATTTCTGCTGCTGCCGCTGTTTGGTGTTGATGTCGCTATTTCTGCTGATGTCGCTATTTCTACTACTACTCGCTATTTCTGCTGCTGCTGCTGTTTGGTACTTCTGTCGTTATTTCTGCTGATGTCGCTATTTCTGCTGCTGCTGCTGTTTGGTGCTACTGACGTTATTTCTGCTACTGCTTGGTGTCGAGCCCCCCTCCCTTATACAACAACACACACACATATATATACACTTATAATATCAACTATATATTTATATATATACATTCTCATCCATATATATATATATATATATATATATATATATATATATATATATATATATATATATATATATATATATATATATATATATACATACATCCATAATTTATATACATATAGATAGGTATAAACATACACACATAGCTATAGATATAGTATCTCCTATATATATATATTTATATCATCTCATATACGTACACACACACACACACACACACACACACATATATATATATATATATATATATATATATATATATATATAACATAGGTATATAGATATATGATACACTAACACATATAAGTATATATATACATAACAATATATATATGTACATACATATAAATACATTTATTATAAATAACTAAGAACAATAGTAATTAGATCTAAAAATAAAATGCAACCAACACATGGAGTGTATCGCACCCGTATCACACTAGATCTATGATAAGCTTGCGACACGAGTCCACCACACAACCAATCGTACCCCAAAGGACACGAGCAAGTATAATATATTATTTATGAACAATACGAAGAGTAAAACACATAACTACGTGTCCGTATCAATGCACAAAGTCCCGTGTCGGAGGAAAAACTCCCAAATCAACACGTATCACCAAATTATTAGGATACGACCTAAACGTACCCAATTGTGGACACGACACTAGCCATAAACACACAAACACATGTCAAATTGATCTATGGGACCAATTGACAAACACAACAAGTGTCAATCTCGGAATTCTCCCAAAATTGACACAAAAAGTATCATAACTTTCTCAATAGGCCTCCTATGAACTCAAATCCAAATCCTATGGGTAGCCTATACATATGGGTTGATTCCTCATGGTTAAATCTCAGATTTAGAACCTAATGAAGGGGAAAAACTAAATTATAACTATTGGGAGATGGATTTCCAATGCAACCTCCAAATATGATTAAATTGGCCTCCAACTTGTAGATCCTTGCTCCTCTTTGTAGATCCTTGCTCCTTTTTGTAGATCCTTGCTTCCTCCTTCTAGATCATTGATCCACTAGTCTCCAATAGTGATTTGGGAAGGAATTGAAATAAAATTTGGTAGGAAAATGATGTAAGAATGGAGAATTTGGTTAAAAAAATTCTAGATCTAGATTTTAAATGAAAAGAGGAGAAAGAAACTTCCCATCCCCCCCTCTTTTAATAGGCCGGCCCCTTGCCCCTTCCTCAAGCCACTATATAATGTCCATTATACCTCTTGGGTCCTCTCATGAAGAAATAATTAAGGAGAAAAGGTTCTAGTCTAATGGTTGAATTAAATTAATCATCTTGCTAATCAATGGGCTTTCTAGTTGGGCTCAATTCTTACAATTAATACATGTTGGTCCATGAGTCTAAACTAAACTAGCTAGGTCCACTAACACAAGTCCAAAATAATAAACTAACATCTAACAATAATTAAATAATATAATAAATAATTATACAACATGTACAATATTTAATTAATTATAAAATGACTAAAAATACCCTTTCCTAGAAAATGTAGTAGTGACAAGTCTACCCTCCTTAAAATAATTTTGTCCTCGAAATTCAAAGACGAAAACTACCCCCAAAAAATAACAGAACAAAAGAACAAAACAGAACTAGGAAAGAACATACCTCAAGGTACAAACAAATATGGATAACGCTCTCGCATTTCATCCTCTCTCTCCCAAGTCGACTCTCCCAGAGAATGATGCCTCCATGCGACGCATACCAAATAAATAGTCTGGTTCCTCAGCACCTTCTCTCTTCGATCCAGAATCTCAACTGGCTACTTTGGATAGCTAAAAGTAGGGCCCACCTCTATCTCTGAGTGATCCAACACGTGACTAGGATCTGCCATGTACCGTCTCAACTATGATACGTAAAATACGTTGTGCACTCCCTCTAATGCAAGTGGCAAGTCTATTCTATAAGCAACTGCACCAACCCTCTCTAAAATAGTGAAAGGTCCGATGAATCGCGGACTAAGCTTTCCGCCTCCACCGAAGTAAATCGTGCCTCGTGTCGGAGAAATCCTCAGAAACACCAAACCACCCACTTAGAATAAAACATAACCTTAAGAACTTAATCTATAACAAACAACCAATAACAAGCACAAAACAAAATCTAAAAACTATACCTCAAACTCCAAAGGTCTTCGGTGGTTATCGGCCCAATGCCGTTGTCTGTCCTACGCCACTCGAAGTCTGTCTCTGATCATCTGAACCTTTTTTGCTGCATCCAAAATAATCTCTGGCCCAAGCAAAACTCTCTCTCCAACATCATCCCATGACAAGGGAGTACGACATCTCCGACCGTACAGAGCTTCAAAAGGTGACATCTCTATACTAGCCTGGTAGCTGCTGTTGTAAGAAAACTCTACCAAATAGAGATGGTCCTCCCAAGATCCCCCAAAATCTAGTACACAAGTATGCAATATATCCTCGAGAGTCTGAATAGTCCTCTCTGACTGCCCATCGGTCTGGGGATGATATATAGTAGTGAACTTGAGCTGAGTGCACAAACTCGCCTGCAAACTCCTCTAAAAATGAGAAGTGAAACGATTATCCTGATCCGAGACTATACTGACGGGAACTCCGTGTATCCTGACGATCTGCCTCACATATATCTTTGCCAGCTTCTCTGTAGACAAATCCACCTTGAAAGGCAAAAAGTGGGCCGACTTGGTCAACCTATCAACGATGACCCAAATCACGTCTTTCTCTCCTGGAGATCGTGGAGGTCCGGACACAAAATTTATAGTAATGTGTTCCCACTTCTACTCTAGAATGGATAATGGCTGAAGTAAACCTCCTGGCCTCTGCCTCTCGGCTTTCACCTGCTGGCACACTAAGCATCTGGATACAAACTGTGCCACTTTTCTCTTCATGCCATACCACCACACACTCTCTCGCATATCCTGATATATCTTGTTAGCACCTTAATGTATGGAATATTGAGAGCGAAGCGCTTCTTGCAACACCTCCTTACGCAGCTCCCCACTAGGCACACACAATCTAACTCCATGTTGCAAAGATCCATCCTCAGCAATGGTGAAATCATCCTCCAATCCTGCTCAAATCTGAGCTCTGATGCTCCTCAGAGATACATCCTTATACTTCGTTGTCTTGATCCTGTCCATCAAATCTGAGTGTATCTGAAATCCCCATATATGTATAGCCAAACCAGAAACTATCACCTCAATGCCCAAGCTCTCCAAGTCCTCCAACAAATATCGATCATGTATCAAGAATATAGCTACCAGATACCCGCTCAAGGCATCGACAACTATATTAGCCTTTCCAGGATGATACTGCAAAGAGATGTCAAAATCCTTCATCAGTTCCAACTACCGACGCTACCTTATATTCAACTCCTTCTGTATGAAAATGTACTTCAAGCTCTTGTGGTATATGAAGATCTCTATACGCTCTCCGTACAAATAATGTTTCTACAACTTCAGGGCAAAGATGACTGCTGCCAACTCTAAATCATGGGTAGGATAGTTCTTCTCATGAGGACGAAATTGCCTGGATGCATAGGCAATCACTTTCCTATTCTGCTGAATAACACAACTCAAATATTTTCCCGATGCATTATTATAAATAGTGAAACCTCCAGACCCTGATGGCAACGTCAAAATAGGAGTAGACGTCAACCTCTTCTTCAATTCCTCAAAAGTAACTTGGCAATCCTCCATCCAAACAAATTCTACATCCTTCCTGGTGAGTCTGGTAATCGGCTCGACAATCCTTAAAAATTTTTGCACAAACTTCTTATAGTAGCCTGCCAATTCCAAGAAACTCCTGATCTCTGCTAGCGAACTCGGGGTCTTCCAAGACTCCATTGCTGCGATCTTCTTTGGATCTACTAAAATACCATCACCAGTCAATATGCCCTAAGAATTTTACCTAGTCCAGGAAGAACTCACACTTGGACAGCTTTCCATATGGCTTCTCCTTCATCAGCACCTCCAACACAATCAACAAATGCTCCTTGTGCTCCTCCGGTGTCTTCGAGTATATGAGTATGTCATTGATGAATACCACCACAAACTTGTCAAGGTACTGACGGAATACCTTGTTCATCAAGTTCATAAATATCGCCTGGGCATTAGTCAACCCAAACGGCATAACCATAAACTCATACTGACCATACCGAGTTCTAAAAGCAGTCTTCGGTATGTCCTCCGGCTTTACTTTCACCTGGTGGTAGCCTGATCTCAAATCTATCTTAGAAAATACCTTGGCACCACTCAACTGATCGAACAAGTCAGCAATCCATGGCAAAGGGTACTTATTCTTGATAGTGAGATTATTCATTGCCTTATAATTAATGCACATGTGCACTGATCCATCCTTCTTCGGTACAAACAATACCGGGACTACCCACTATGAAGAACTCAATCTGAAAAACCCCTTATCCTGCAATTCGTCCACCTGCTTCTTCAGCTCGACCAGCTCGTTGTTGTTTACTCTATAGACATATTGTGAAATTGGTTCTGCACCTGGCACCAAGTCTATAGAGAATTCAACATCTTGATCTGGCGGCAATCCTGGCAATTCCTCAGGAAACACATCCAAGAATTCTGCTATCAACGGATGCGGCAACTCCTTGTCTTCCACCATAGCTCCGCAGATAAAGCCTTCTCCCTGCTCTATAGCTCCTCTAGCAAACTCGAACTCTGGCTCTCCTGGCAAACGAAACAAAATTCTACCTCCTCTACAATCTATACTAGCACGGTGCCTACTCAACCAATCCATCCCGCGTATAATATCGTAGCTCGGAAGTGGCATTACAAGTAGACACGCACTCAAATCCTAGCCTCCCAGAGTAACTCTTCGATCCTTGCAAATATCATTAACCAGGATAATGCCTCCCTCGTACATGATCTTGCAAGTCCTAAGCAAAGACTCAGTTACCAAACCATGCTTCAGAGCAAAAGAAACAGATACAAAACTATGGGAAGCACCACTATCAAACAAAGCTAAAGCTGGAATAGAATCAATATGGCACATGATATAACGCATTCAAAGAAAGACAGTTAAAGATCAAATATCAATATCAAGGAAGAATAGTTGAATGAATCAAAAGAATTTTTTCTAGATGTGATTGAGTATTATCAGCCTACAGCCTATATCCTATATCCTGAAATAGGCTCGTAATAGCACTCAATTCAGAGCACCGCTACGAATCGCACTAATTGTGACCTCGAAGACACCTGTATGGACCCGTACCCGGTGTAAGGGTACAAGTCGAAAACAAAGTCCAGCCTACGTCGTTGAATCGGCAGTAGAACATTGTTTGGGTAATCTATCTAACAATATAATGAGCCACCAACAATATCAATATTCTCAATCACAGATCTAAGATGGAAATGAGCACGAATATGATAAAGAATAGAATAGTCACAAACAACTCATGAGTCTAAAATAATTACATCAATGAGTCTGAAGAAATACCAAACAATAAGCTGGAGACAAATCCAGTACAAAAGAATACTAAGAAGCTACAAGTCCGGGGTAATCTATCTCAGTCGGGATAAGTTCCTCCTGGCTGCTCCGGATAACGGAGGCTTGGTCCAACCTCAAGCTCCGAATGATCTAATACATGGCTAGGATCTGCCACGTATCGTCTCAGCTGGGACACATGGAACAGTTGTGTAATCCTTCCAATGTAGGAGGTAAGGCTAGTCAATAAGCTACTACTCCGACCTTCTCCAGAATATTGTAAGGTCCGATGAATCTTGGACTAAGCATCCCACCTCCACCGAAATGAATCATTCCACATGTCGGAGAGATCCTCAGGAACACTAAGTCGCCAACCTATACCAAAATATGAACTTAACGCATGATCTAAGAACGTAATAAATATTTAAATAAACGAATCGATACCTCAAACTCTAGCGGTCTCCTATGGCTATCGGCCCACTGCTTCTGTCTGTCCTGAGCCACACGAAGTCTCTCTCTAATCTGCTTCACTTTTTCTGCAGCATCAACTACCATCTCTGGTCCCAAAAATATTCTCTCTCCTACGTCATCCCAAGATAATGGAGTTCGGCATCTCCAACCGTACAAAGCCTCGAAAGGAGACATCTCGATACTAGCCTGATAGCTATTATTGTATGCAAACTCTATCAGGTGAAGATGATCCTCCCACGAGCCACCAAAATCTAGTACACATGTTCGAAGCATATCCTCGAGCGTCTGAATAGTCCTCTTTGAATGTCCATCCGTCTGAGGGTGGTAAGCCGTGCTAAATTTGAGTTGGGTACCCAAGCTAGCCTACAAACTCCTCCAAAAGTGGGACGTAAATCTACTATCCTGATCAGACACGATGCTTATCGGAACTCCATGCAGCTTGATTATCTGTCTCACATATAAATCGACAAGCTTCTTCGTGGTCAATCCCACTTTAAAAGGCAAAAAGTGGGCTAATTTGGTTAGCCTGTCAACAATGACCCAAATAGCGTCCTTTCCTCCTTGAGTGCATGGAAGTCCGGAAACAAAATCCATCGTGATATGCTCTAATTTTCACTCAGGAATCGAAAGTGTCTATAGGAATCCTCCTGGTCTCTGCCTCTCGGCTTTGACCTGTTGGCACACTAAACATCTGGAGACAAAACATGGTACCTCCCGCTTCATCCCATACCACCACACATGTTCCCTCAGATTCTTATACATCTTGTTAGCTTCCGGATGTATAGAATACTGAGAACGATGAGCCTCCTGCATGATCTCTTCCCAAAGGTCCCCACTAGGCAAACTCCCGTGCCTTAATGAACCATCCTCAGCAATAGAGAAGTCATCCATCAATCCTGCCTGCACCTGAGCTTTGAGGCTTCGCAGACCCTCATCCTGGTACTGTGTCTCTCGGATCTTCTCCATCAACCCTGACTGAATCTGCATGCCTGTCACTACCCAATTCTAGAAAATAGGGTATTATTTTTTTTTATTTGATAAATAGTGGTTTATATTTAATTAATTATATTTATATTTATTTACTACTTATTTTATTTTTTTAAGGATTGTTTTAGGGTTTTGGCTAGCCTGGACCCATGTCAGACCGTAGAGGACCCATGTCCGACCCAGTCCACACCCTTGTGAGGATTATTTTGGGGCTTAGATTTATTATTTTATTTTTAGGAGATTAGTTGGAGAGATTTGGAGTTAGTTTGAATGTTTTTGGACCCCAAAATCCAAAACCGAGTTTCGGGAGGGCATTTTGGTCATTTGGACTTGTGTAAACCCTTTTATATTTGCTTTGGCCGGCCCCTACTTAACCCACCCGTGAGAAATCCAGCAGCTCAGCCCCCTCTCTCTTTATTCTACTTCTTCTTCTTCATTTCTTCTTCTCCACTTCTTCTTCCTTCTTCCTTCTTCTCCAAAGTAAGTATCTTCTTCCACTTTTCTTTCTTCCTTCTTCCATTCTTTCTTCCTTAAGCTAACCCTAACCTTGCATTTTCCCTAACCTAGGTGTGAGGAGCTTAGATCTAGTGTGGGAGCTAGAATTGGTGGCTTGGAGCTTGAGGGAGGTGATTTGGAGTAGATCGGAGACCTTGGCCTTGGGATTCCAACTCCCAAGAGGTAAAACCTAACTTTCCCCTTGCTAATTATTTTTATGTAGAGTAATTAGTGTTGTAGAACCTTTCTAGACCCTAAGCCTACCCGTAGGAGGAAGTTGGAACTAGTTTGGTTGAGTGTAGAGACTTTGACATTAGGTTTTGTGTCGAATTCGGGTGGAATCCGAATTTGGCCCAATTTTGGGTGATGCCCTAGGTTAGATGGACCTAGGTAGACATTGTCGGGTGTCTAGAGGGTGAGTGCGTGTCTCCGTTTAGACACGGGAAGCCGCATCACGGAGAAACGGGCGTTTCGGGCAAAATTGGGGCTTTTCGTCGTCGCCGATTCTAAGTGCGTGTGCGTTTCCACCACGGACCTAGAATCGACGCGGGAGCGCATTTTCTAGGATCTAGACATCGTGTAGAGCACGTGGGTAAATTTTGGGCCGATTCCGAGTTCGTTTGGTGTGCGTTTCAGGAGGTTTTCCGAGCCGCGCACCACGTGTTCGTCGAAATGACCGAACGGCCATTTCGACTTGGTTTCCTCGTTTCGGCTTTGCGCGCGCGTTGGGTTAGTATCGGGGTGTGTGTGCTAGAGTTTTCGAGCTATATTATATATATTTTAGGGTGTCGGTGAGTGTCGGGGTCGTTGGGCGTGAGTGGGGCGTGTGGGTTGAGTGTTGTGTGCGTGGTTGTGTTTGTGTATATGTGTCCATATATATATATATATATATATATGTATATATTTATTTGTATGAGTGTTTATGTATATATATTTATATATATATATATGTGTGTGTATTTAGATCTATGTGCTTGTGTATGTATGTGTCTATGTATATAAATATGTATGTATATGTGTAAGTGTGCTTGTGTGTGTATATGTATATATATATATTTATGTGTGGATATATATATATTTATAGTTGAGAGTGTGTGTAGATATATATATATATATATATATATATATATATATATATATATATATATATATATATATATATATATATATATATATATATATATATATATATATATATATATATATATATGTAGATTGAGTGTATATATATATATATATAGCTATGTACATTTTTGTGTGTGTGTGTGTTGATAGTGTTGTGAGTGTGTGTGTGTGTTAGTGTGTGAGTGTGCTAGTGTGTGTGTTAGAGTGTAGATATAAGTGTGTGTATATATATAGATATCTAGTTATATATATAAATATATATATATATATATATATATATATATATATATATATATATATATATATATATATATATATGTATATATATATAGAGTAATATATATATGTATATATGTATAGGAGTGTGTGTGTGTGTTGTGAGTAGGAGGGGGGGGCAGAACTGCACTGCAGCAGCAGTTCAGCTGCAACAGCAGCAGCCTGCTGCTAGGCAAGGGTTGCAGCAGCAGCAATATGCAGAGGCACAGCAGCAGTAGCTGTCCAAGGAGCAGCAGCAGCAGCAATATGAAGCACAGAGCAGCAGCAACAGTCCAGGCAAGAACAGCGGGCAGCAGCAGCATTCGCGAGGTAGCTAGTAGCGAGGGATAGGTATATATATATATATATATATATATATATATATATATATATATATATATGTTGATAGATAGATAGTTAGATGGTTAGATAGAAATATATAGATAGATGGTTAGATAGATACTAGATAAATAGGTAATTAGTTAGATTGTTAAATAGGTAAGATAGATAGTATTATAGATAGATAAGTTATTAGATACATAGATAGATAGATAGATATATCTATGGATAGATAGATAGGTAGATGGATAATAGATACCTATATCTATATGCATAGATATATATATATATATATATATATATATATATACCTAGAGATATCTAGATAGTATAGTCATATATATTTATGCGTAGGGTAAGATAATGGGTAATGGGTATATATGTGTGGATATATATGTATATAGGTAGATACCTATTTAGATATATATAAATATGATAGGTATCTATATTACCTAGCCTAGATTAATAACTAGGTGCATAATTAATAGCTAGGTAGCTAGTTAGAGGGTTTTAGAGCGAAACCTCAATACCTTGAGATACCGAGGTATCTCGATACCTTGAGATATTCAAGGTATTGAGTTTCGAGCGGGGTATTTGAGCATTAGCCTAGGAAATGTCTTGGAATGATTTTTGTATGTTTATATATATATAATTACGCGTGCTAGCCTAGGTTTTAGCGGGTTTAGGTGGGGTGCGTGGCCTAGGGCGAGGTATCGGATACCGAGGGTATCCCGGTATCTCGATTAGGCGAGTTTGTGAGTTTAGTAGCTTAATGAGCTCGGTTTGACCTAGAATTTCAGGGGCACCCTAGTTTGACCTAGCTTTGACCATAATTGTCCCCGTTGACCGTAAAAGTCAACATTTGACCTAGTTTTGACCTAGGGTTGACTTTTTGGACCCCGGGTTGACTTTTTGATCCGAATTTCACCGGTTTGACCCGTTCGACCTAGAATAGTCCTAGAAGCCTGTTTTTAATTATTTTATATCAGTTTAAATGCTTAGAACCCTGTTTAATCCTTGCTTTTCGCATTAGGTCCTTGTGACACCTGTTCGGATCTCGATCCTCATCAGTTGCTCAGGACATCAGGCGAGTACCTACCTCTGATAGTTTCTATTTCATGATAGCTTTATATCACCTGTTCTAGAACTGTAATACTTGATTCTGACACATTGTTACACGAGCTGGTACTAGTGGATCCCGTCATGAGATGCTATCCCCCTTACCGTGTTCAGCGGGTACTCTATCACGTGTATTTCATCATATGCTTCGGGTATTGATTCTCATGTGCTATCATGTGCTTCTTGTGCTCTCGCCTTCGTGTGCGCGAGCTATTATCATGTACGTAGCGTGTTGTGGTTGGATCCAATGGTATTAGTGGGGGAGGGGAGTAGTGAGTTGGTTATGTGATCAAAGCCAAACAGTATTCATGTGTATGTCGGTTATGCAACTCACGCATAACGGAGTTATCTTAGTATTTTTCATGTGCAACCTAAGCTGATCACATAACGAACTTGTGCTCAAGGCACTTAGCTAGTATTCATGTTTCTCACCTGCAGTTACTTTTCCAGTACTTGTATTGTTCTCCAGTTTATATTGCAGCTACTTATTGTGCTCCAGCATATATTTATTTCCTGTGCATCTTGATTACTTTTCTATTGCTCGTCATATACACCTTACCATGCATTTGGAGTTGCTTTCAGAGTTATGTACTTCGCTCCAGTCCTGACTGGGCATATTTTTTCCAGAGGATCCTGAGGACTATTGCCCTATATTCTACGGGCCTAGTGTTGACGACTGTTGTGACCCCGTGATCGAGGAGGAGTGCGCCGAGGAGACGTCGATAGCATCCTAGTTAGCTAGGTGGGTTTCCTGGGTTGTTTCCAGTGGTTTATATTTTGGATGACTGTACTTATTCTTTTGTTGCTTGAGATGTTGTAGCTATTTGTAGACTTGGACTGTATTATTTTGGATTGACTTGCTCTCTTGGTTCTGTTTCTTTGTTTATATCATATCGTGCTTATATTCTTCCTCTAGATTTTGTGATTGAGATTATTGATATATATATATTGCGTGGTTGCCTCCTTTAGGAGAGAATTTTATATATATATTGTGTGGTTTTGCCCTCCTTTTGGAGAGGTCATGCCGGATTTTTCTGTGAGATATAGATAGATATGGCTGACCTAGAATGGACCTTTACAGCATTCTACCTCCGATTCTGCGGCGTAGGCTGGGCGTACCCACGGCTCATGCCCAATTTTCGGGTGCGGGTCGTGACACGTTTTTGGTGGTGGCCCATGCAGGTCTGCTTTTAGGGTTACCTGCAATAGGATATAGGAGATAGGCTGAGAGAGAGTGTCCTCAATCACAACTAGGACCCTTCCTACTTCCTTTTGCTATCTTTAATTTTTCTGAAATTGTTTCTTTTATAATATTATTGTCCTTCATTGATGTTATCGTTTCATGCACTGTATTGACTTCTTTTGGTCTGTGTTCAGGATGCCTCCGAAGACCAGATCTCAGCGCACCGCCCCAGCAGCTGCCACCGAGAGGTCTGCCACCTCTCGACCTGCTCGACGTCCGGCAGCCGCTACCGCTCTACTCGCCACTCCTGCGGTTGAGGGAGCTTCAGTTTCTCTCGGAGATCCCCTTACTCCCATTGATCCAAGAGCCACCCCAGTTATCCCGGTGGTACCTCCTCCACCACCGCCTGCGCCAGTAGATGCTATGCAGTTGTTCGCATTCTTCCGAGAGATGATGGATGCGCAGTACCGCCAGACAAATGTTATGAGGATGGGCATTGAGAATGCTCATCAGGTGGCTATGACAGCTGTCGACAGAGTGGCTCAGATCCAGCCACAACCAAAGCAGGCTCAGTATCCTAGGCCGGGTACTATTATCGATTTTCAGAGGATGCGGCCTAAGGAGTTCCGCGGCACAGAGGGGATCCTGTATGCCGACGACTGGATCGAGCATATAGAGGGCATCTTTAGGCTGGCGATGATCCCAGCCAGCATGCAGATAGAGGCAGCGGGCAGCCAGATGTTCGACCTTGCCCTCACTTGGTTCCGCACGGATACGCGGATAGCAGCTCCGGGATTGACTTGGGAGGCTTTTAAAAAGCTTTTCAAGGAGAAGTTCTTCCCGGACGTAGCTCTCAGTGCCTTAGAGAGTCAGTTCGAGGCGCTCGTCCAGGGGAGTATGCTAGTGGATGAGTATGCAGCGGAGTTCTGCCGTCTGGGCAGATTTGTTGAGGGGTTGTCTGAGGCAGCGAAGGCGCGGAAGTTCCGCAAGGGCTTGGTCATGGCGGTCAAGTCCTTGACTAGGAGCGACCGTGAGGCGACCTTCGAGCAGATTGTCAGCGACGCACAGAGAGCTGAGGATGACCTAGAGCTGAAGACGAAGAGGAGCAGAGATGCTTCAGGAGCAGGTAGCAGTGCAGGCCCAGCCAAGAGGCCATTCCAGCAGACCCAGCAGCACCAGGGTCAGGGTCGGGCGCCCTTCCGGTAGGCGCCCCAGCAGCAGAGGCAGGGTCAGCAGCAGGGCCAGAGGAAAGCCAGGGCACGGATGGGACATATGCAGAAAGAGGCTGGGCAGATGTTTATTGTGTGGCGCAGCAGATCACCAGCTGAAGGATTGTCCTTCAGCACTTGCCCGTCCAGCTCAGGGCGGAGGAGCCGCTCAGAGGGCACCAGCCAGAGCACCTGCAGCGCAACAGAGAGGACAGCCTTTGCAGACTCAGCAGCAAAGGTTCGCCCAGCACCAGCAGCAGCACCGAGGAGGACAGCAGGGGCGAGCTTTTGCCCTGACAGTGGACGAGGCCGAGCCAGTTGGTGACGTTATCTCAGGTTCTGTTCTTCTTGATTCCATTCCAGCTCTTGCTTTATTTGATTCCGGTGCTTCCCATAGCTTTGTGTTTGTATCTTTTGCTGTTAGACACTATCTTGTTGCTGAACCTTTAGCTAGACTCTGCAAGATCACGACCGGGGGTGGTATCATCCTAGTCCGTGATGTCTGCAGAGACCGGAGAGTTACCTTGGGAGGCCGGGAGTTGAGTGTGTGCCTACTTGTAATGCCACTTCCGAGCTACGATATTGTACTCGGGATGGATTGGTTGAGTACGCATTGTGCTAGTATAGATTGTCGTTGAGGCAGAGTTTTGTTTAGTCCGCCAGGTGAGCCAGAGTTTCAGTTTGCCAGAGGAGCAGCGGAGCAGACCGAGGGAGTCTTCTGCGGAGCCCTGGTGGTAGAGCCGAGGTCGCTACATCCACTGATAGAGGAGTATATAGATGTCTTTCCGGAGGAGTTGCCAGGGTTACCTCCGGACAGAGATGTGGAGTTCTCTATAGACTTGGTGCCAGACGCGGAGCCGATATCCCAGTACGTCTATAGAGTCAGCAACAGTGAGCTGGTAGAGTTGAAGAAGCAGGTGGATGAGCTTCAGGACAAGGGATTTATCAGATCTAGTTCTTCTCCGTGGGGTGCTCCGGTACTTTTTGTGCCGAAGAAGGATGGGTCGATACGGATGTGTATCGACTACAGGGCTCTGAACAGCCTCACAATCAAGAACAAGTATCCGCTGCCACGTATTGATGATCTATTTGACCAGTTGAGCGGAGCGAGGGTGTTTTCCATGATTGATCTGAGGACAGGCTACCACCAGGTGAAGGTCAGAAAGGAGGATATTCCGAAGACAGCTTTTCGGACCAGATATGGACAGTATGAGTTCTTGGTGATGCCGTTTGGGTTGACTAATGCCCCGGCAGTGTTCATGAATCTGATGAACAAGGTATTCCATCAGCATCTGGACAGGTTTGTAGTGGTGTTTATAGATGACATCTTGGTGTATTCGAAGACCCCAGAGGAGCACGAGGAGCATCTGAGGATAGTGCTGGAGACTCTCAGGAGGGAGAAGCTTTATGGAAAGCTCTCGAAGTGTGAGTTCTTCCTTGACAAGGTTGAATTCCTTGGTCATGTGGTGACTGGAGAGGGTATCTCGGTGGATCCGAGAAAGATCAGGGCAGTAGAGGCATGGAGTGCTCCGAGTTCAGTAGCCGAGGTCAGGAGTTTCCTGGGACTGGCAGGTTACTACAGGAGATTTGTTCAGGATTTTTCCCGGATTGCAGAGCCGTTGTCCAGGCTGACTCGGAAGGACGTGGAGTTTGTTTAGTCAGAGGAGTGCCAGATCGCCTTTGATGAGCTGAAGAGGAGGTTGACGACAGCTCCAGTGTTGACGTTGCCATCAGGTTCTGGAGGTTTCACTATCTATAGTGATGCATCGGGGAAGGGACTGGGTTGTGTGTTGCAGCAGAATGGGAGGGTGATTGCCTATGCTTCCAGGCAATTACGTCCTCATGAGAAGAATTACCCTACCCACGATTTGGAGTTGGCAGCGGTCATTTTTGCTCTGAAGTTGTGGAAACACTATTTATACGGAGAGCGTGTGGAGATCTTCACAGACCACAAGAGCTTGAAGTATGTGTTTACCCAAAAAGAGCTGAACATGAGGCAGAGGAGATGGTTGGAGTTGATGAAAGACTTCGACATATCGTTGCAGTATCATCCAGGGAAGGCGAACGTAGTTGCGGATGCATTGAGCAGGTATCCGGTAGCTATGTGCCTGACTACAGATCGTTATCTTCTGGCAGATCTAGAGAGCTTGGGCATTGAGGTGATAGTGCCTGGAGTTAAGATGCAGATGTGGGGACTGCAGATTCAGTCAGAGTTGGTAGACCGGATCCGGGCTACACAGTTTGAGGATGAGTCCCTGAGGAGCATCAGGGAGCAGGTTCAGATGGGATTAGCAGATGACTTCACCATTGCTGATGATGGTTCTTTGCGGCACGGTACCAGGTTGTGTGTGTCGAGTGGGTCGTTTCGCGAGGAGGTTCTCCAGGAGGCGCATCGATCCCAGTACTCTATGCATCCCGGTGCCAACAAGATGTATAGAGATCTGAGACAGCATGTATGGTGGTACGGGATGAAGCGAGAGGTAGCGCGCTTCGTATCCCGATGCTTAGTGTGCCAGCAGGTGAAGGCGGAGAGGCAGAGGCCAGGAGGATTACTCCAGCCGTTACCCATTCCGGAGTGGAAATGGGAGCATGTGACCATGGATTTTGTTTCTGGACTTCCCCGTTCTCCAGGCGGAAAAGATGCGATTTGGGTCATCGTGGACAGGTTGACCAAATCGGCCCACTTTCTACCATTCAAAGTGGGTACGTCTACAGAGAGACTAGCAGAGATGTATGTGCACCAGATAGTCAGACTGCATGGAGTTCCAGTGAGCATAGTATCAGATCGGGACAGTCGCTTTACTTCGCATTTCTGGAGGAGCCTGCAGGCTAGCTTAGGCACCCAGCTCAAGTTTAGTAGTGCGTATCACCCACAGACAGATGGTCAGTCAGAGAGGACCATTCAGACACTTGAGGACATGCTTCGCACTTGTGTTTTGGATTTCAGAGGCTCTTGGGAGGATCACTTGCACTTGGTAGAGTTTGCTTACAACAACAGCTACCAAGCCAGTATCGAGATATCACCTTTTGAGGCATTGTATGGACGGAGGTGTCGCACTCCGTTATCATGGGATAATGTAGGTGAGAGAGCTTTGCTTGGCCCGGAGATGGTGGTGGATGCAGCGGAGAAGGTCAAGCTCATTAGAGATAGACTTCGGGTGGCGCAGGACAGGCAGCGGCATTGGGCCGATAGCCACCGGAGACCTTTGGAGTTTGAGGTATAGCTTAGAATCTTGATTTTGTTCTTGTATTTGTTTGTGATTGCTTGTTTTAGACTAAGTGCAGAGACCTTGTTTGTGCTAGGTTGGAGATCTGGTGTTCCTGAGGATTTCTCCGACGCGGGGCACTATTCGCTTCGGTGGAGGCAGGAAGCTTAGCCCACGTTTCGTCGGACCCTTCCGTGTTCTTGAGAGGGTCGGTGCCGTGGCATATAGGCTTGAGTTGCCGCCAACGCTGGAGGGAGTTCATGATGTGTTTCATGTGTCGCAGTTGAGACGGTATGTGGCGGATCCCAGTCACGTATTGGATCACTCGGAGATCGCAGTGGGCCCTACTCTTAGCTATCCAGAGCAGCCGGTGGAGATTCTGGATCGGCGAGAGAAGGTGTTGAGGAACCAGACTATTCCCTTGGTTCGCGTCGCGTGGAGGCATCACTCTCCAGGGGAGTCGACCTGGGAGAGGGAGGATGAAATGCGCGAGCGATATCCCTATCTCTTTGAGCCCTGAGGTATGGTTCTTTCTTGCATTCATGTCCTAGTTTCGTCTTTTAATTTCGAGGACGAAATTATTTTAAGGAGGGTAGACTTGTCACTACCCAATTCTAGAAAATAGGGTATTATTTTTTTTTATTTGATAAATAGTGGTTTGTATTTAATTAATTATATTTATATTTATTTAGTGCTTATTTTATTTTTTTAATGATTGTTTTAGGGTTTTGGCTAGCCTGGACCCATGTCAGACCCTAGAGGACCCATGTCCGACCCAGCCCACACCCTTGTGAGGATTATTTTGGGGCTTAGATTTATTATTTTATTTTTAGGAGGTTAGTTGGAGAGATTTGGAGTTAGTTTGAGTATTTTTGGACCCCGAAATCCAAAACCGAGTTTCGGGAGGGCATTTTGGTCATTTGGACTTGTGTAAACCCTTTTATATTTGCTTTGGCCGGACCCTACTTAACCCACCCGTGAGAAATCCTGCAGCTCAGCCCCCTCTCTCTTCATTCTACTTCTTCTTCTTCATTTCTTCTTCTCCACTTCTTCTTCCTTCTTCCTTCTTCTCCAAAGTAAGTCTCTTCTTCCACTTTTCTTTCTTCCTTCTTCCATTCCTTCTTCCTTAAGCTAACCCTAACCTTGTATTTTCCCTAACCTAGGTGTGAGGAGCTTAGATCTAGTGTGGGAGCTAGAATTGGTGGCTTGGAGCTTGAGGGAGGTAATTTGGAGTAGATCGGAGACCTTGGCCTTGGGATTCCAACTCTCAAGAGGTAAAACCTAACTTTCCCCTTGCTAATTATTTTTATGTAGAGTAATTAGTGTTGTAGAACCTTTCTAGACCCTAAGCCTACCCGTAGGAGGAAGTTGGAACTAGTTTGGTTGAGTGTAGAGACTTTGACATTAGGTTTTGTGTCAAATTTGGGTGGAATCCGAATTTGGCCCAATTTTGGGTGATGCCCTAGGTTAGATGGACCTAGGTAGACGTTGTCGGGTGTCTAGAGGGTGAGTGCGTGTCTCCGTTTGGACACGGGAAGCCGCATCGCGGAGAAATGGGCGTTTCGGGCGAAATTGGGGCTTTTCGTCGTCGCCAATTCTAAGTGCGTGTGCGTTTCCACCACGGACCTAGAATCGACGCAGGAGCGCATTTTCTAGGATCTAGACATCGTGTAGAGCGCGTAGGTAAATTTTGGGCCGATTCCGAGTTCGTTTGGTGTACGTTTCAGGAGGTTTTCCGAGCCGCGCACCACGTGTTCGTCCAAATGACTGAACGGCCATTTCGACTTGGTTTCCTCGTTTCGGCTTTGTGCGCGCATTGGGTTAGTATCGGGGAGTGTGTTCTAGAGTTTTCGAGCTATATTATATATATTTTAGGGTGTCGGTGAGTGTCGGGGTCGTTGGGCGTGAGTGGGACGTGTGGGTTGAGTGTTGTGTGCGTGGTTGTGTTTGTGTATATGTGTCCATATATATATATGTATATATTTATTTGTATGAGTGTTTATGTATATATATTTATATATATATATGTGTGTGTATTTAGATCTACGTGCTTGTGTATGTATGTGTCTATGTATATAAATATGTATGTATATGTGTAAGTGTGCTTGTGTGTGTATATGTATATATATATATTTATGTGTGGATATATATATATTTATAGTTGAGAGTGTGTGTAGATATATATATATATATATATATATATATATATATATATATATATATATATATATATATATGTATATATATATATGTAGATTGAGTGTATATATATATATATATAGCTATGTACATTTTTTTGTGTGTGTGTGTTGATAGTGTTGTGAGTGTGTGTGTGTGTGTTAGTGTGTGAGTGTGCTAGTGTGTGTGTTAGAGTGTAGATATAAGTTTGTGTATATATATAGATATCTAGTTATATATATATAGATATATATGTATGTATATATATATAGAGTAATATATATATGTATATATGTTTAGGAGTGTGTGTGTGTTGTGAGTAGGAGGGGGGGCAGAACTGCACTGCAGCAGCAGCAGTTCAGCTGCAACAGCAGCAGCTTGCTGCTAGGCAAGGGTTGCAGCAGCAGCAATATGCAGAGGCACAGCAGCAGTAGCAGTCCAAGGAGCAGCAGCAGCAGCAATATGAAGCACAGAGCAGCAGCAACAGTCCAGGCAAGAACAGCGGGCAGCAGCAGCATTCGCGAGGTAGCTAGTAGCGAGGGATAGGAATATATATATATATATGTTGATAGATAGATAGTTAGATGGTTAGATAGAAATATATAGATAGATGGTTAGATAGATACTAGATAAATAGGTAATTAGTTAGATTGTTAAATAGGTAAGATAGATAGTATTATAGATAGATAAGTTATTAGATACATAGATAGATAGATAGATATATCTATGGATAGATAGATAGGTAGATGGATAATAGATACCTATATCTATATGCATAGATATATATATATATATATATATATATATATATATATATATATATACCTAGAGATATCTAGATAGTATAGTCATATATATTTATGCGTAGGGTAAGATAATGGGTAATGGGTATATATGTGTGGATATATATGTATATAGGTAGATACCTATTTAGATATATATAAATATGATAGGTATCTATATTACCTAGCCTAGATTAATAACTAGGTGCATAATTAATAGCTAGGTAGCTAGTTAGAGGGTTTTAGAGCGAAACCTCAATACCTTGAGATACCGAGGTATCTCGATACCTTGAGATATTCAAGGTATTGAGTTTCGAGCGGGGTATTTGAGCATTAGCCTAGGAAATGTCTTGGAATGATTTTTGTATGTTTATATATATATAATTATGCGTGCTAGCCTAGGTTTTAGCGGGTTTAGGTGGGGTGCGTGGCCTAAGGCGAGGTATCGGATACCGAGGGTATCCCGGTATCTCGATTAGGCGAGTTTGTGAGTTTAGTAGCTTAATGAGCTCGGTTTGACCTAGAATTTCAGGGGCACCCTAGTTTGACCTAGCTTTGACCATAATTGTCCCCGTTGACCGTAAAAGTCAACGTTTGACCTAGTTTTGACCTAGAGTTGACTTTTTGGACCCCGAGTTGACTTTTTGATCCGAATTTCACCGGTTTGACCCGTTCGACCTAGAATAGCCCTAGAAGCCTATTTTTAATTATTTTATATCAGTTTAAATGCTTAGAACCCTGTTTAATCCTTGCTTTTCGCATTAGGTCCTTGCGACACCGGTCCGGATCTCGATCTTTATCAGTTGCTCAGGACATCAGGCGAGTACCTACATTTGATAGTTTCTATTTCATGATAGCATTTATATCACATGTTCTAGAACTGTAATACTTGATTCTGACACATTGTTACACGAGCTGGTACTAGTGGATCCCGTCATGAGATGCTATCCCCCTTACCGTGTTCAGCGGGTACTCTATCACGTGTATTTCATCATGTGCTTCGGGTATTGATTCTTATGTGCTATCATGTACTTCTTGTGCTCTCGCCTTCGTGTGCGCGAGCTATTATCATATACGTAGCATGTTGTGGTTGGATCCAATGGTATTAGTGGGGGAGGGGAGTAGTGAGTTGGTTATGTGATCAAAGCCAAACAGTATTCATGTGTATGTCGGTTATGCAACTCATGCATAACGGAGTTATCTTAGTGTTTTTCATGTGCAACCTAAGCCGATCACATAACGAACTTGTGCTCAAGGCACTTAGCTAGTATTCATGTTTCTCACCTGCAGTTACTTTTCCAGTACTTGTATTATTCTCAAGTTTATATTGCAGCTACTTATTGTGCTCCAGCATATATTTATTTCCTGTGCATCTTGATTACTTTTCTATTGCTCGTCATATACACCTTACCATACATTTGGAGTTGCTTTCAGAGTTATGTACTTCGCTCCAGTCCTGACTGGGCATATTTTTTCCAGAGGATCCTGAGGACTATTGCCCTACGTTCTACGGGCCTGGTGTTGACGACTGTTGTGACCCCGTGATCGAGGAGGAGTGCGCCGAGGAGACGCCGATAGCATCCTAGTTAGCTAGGTGGGTTTCCTGGGTTGTTTCCAGTGGTTTGTATTTTGGATGACTGTACTTATTCTTTTGTTGCTTGAGATGTTGTAGCTATTTGTAGACTTGGACTGTATTATTTTGGATTGACTTGCTCTCTTGGTTCTGTTTCTTTGTTTATATCATATCGTGCTTATATTCTTCCTCTAGATTTTGTGATTGAGATCATTGATATATATATATTGCGTGGTTGCCTCCTTTGGGAGAGGATTTTATATATATATTGCGTGGTTTTGCCCTCCTTTTGGAGAGGTCATGCCGGATTTTTCTGTGAGATATAGATAGATATGGCTGACCTAGAACGGACCTTTACAGCGTTCTACCGTCGATTCTGCGGCATAGGCTGGGCGTACCCACGGCTCATGCCCGATTTTCGGGTGCGGGTCGTGACAATGCCCATCATCTGCATCCCCACTCCTGGAATAATAACCTCGATGCCCAGGCTATCCAATTCTGCTAATAAGTGATGATCCGTTGTCAAGTACATCACTACTGGATATCTGCTCAAGGCATCGGCAACTACGTTAGCCTTCCCTGGATGATACTACAGTGAAATATCGAAATTCTTCATCAGTTTTAGCCACATGCGTTGCCTCATATTCAGTTCTTTCTGCGTAAAGACATAATTCAAGCTTTTATGGTCAGTGTATATTTCCACACGCTCTCCGTACAGATAATATTTCCACAACTTTAGAGCAAAAATTACCGTTGCTAATTCCAAGTCGTGAGTGGGATAGTTTCTCTCATGTGGCCGTAATTGTCTAGAAGCATATGCCATCACCTTCTTGTTCTGCTCTAAAACACATCCCAAGCCCTTCCCCGAAGCATCGCTATAAATGAAAAATCTACCTGTCCCCGATGGCACCGTCAAAACAGGCGCTGTGGTC
Source organism: Iris macrosiphon (assembly GCA_036927795.1). Taxonomy (NCBI): domain Eukaryota; kingdom Viridiplantae; phylum Streptophyta; class Magnoliopsida; order Asparagales; family Iridaceae; genus Iris; species Iris macrosiphon. The sequence continues at coordinate 111,449,945 of JAYESA010000018.1, forward strand.
AATCTCTTCTTTAGCTCATTAAATACAACCTGACATTCTTCGGTCCACATGAACTGTACATCCTTTCGAGTGAGTCTAGTCAACGACTCTGCGATCCGAGAAAAATCCTTTATAAATTTCCTGTAATATCCGGCCAATCCTAAGAAGCTTCTGATCTCTGCAACAGAACTTAGAGTGGTACAAGACTCTACAGCAGTAATCTTCTTTGGATCCACCGATATCCCATCTCCAGTCACCACATGCCCAAGAAACTCTACCTTATCCAGGAAGAACTCACATTTTGAGAGTTTTCATAGAGCTTCTCCTTCCGAAGGGTCTCTAGCACAATCCTTAAATGCTTCTCATGCTCTTCCGGTGTCTTCGAATAGACAAGAATATCATCTATGAATACTACTACAAACTTGTCAAGGTACTGGTGGAACACCTTGTTCATCAAGTTCATGAAGACTGTCGGGGCATTAGTCAACCCAAATGACATCACCATAAACTTATTTTGGCCATATCTTGTCCGAAATACAGTTTTTGGAATATCTTCCTTCTTTACCTTTAACTGATGATAGCCAAACCTCAAATCAATTTTCAAAAATACCCTCGCACCGCTTAACTGATCGAAAAGATCGTCTATTCTTGGTAGCGGGTATTTGTTTTTTATGGTGATATTGTTCAGAGCCCTATAATCAATGCACATTCGCATCGACCCATCTTTCTTTGGTACAAATAAGACCGGGGCTCCCCAAGGCGAGGAACTCGATCTAATGAAACCCTTGTCTAACAAATCATCAACATGCTTCTTCAGTTCTGCCAACTCGCTGTTGTTGATCCTGTAGACTTGCTGCGACACCGGTTCTGCCCCAAGCGCTAAGTCTATAGAAAATTCAAGATCCCTGTCAGATGGCAATCCTGGTAGCTCCTCAAAAAATACATCTAAAAATTCTGCAATAATAGGGTATGGCAAGTCCTTCTCTGTTACTATGGCTCCATAAATAATTTTATCACTCTGCTCAACTTTTTCTCTAACAAACTCAAATTCTGGCTCTCCTAGAGGGCGGAACATGACACGTCCTCCACGACAGTCTATGCTAGCATGATGCATATTCAACAAATCCATTCCAAGGACAATGTCAAAACTCGAAAGTGGCATTACGAGTAAACTAGCATCCAAATTATGGCCTCCCAAGGTAACATGACGCTCATTGCAAGTATCACTGACTAGGATAGTTCCTCCACCAGTCATGATCTTGCAACTCCTACTCAAGGGTTCCGATACTAAATTATGCTTAAGCACAAAGGATACAGATATGAAGCTATGCGATGCACCAGAATCAAATAAGGCAATAACGGGAATAGAATCAAGAAGAATAGAACCTGTTATCACATCACCAGTCCGCTCAGCCTTCTCTACGGTCATGGCAAAAGCTCTGCCCTATGGAAGTACTCCCCTTTGCTGGTGCTGAGCAAACTGCTATTGTTGCGTAGGAAGTGGGGGTCCTCTTGGCTGCTAGGCCACTGGTGGTCCAACTGGTCCTCTTTGGGCTGAGGATCCGCCTATAGGGGGTGGGGTAGGACACTCCCTCATCTGATGCGTAGGTGATCCATAATATAAGCACAAGCCTAATCTCTTTTGACAGATCTCCCATGAATTCCCTGGCTTCTTGCAATAGTTGCATGGGGGAGCTGTTGCACTTGTCTCTGTAGATGTTGTTGCACTTGCTGAGCTAGGGCTCTAACGAGGTCACAGTACTGTTGCTGTTGCTGAAAGGTCCTTGACTGAAACTGTGGACGTTTTGCCTGCTCCTGACTACTACCACTGCCGATAGCATCCCTGTTCCTCTTATTCCGAAGATACATATCCACCTCGACCCTTTGAGCCTCTGCTAATATGTCAGCAAAAGTCATATGGGCCGAAGAAATGTGGACCTTGACCTCTTGGTTCAGCCC